>CM055859.1:23776790-24191790 GCA_029490765.1 Euthynnus affinis
ACACATGCACATGCTTATGACACACATGAATGCAGATTTTGGACAGATATGAACCCATAAATCTAATACCTGAATATCATCAAACACACAGGAACTGGAACGATTTCATGCTTAATGAGGGTAACCAGGATAACACACTCATTCCCTCTCTCTCTCTTCTTCTTTCTCTCATTCTCTCTCTATCTCTCTCTCTCTCTCTCTCTCTCTCTTTCCGACTCTCTTACACAAACAAAGCCAGTGTTCCCCTGGGGTTGACTGGGGCAGCCACACACACACACACACACACACACACACACACGCTTAGATACAAACTCAGACACGGTTACACAATCCTGTATCGACACACACACACACACACACACACACAAACCGGAAACACGCACGCTAATACACACATGAAAGCGCTAACAGACACATTTGGATGCAAAACTCAAACAAATACGCGGTTACACAATCACACACATAGGATTGATACACACACACACACAGTCAGACATGGTTACATACACATGAATAAAATGTGGATGCAGCCGTAGAGAAAAAGTGGGAAATTCGATGGTTTCAAATCGGACTTATCTGATTTTTTACAGCGTGTTTATGATGTCTGTGCATTGTGGGGAGCTAATATGAAGCTTCAGCGTCCAAAATGAGTCAAATCAAGCAGATATCTTTCAACGTTACAGTCTTTTTAGTGCCAAAGTCCCTCTTTTTGTTTCTATACTTCCACCTGCAGCTCAACAGGGAAACACAAAGAGGAGAATTTGATGCTAAAAAGACTGTAAATGTGTCAGATATCCACTTGATATGACTAAACTCAGACTGATGAAGCTGAATAGAAGCTTCAGATCAAGGAGACATTTGAAGGAGATCTTTTAATATCCAGGATGAACAGGAGGAACGATTACAGCCAGGAAAAAAACCTCTTTCACTGCTCATTTGGGCTCAAAATGAGCAGAAAGCATCAGTATTTAAACATGAACATCTTTCCGACCCTTCCCATCCACCCAACATAGCGTGAACGTGACATCACGGCTAACAGCGTACTGCTCCTCACCCTCCATGGCGTCTGTGAGGTAGCTGGCAGCGCTGAGCGCCCTCCCCCTGCCCCCCGAGTCCTGCGTGGAGGAGGGCCGCGGTAACAGCATGGTGCTGAGCTCCGTGGTGGAGGTCGGGACCTGAGGGACACACACACACAGAGAGAGAGCAGAGGTCATTATTTTATTCTAATCATACACCGAGGGCGGAGTTTGGGAAGTGAAACGGTGAAATGATCAAAGCTCCTTCTGCTGATACATGAACATGAACACACTGCGACACACAAGTTATATTCATGAAACACATTCATGCTTTCAGGGTTCATTCATGAGTAGCATGAGCTGTCATCCACTTAGCTGTTACCGTGGAGATAGCATCACACACACACACACACACACACACACACAGAGAGAAGTCATGTCACAGCGTTTGACCCGGTTGACCTGACATAAATCCATGTGTGCTCCATATCACCAGGGAAACAGATAAGCGGGTGATGACTGGTGTTCAATGATTCAGAGAAATCAGTGTGCCGCCACTCTGTGTGTGTGTGTGTGTGTGTGTGTGTGTGTGTGTGTGTGTGTGTGTGTGTGTGAAATGCAGCGTGTATCAGATCGGCTTTGTGAAGGTTTGAACTTGACTCTCCTCTGAAAAGCCGACTTTTCACTCGTCGCCTCTCAAACTAAAGCTGACGTTACACTTCATGCAGGAACATCTTCTCATTCGTCTCCTCAAACACTTTTTGTTTTGTTTTTTTTACTCTGTGAGTTTTGTTCTCAGTCAGATTCAGACGATGTTACACTGTCAGAGCTGCACAAACACCCTGAACCAGCTGTTTACAATCACTTCTCTTTACTTGTATGAAATGGCATATTTTTGCATCCAAACTTTACTGTCAGTGCTTTAAAATGTTTACACAGTACTGTATAAATGTTACTGACATATCATCTCAAGGTCCACTTAGATTTATAAGATGTTTTCTGACATGTTCACCGTGCACATCTACCTGCTGTAGGACAAATTATCTGCTGATGAAGACCATGTGATGAGATGAAAAGCACCGGAGCGTTTCATAAATGGCCCGTTCAGGTGAGAACTCAAACATCAGCCTGCAGAGTTTAGTAGAAGAGAAGCAGTAGAAGTTTCTCGCACGGACGAAACGAAAAACCTGCATGAACCTAATCTGCTCAGGTGTGATTACATAACACTTCCTGGTTACTGTTCCTCCAATGAGACGTGACGCACGGGCCTGAAGGTTGCCGCCCACAACGACGCCTACATCCTGTCTGTGTGCCAGGCAGGGGATCACCAGGGAAACACACACACACACACACACTCTCAGCAGCCCAGCCGTGCACTAATTTAGCTTCCGTTAGCTGCTGCGGGTTGCTATGGTAACATTTCCGTGGCAACTAAGCATGTGCTCCCTCCCTCCCTCCGCCTCCCACTCGTCTCTCCATCCGTCTGAGCAGCAGGACGACAGGTCCGTGTACCTCATGGACACGAGGAAGCAGAAATATCTCTTCATGTCAAAAACAGGAAACTCGTGTAAACTCCCACACCAGCTCCGCCTCCCTCTGAACTGTGCAGCAGCTTCCACACCATCGACAGGAAGTTAATCAACCGATCTGATAATTTAATAGTTGTTTTATTTTTAAGCAAGAACGCCAAAAGATTTGCTGGTTTCAGCGTCTTGAATGTGATGATTTGATGCTTTAAACTGACAAAACAAGACGATAGAAGACGTCACCACTTCATATACGACTAAAGTGCAACAGCAGAAATGTTTTAGAGGAGACGTAACGCTGCTTTTCTCTCAACATAATTAGAAAAGGATCATTAACAGGCTCAGAGACGAACGCAGCAGCACATGCTTCTGCAGAGGCTTCAACCAAACTGGTTTTTATTCAACCTGAACACCAGAAGGACTCAGGACGTGAACTTCAGTCCCGACTCCTCCCTCCGACTTCACAGCGATGTATAAATATAGTGTCGTTGATTTGAAAGCGATTATGTTTATAAATGCAGCGTGATTTGGAAAAAGTTGTACATGAACATCATTTTCTAGGAGACAGTTGCACCTTTAACTCTGGAAAAACTGTAATTTTTCACTAATTTCTGACATTTTATGGTCAAAATGATAAATTGAGAAAATAATAGGCAGATTAATTGATAATGAAGTTCATCATAACTCCTAGCAGCAGCACTGGAAGCAGAAAATAAAGGTATAATACTATTATACTATATATAACACTCCTCTTTATTACATTAGAGTGCATCAACTGATCAGCAAATCATTCAATTCTGCATTTTGAATTTTGAAAGTGAGCTTAAAACAGACAGTTTACATTTAAAAACATTAAAAAAGGATCAGAGTGGATGCAGCAGAATCAGAGATATTGTCGATATATATTTTAATATTCTGTATCATAGTTTAAACTTTGTTTTATTTATGTATTGAAGCACACGTTAGTCATACTGGAGAGAGAAGAATCACTTCCAGGGTTCCCTAAGGGATCCTGACTTTATGGGAGGGGTGTGACGGCCTTTTGCCTCTGTTGCCTTTGGTCCAGTTGTTTCTGTGTGTGTGTGTGTGTGTGTGTGTGTGTGTGTGTGTGTGTGTGTGTGTGTGTGTGTGCAGGTCCTTGGAGCTGATGTCACTCGAGTACTGACTGGGAACACCTGGTCATTGCCCCAGAAAGTATTTGAGCCCTGCTGCCCTGATTCCTCTCTCTCTCTCTCTCTCTCTCTCTCTCTCTCTCTCTCTCTCTCTCTCTCTCTCTCTCTCTCTCCACACACTTTGCAGTTATTGTCAGTAAATTTCAGTTCACTGTTGCTGACTTTGGGCGAGCGTCTCGCTCCTCCGCTGCGGCCTGCGAGCCGATCATACCACTTGTTACGGCGCCCACTTAAAAAACTTTAAAAGCTATTGTATCGCTGCCACCGCCCGGCCCGGCTCCGCTCCTCTCCTTATGTAACAGCGGCTGTCAGCAGGTGGAGGTGGCTGAACACCTGCAGGCGTGGAGCCGCTGTGTGTTTGTCCTCATGAGACTTTTAACCTCCCGCCTGATGGCGAAGAGTCACAACTGTAAACAAGTATGAAAATAAACGTATAGTCCCACATGACCCGGAGCTGTCTGGCCTCTCGGCTGCTGCAGCTCGTTCTGACGGTTCCTCTGGAGGTGTGAAGATGAAACTGTGTATCTGAGGGTTTCCTCCAGTGATGCTTAAACCGGGAACGTGGTGAGATTTTCATGAAAATCAGCTGAAAATGAGTTCTTGAGAATCTTCCAGAGCTTCCCCCTTTTTTCCTGGGATACCGACCAATCAGACTGGAGATAAAACAGCCAATTAGAAACGACCTACTGCGGCCCCCGATTCTCCGAATTTTCTGGCAGGTCGATGGAGCATGCAGGCATTCAGAGTGAGGAAGTTTATTTATGATTTTGCACAGAGCGGGATGCTGTCGGCTGAAACATAAAGTGTAATTCTTGCAGAAACGTGCCGTCCTGCACACACACATGTATGATCTGCTCTGCGTGACTGAATGCTTCTCTGAAAACAGACGTCAATCTCAACGAGGCTACTTGATTAAATAAAGATTAAATGAAACGAGGTTTTCAAACTGTGAGGCGGCGGCGGCGGCGGCGGCGGCAGCGGCGTTCCTACAACGACGGGAAGTTCGTTATTACAGTTTGACAGCTTATCAACACACAGCCAGCAGTTGCCGTGACACGCGGCGGCTCGTGGAGGCATTTAAGGTGCTTTAAAACTCTTGGCGCCCGACCGCCGCAATTTGCATCACAATTTGAACTCTTTCTCAAGGTCATAACTCAGTCGGGTCCGAACACGAGAACATGTAAGCATATTTTTAGATTGTGAGTATTGTGAGCCCGACGCTTCCAGAGGACGTTTATTATCTCTGGTGTCCGTCACAAATTAAACATCCATAAATCTGCTTATAAAATCAGAGAGAAGACGCTCGTTACAAGTCCAGAACCTGCTGGAGGAGTGTCGTTTTTTAAAGTTTTCTTCAGCATCAAAGTAATCTAGTGATAGCTGTGTGTACATCCATGCAAACAGGAAGTACTAATAGCTAATTCTGCGAAGAGTAACAAATTTGCACCAATTTGCCCCAAAAGATGTGAAGACACGTCCAGAAACTTGAGGAACTAGAAGCTACAAATATGAGTGTGTGTTGCTGTGTTTGAGTTTATTACTGGGACACACACACACTAAAACACACTCTCTCCTTTCCTATGTGTGTGTGTGTGTGTGTGGTCAGTGAGTCATGCAGTGTGATCTGATTATCATCTCTGCTGCTTGTTTCTAAAAGGACATAACGCAGCGTATGTGTGTGTGTGTGTGTGTCTGATCTGTTGGTATTGATATAAATATGAATCACGTCTTCCTGTGATTGGTCAGTTGTCGGCTGGTTTGACCGGACGAACCTGTTGATGGATCAGATCTGACGACTCTACATCAGCTTCTCTTTCACTCGTCTTCTGCCGTGTTTGCTGGTTTTTTGTGTGGTTTGTTTAGGCGGCTGTGAAATCTGTTAATTAAACTCCGGCGCCGATGAAACAACCAGACCGAGAAACCTCCCGAAAAAGCTGCAGCAGAGATGCAAGAATCTGAAAGTGAGAATACTGTTAAATAAATATGCCGGTTGTGAAATGTCAAGGAAGTGATCTTACAAGCAGTCTGTATTAACAGTGTGTGTGTGTGTGCATCTGTGTGTTGCTTATTAAAATATGAGTGAAACATTGCGAGCATGCAGTAACCATCTCATCGTTAATGCTGCTTAACTCGCAGTCCAGAGTTTGATTCCCCCACCGGAGCCGTTTTAATCCAGCGATGTGTAAATCTGCGCTTAGTAAACACTGATGTTATATATGTGTAAGTTAGCTTTGAGTGTATCAACAGCTGCTGGAAGCGGCTCCAGAAGTGGAAAGGAGTTTAAAGAAGAAGAAGAAGAAGAAGAAGAAGAAGAAGTGTCGCTGCTGACTTTTTAAATCTCTTCTGAACAAATACATCGAGTCAGATGTTCAACGGTGTGTTTCCCTTGATTGACAGGCCGCTTTCACACTCCGTCATGGTGGTTGTCACTTGCTCATCCAAACCTCAGCTCCACCCAGACTCTCCCGCTCTACTCTTTGACCAAATTTGGGAATTTCTGTCTCCACTAGCCGACGAATAATTGCGGCGAGCAGGAAACCCAAATTCACACCGTCCATTCAGAAACCTGTGAGCGTCTACGCAGAGACGCTACAACCGTTTTATTTCTAGTTTTCAGTCGTAAATGCATTTGTGTGTGTGTGTGTGTGTGTGTGTGTGTGTGTGTGTGTGTGTGTGTGTGTGTGCATACAGGAAGGACACTTCACTAAATGTCTTTGTTGGTATGTGCAGCTCGAGCCCGTGATGCCATAGCAGTGGCACTATGTGTGTGTGTGTGTGTGCAGATGAGGGGAATACCACAGCATTGTTATCTGAGCTGGTAGATGTGTGTGTGTGTGTGTGTGTGTGTGTGTGTGTGTGTGTGTGTGTGTGCATGTGTGTGTGTGTGTGTGAGTGCGTCTTTAGCCCATGATATCAGAGTGGAGTTATGCAAAGCGCTGATTCATAATTCACATGTCAGAGTGTTGGATGGCTGCAGGTTTCACCATTGTTTCCACTGCGATGGACACACACACACACACACACACACACACACACACACACACACACACACACACTCAGGACACAGTACTCACACTCTCCTCCTTGACCTTCTCCATGGTGCAGGCGGGCAGCTGCCCCTGCAGCGGCGGTGGAGAAACCCCGTTCTGGTCCATGGCAACAAACAGCTTCCCGTTGACGTTGAGAGTCGGATAAAATACCTGACAGCACACACACACACACACACACGCACACACACACACACACACACACACATTAATTGATTTGTCAATCCACAGTAAATCAACTAATCTGATTGTTGTTTGTGCCAAAAATGCCAAATATTCTCTGGTTTCAGCTTCTCAAATGTGAGGAAATCAAAAATATTGGACTGTTGATCAGACAAAACTCCATTTTTTTTAACATTTTATATACAAAATGAGACTAAATTTGTTAGTTGCAGCACTAGTTTTTGGACATGTAAGGCCGAGGTTATCCTGCAAAGCTGCTCTCTGCATTAGTTAACCTGCAAAATGCCAGTCAGTCTGTGTGAGACAGTCTTTAATGTGCACTGCCACCATGAACGTGAAATTCTGCAACATCTGGCCTCATTCATCCTCTTCCACTCATGGGGCACCACCACTGTCAAACTCTACCTGTAAATAGCATCCCAATCTGTCTCAGACACTCGTGATTTTGTCTCCAAAGTATCCTGTTCAGTAAATTATGACCATCTTATCACTATTACACGCACTATAGTTCCACCCTCGCCTCCCCCCCTCCTTACAGATTTGGTTTGCTGAATGTGAAATCGCTGTCAAACAAATCTAAACTCTCTCTGACGCCCTCCCCCCCTCTCTCACTGAGGCCACTCATAGCATGCATGAGGTGGTGAGGTTGCTATAATTCACAAAAATGCCCTCAAGTGCTCCATTATCTCCACGGACCCTTTTTCCATCTCTTGAATTTCTGGCTTTTTGTTATTGATGGCATCTATATGAGCTGACTTTCTTATCAGGAGGAGGAGAAGTCAGGTGGTTGGTTAAGAAAGTTTGATGGAGGAAAGTTGGAAAGGCAGAGAGCAGCGTTAGAGACCACCTTGAAACCACTTCCTGTTTCCGCTTCAACCGACATAACCAAGTGTTTTTAGCATTTTGCAGCCGTTTTTATTTTTATTTTTTTTATTTTAACCCAACCATAATCATTCCTTAACCCTAACCAAGTAGTTTTTGTGCCTAAAACCAGCCAGATCCAGTGTTTTATTCTGGTGATTGGGTTGATTACCAGAATCGACGCTGCACTTACTCACGATTGGTGGTTTGGCTAAAACTAAAAAAAAAACGTTTGGCCTCTCCGTGCTTTAATAACGGTAACACTAGAGAAACATGGAGGGCATGCAGAGAAGCACAGCGGAGGTAGAAGCAGGATAAATTGCAGATTTTCAAATTCTTGAAGGAAAAATACCAGCTGGCTGTCGAAAATGCCCGAGCTCAATCATTTTCTAATCTAACCGAGGGTTAGTGTGTCACCTCCTCCAATCCCACCTCCTGCTTAGAAGCATAAATGTCTCTAAATCTGAGAATTTCCAAAACTTCTTTAGAAACAAAGTACTTGTCATCAGATAACCTTCGTGCTTCAGCTCTAAAGTCCCTTAACAACACTTCACCAGAACTTCAGCACATCGTCTCTTCTATGAAAAACTTCCCCTTGTTCTCTTCTCAACATTATTCCAACTAAACTCTTCAAAGACGTTGTTGGCACCATTGGCTCCGGCATTCTTTCAATTACCAAACAGCTTCCTGGACTCCAGCCATGTTCCCCAGTGTTTCAAAGATGCAGAAGACCAGCCACAGAATCTAGATCCTTCAGTCCTCAGTAATTACAGACCAATCCCCAAACTCTCTCTTTTCTTTGAGCAAACTGTTCTCAAAACTCAAAAATGCATTTTTGAAAAATTCCAATCTGGTTTCAGAGCTCTTCACAGCACAATGACCTCCTTCTACCTGATGACTCAGGTAACTGCTCCTTTCTTTTGCTCTTAGACTGCAGGCTTTGACACTGTAGATCATTCAGCTCTGGTTCACAGGTTAAACCAGTGGGCGGGGGTCTCTGGTTCTGCCTTAAGCAGGTTTTCCTCATATTTATCCAACACATCTTTCAGCATCTCTATTAGCAACTCATCTTCTTCCTCAGCCCACTTGTCCTGTGGTGTTCCCCAAGGCTCCATACTTGGTCCAACCCTCTTCTCCATCTATTTTCTTCCGCTAGGTCACATTATTCAAAAACAGGAAATTTCTTTTCACAGTTATGCAGATGATGCACTGATTTACGTCCCCTTCACTAGAGCCTAATAACTACAACAAACTAAATGCCCTCTATGTCTGTCTTCTAAACATCAAATCTTAGATAGCTGCAAACTTCCTTCAGCTCAATGAGAATAAAATGACTCATTACTTATATTATAAGTCATTTTATTCGGACCTCAGCATTTGATCAACATTATTTGCCGATTCAGGATTGAAGTTTGTCAAACAAATCAATCAGGTGGTTGAATTAAGTTCTCCAAACTCTGTACCTCTGACCTGGAGAAAGTCATCGATACCTTCATCTACTCCCACCATGATAACTGCAACTCCTTATATTTTGATATCACTCAGTCTTGTTTATCTCGTCTTCAAACTAATTCAAAATGCAGCAGCAAGAGTTTACCTTGCCTTCAAGATATTAGATGGTTTTGCTCCCTCCTTCATTACAGAACTCCTGTCCCAATATGAGACTGTTAGAGGACTGAATAATTAAGATTTTAGAGTTTTTCCAATTATCCATTTATGGAAAAATGAATGAAAAATAGAAAATCGGAGTACCAGACTCAACTTCAGTCTGATTGGCTTTTACCAATTTAATCTAATTCACTACACTCTAATTGACTGTTCACATGTTTAGAAGATGATGATCTGAGTGTGTGTTGAGGGTGTAGCTCACCTGGGAGCTCCTGCTGGTGTTGCTGTAGGTGCTGGGTCGTCGTTTGGGCCACGGTTGGGGCATGATGCCACTGAAGGTCCCACCGCTGTAGGTCCGGCCCCCGACTCCCTCCACCACATCGCCCGGGACGCTGTACTCGTCGTCCGCCATCTCTCCCTCCGACCCCCGGCTCCTCAACCGGAAGTTGAAGATGGAGGAGACCTGACTGCTTCGCCGAGTCCTGGTGGAGAAGGAGCGAGCGAGGAGAGGGTGGAGGGGCTGGAGGGAGAAGGGAGACACATGGTTACTCATGTGTTGCAACGAAATAAAAGGAAATGCATCCGAGTTCTTCTTCACTCACCTTTCCCCCATCCGTCATGTCCACCTGCAGCAGCTTCTCCTCTGACAGGTTCGCCTCGACGTCGGCTACTCCCATCAGTGCTTGACTCCGACTTCGCTCCTCCATGCTGTCCAATGGCAAGCCGAAGGGTGAGAGGTCTGGTGACATCATGGAGTCCGAGTCGACGACCTTATGCGTGGAAACCTGAAAGAAAGGTTATAAAAGATGATAAAAGAACCTGATTTACAATTACAATACAGTTATTAGAAAAGACTGTCAGGTATTAAAAGAAAGAAGTGCAACAGAAGGTAGAAAGAAGGTGAGTGGGCGCTGTTTCTAGATTACCGTGCAGCCAATGAATGATGTAGTTGGTCCGTTATTTTCTTTATTTTCTTTTGCTATATTGTTTAAACTGGAACATGGCAGCAGATGGTAGAGATGAACCTGCGTGACTTCACCTTCTGTCACGGTGATACAACAACTCACCTTTTCTACAATCAACTTTAAAAAAAACCGCAAGACTTCGTTTACACAAATTAGCTATTATCACTTCCTGTTTGCAGTGTACCCATTGATGTAGAGACGACTATCACTGGAGTACTTTGACGCAGCTTTTTTCTGAGTTCTAAGCACTTATGGCTGTTTATCTGCAATGCACACAGCCATAATGACACGTATTTCATCTCATACCTGTTGCTCTTTCTTGAGCCTCTCCATGGCCTGCTGGAACTCTTTTTCTTTCTGGCAGGCCTCCGCGATGGTGGCCTGGTTCTGCTCCTCGTACGCCATGGCGACCACAGCCAGGATGAGGTTGACCAGGTAGAAGGAACCCAAGAAGATCACCACCACGAAAAACACCATGTAGGTCTTACCGGCTGAACGCAGCGTCTGCAGACACACACGTAAACGCACACCATGAAATATCCAACACGTTAACAGAAACAGACTGAAAACATCATGCTGTTATTCGTCTTTGGAGCCGTTTCTAAACAAACTAACATGACCAAACTCTTCATGATACAGATATCCATCTATATGGCGAACCAAACATTACCTGGTGGTAGAGGTTTTCCCAGTAGTCTTGAGTCATCAGGCGAAACAGAGACAGGAAGGCCCACCCAAATGTGTCGAAACTGGTGTAGCCGTAGTTTGGGTTCCTCCCCGTCTTCAGACACTCAAACCCATCTGGACACTTTCTGCAACACACACACACACACACCAGGCTTTACACACTGTCTACCAGAGTGTGCTGCTGCTGCTGCTGTGAAACCAGCTGAAATGCTGTCAGTGTTTTTTTTTTGTCACCAATAGAAATATCTGCATATTGTTTTGTCAGCTGGTGGATTTTGGAGGATGCCAGCCAGTCAATCAAGTAATCAGGAGGTGGGTGGTTATATAACTGTAACTACTGTTTCTCTCGGAGCGCAGGTTTGTGCAGGAAGTGGGTGTAGGGACGTTTTGAAAGCTGAAACATTTCAATCAAAAAAATTAAAAGCATCTATCTCTGCTATCCATCCATCCATCCATCCATTTTTTCCCTGACACAACACCAGCTCTGTTTCCTCGTCAGTGTTTACGACTCAAAGCTTGTTATCGCCGCGCGACCGGGACCCGCCCACACGTGTCACCACAGAGACGGAACAGATAACGGGGGACGGGGACGGCATTCATCTTAATTGATATTCCACATTCATATCCTATCACATTCATCGCCGCCCACGCAGTCACATCTGATCCGCTGAAACACAGCAGTCCCGTTGGGGTGGCGAGCCGGTCAGCGGAGGGAGGGAGGGATGTCGCAAGTTTACTGCCGAGAGGAAGAGCTGCTGCTGTTATGGGATGCCAACGGCAAGAAGGTCAAAGGTCGGAGGTTACAGCAGCCTGAAATTATTGGTCCACAGAGATAGTGGTGTGCTCTCAGGATGATGTGTCTTTTCTTTCAGTTTATCCGTTTATCTCGTGGAGTTTTCCTGTAAATTCAGATTTTTCTTTATGTTCTTTAAGATGCTACTCTCTCTATTGAAAATCTGGAGAAAAATCTAGACTTTAAACTTCAGGCATTCATGTGAAGAGGCATTTATTAAATTAAAAAATCCACCTGACATGTAACATCTATGAAAAAAACACCGATGTTAATGCTGTGACCAAACTGCCAAAGTATATGTAAGGCTAATGACGGGTTAAATAAAAGTTAAAGTAAAGATACCTGCAGTTTTCTTAAGTGCTGAAAGATATAAAAAAAACTCCATGCTCGGTGTGAGTGGAGGAGTTATGATGCATGAGGAAGAGCATGACATTAACAGAAATCACAAACACCGCTGCATGAGCGAGCCAGCAGTTCCTGACTCACACAGGAGTTTCATGCTGAGTCACACAGAGAGCGCCGCCGCCGTGCAGACGCCATCCGGGGATTCAAACCGACAACCCTGCGGTCACAAAGCCCACTGCAGTGACCCGCGTCCCCGGCTGGCACCTCCGCCCCCGCCGGGCCGCCGCCGGGCCGCCGCCGCAGCAGCTGCGATGCTTTTAAGCAGCGTCTCGCACTGACTCATCACCTGCAAACCTGCCTGTATTCATTATCACCTCACTAGCCAGCGTTTGGTGGGAGCTGGTAACAGTAATTCATTAAGGACACATATAAATAAACTACCTGCTTATATAAAAGGTTTACATAATACAGTCGTGTAAAAGGAAAAGATGGAATTTAACATATTTTCAGTACTCACAATAGTCATGAATGATGATTAAATGGTGTAATTATACATGTGAAAAAGCTGCATGATTGCTCACAGCAGCATTACAGTAACATAAATCAATTATGACATGAGAGCTTGCAGTTTGGGTTGGTTCTGAACTGACCCATAAGATGTCACAGGCAACATGCTGGTGTACAGAAGTAAACATGGAGGTCAGCGTTTACGGAGCAGGCGATAACGAGGAGAAAGGAAGTGTTACTTATGGCTTTTTATGGACTTATAGCTGCTACTTCTGATGCGAAACAGCTGTCAGGAGCTACATCTGTCTGCACAAAACCAAACCTGCCAAAACACGGGAGTCTTTTTTTTTTACAGTGGTAGATGGATGAGGTGAAAGTTTTACTCGAGTTGATGAGAGCTACGCTTGCTGCCGTCACAAGCAAAAATCCAAGAAGCACTTTATCAAATCACCTGTACAAAACATAAAGAACCTATAGATCCATGTGTATGAGGAGTTTCCCCAGAGAACAACAACAGAACAGGAGCACAGCGGGAGAGGAGGAGTGTTGGCAGGTCTGGACAAGACTCTGGTTGTAAAAACACTCGGTTCAGGCGACCCGTCTCACTGAGAGAGCACGTAGGAGTTGGGTTATATTAGCCGGAGTGACTTTAAGTAGGTGTGACTGCTCAGACTGAGGGTGCACTGCAAAAAAAAAAAAAAATCAGACCTGTACCAGATTCAGGACCGCATATGGAAGTGGCCCAAATCAGACATGAAAAGATGAGATTCAGTGTGATCTGTGCTGCTCACGCTGTTATAAAGGAAATAAAACTGATCTGATATGAGCAAGAAAATGAAGAATCACAGCAGTTCTGTTTACGGTAACAGTACGTTACTCTCAACCAAACATTACGGTATCAGACGCCGACTTAAATTAGATGATAATGTAATCCAATCGCAAAATGCTGAGGCACTTCTTCTCCAGCCATTATGGTAAAAACAACCCATACATAATGTGATAATAAAAAGCTGAACTACTGCTTGTCCAAACATTAAGGTACCAGAGATCAATGTTAACGCAGTTTAAAAGAGTGCGATGGGCAGCTGATATAAGCTTTACGGTACGGTTGTGTAACAAAATCATAAGTAGCTGCTAATACAAACATTACAGTAACACCAATCGATGTTAATCCGATGAAAAAGTGCAGGTAGCAGATGATGCAAACGTTACGGTAACAGCAACTAACTACTACAGCAGCTGATATAGAGTATTTTGGAGTGGCTGCTATTACAAACATTACGGTAAACAAGAAAAAAACACCTGGAGATGATGTCATGACACAAAGACACACACGAAATATGACAAACCAGTCATCACGTACAGCCAGTCATCCTGATGCCAGTTAGACTGACACTACACACACACACACACACACACACACACACACACACGCACGCACGCTGAATGCGATGGGCGTGCGTGTGTGTCATTCCTCCACTTCCATCCATCCATCTCATGCAAGTGAGTCAACATGGTGGCATGTGAGTGGGGGAGAGTGGATGTGAAGTGTGTATGATGGGTCGACCGAGTGTGTGTGTTTGTGTGTTTTAAGGGGCTCGAGAGTGCATAAAGAGTGTGTGTGAGAGGGTTTGGAAAATGCAGACAGGAAGCTGAGTGTGGTGTATAGAGTGTGTGTGTGTGTGTGTGTGTGTGTGAGGTGTCAGAGTGTGAGAGTCGGCAGTTATCTCTCGCACACACCTCTGTCTGCGTTAATGGAAGGACGCCACTTCAGACCCCTACTCTAACTAAAGGGGCCCCTCAGCCCTGCACTTACACACCTACATCACCGACACACACACACACACACACACACACACACACACACTACACTGACAAACATCTGATGGTCTGCTACTCAAACACACACATGTATTCAAGCTAAAATAGCAGAATAAAGAGAGAAAAAAAAAAACATATTTCTTCTCTCAATTTAATAATTTCTTTGCTCAATTTAAACCATTTGGCCTGCTTCCCTTCTTGCAGAGGGCACGAAACGCAGCCAGTCAGCCAGAAGTTTGTCATGAAGGAGACATTTCTCTTATCCGAGGCGGCCCGGATCAGCCTGTACGTTCCTCCTCTGGACAGGAAGTCCACACGTCCAATCAGAACCCCCGAAGCTTTTGAGCTGGACGACATCATCAGGAGCGTTACAGGCTTTTACAGCTGGTTATGGACGGCGGTGGTTTCAGTGGGTTGCGGACCTCCTTTGACGCCCACGCCTGCTGTTATTGTTATTAGTCATATTTCTATTATTATCGTTGTTGTTATTGTTTTTTTGTTGTTATTATGCTTCTCTGTGTCTCTCCACCTAAGAGTCCAGACCTGATCTATGTGAAAGACTTCTGATGTGATTTGCTGCTTTATAAATATTTAAACACTTGGCAGAGCTGAATAAATAAAGTTTATTGTTATTATTATTTATTATCATGATCAAAATCCACCACAGGGAGAGAGTATATATATGGATGAAAGAAAGACATGATGGTTAATCCGTTAAATTGAGAGCATAAATGAAAGAAAGAGCAGCGACTGAAATGATTGAAATTAAGTCCTGAAGATGATTTTAATAGTTTTCTGACATTAATATGCTAAAATATCATTTGACACACAAAACTCTACATGAAAAATGCCTGTTAAATAACTGTAAAGACTTTTTTCCATAAATATAATGAGTGGTGGGTAACGCACCAACTAAACCAACTTATAATAATAATAATAATAATAATAATAATAATAATATCTTTATTTATATAGCACCTTTTAATAACAAAGTTTACAAAGTGCTTTGACAGACAAAAAGAGAGACAATAAAGAAATGATAAATGTTTAAAATAGAGATGGAAAGTTGTAAAAGGTTTAAAACACACATGATTAAAAGACGACATCACATAAAAGCCAGTCTGTAGAAACGTGAGTGTTTCCTTTTGTCTTATAATTTGTACTAAATTTCATCAAACTTTGTTTAAAACATCTTGAAACTTAACTGCTTAATACCTTTAAATGAGTCAGAAAATTTACAGGAAGTATAAGAATATAAGTATAAAATTAAAGAACCTGTAAAAGATTAATAAAATTACACAGAGCTGAATGTTATGGAGTGAATCTGAGGGTCAGGGGTCGCAGATTATCAAAATGTACTCAGTATTAAAAGTTCCTGAATAGTTTACTTCCTTATTTTCTTAATTAAAATCACACTTTTATTAACTTAGTACTCTTTTTTTGTGTTTAAAGAAGAATAAAGTTATTTTTTCTGCAGAAAAAGACTGAAAACAGCTTGATAAATGACGGACAGGCTGCTTCAGATTCAAACAGGTGTCAAAGTGATAAAGTGAGTTTAATCTGAATAATGTATATTTATAAAAACTAGTTTTCATGGACGATACGACACTCAGAGGAAAGAGAGCGACAGACATAAACACTCATTCAAAGACAAACACGCTGCGGCTATTCTGGGAGATATCCTGGGGATTCTCTGTGTGTGTGTGTGTGTGTGTGTGTGTGTGTGTGTGTGTGTGTGTGTGTGTGTGTGTGTGTGTGTGTTCATGTTCCCCCTGCTATTCTATTTTGTTCCCTATGACCTCCTACACACACACACACACACACACACACACACACAACACACACCTCTAATTATAACACTCAGGTAAACTCGAGTCCAGGAGGAAGAGAGTACTTAGCATTGCTATAGCAACCGTATCCCAGTGCTGGTTGCCGGGGGAGATTGTTTTGTGCCACCTCTGTTGGGAGACGGAAGGACCGTGTTTTTGTGTGTGTGTGTGTGTGTTTTCACCTCACCTGATCAACACCAGACTGAACATATTGTTGGATTCTCAGTTTCATGTTGTTTAATTATGACGATATAATCTTGTTTTTGATTAAATAATCTACGAGGTGCCGCATGTGTTACATCACCAGAGTTTATAATATGACCTTTGACCTTTACGGCTCTTTCTCTTCCTGCTTGTGTTTTTAGTTCCTTGACACACAAACTAAACTTCTGTCTAATCCAGCATCACGTCATGGACTCTCTGCTCTAATCTGATGTGCAGTAAATCTAATCCAGTGTCATCTAATCTCATCCACTCTAGTCTAATTTAATCTAGTTTAACCTGACCTGATGAAATCTAGTCTAATCTAATCTTGTCTAATCCAGTTTAATCTAATATAGATCAGTGTAGTGTCATCTAATGTGACCTAATCCAGACTAGTCTAATCTGGAGTTATTTAACATAATCTAAACTAGTTTAATAAACTTAAAGAGCCTCGTTTAATCTCACCCAATCACATCTAATCTAGTCCAATATAGTCTAATCTAATCTAGGTTAAATCTAATCTAGTTTAGTGCCACTTTGTATAAATGTATCTGTTATAATCTGATTCATTCTAAACTCATTTTGTTTAGTTTTTTCAATTAAAACTCATCTAATCTAATCTAATCTGGTCTAATCTTGTGTTATCAAATCTCCAGTCTACCTGAATATATACTAATCTCCTCTAATCCAGCCCAGTGTCGAGGCTAATCTTGTTTATTTTACTCTAATTTAATCCAAATTTAGATCTTTTCACTGATCCTAATCTCTAATCCCACATGTAACTCCATCAAGACTAGAAGTCAAACTCTGAATCCAACCTAAAGAGTTTAATCTGACGAAGCTTGAACACTTTTAGATTGATCAGACGCATCACTGTGAGGGAGAGAGAACATACTGTACAGTGTTCAGAGGTCAGAGGTCACAGACGAATCAGAGCTCAGGACACATGGAGAGGAGGGGGAGGAGGGGGGGAGGCGTCTCTTTGGTGAAAGTTATGAAGTCTCGTACATTAAGTTAAGGTCAGCGCGGCGCTCTCAGTGTTTCCATGAGACGGGCGGAGAAAATCCCTCCGGCTTTGATTCTGTTTTAATGTCTCATCAGTGACACAGCAGCTCCTGAAATAGCAGCTAAAGCATCGAGGCGGGTCGACTAGCTGTTAGCATCACAGCACAACAGACCAGAGGCTGGCTGGCTGGCCACCGACCAACGCTTTGATCACAGCCGAGCCGCTAACCGCGTCTGTCTGTGTGTGTGTGTGTGTGTGTGTGTGTGTGTGTGTGTGTGTGTGTGTGTGTGGCACTTTGATCACCACATTTGGCCACATTAATAACAGAGTCGTCTCCGATGTGTTATCATTAGAACATCTAAACCATCCTGATTACCCAGCACTTATAAGGACACACACACACACACACACACACACACACACACACACACTGATCCTGACACACTTGTTCACAGTAACCAAGAAAAATATTCATCAACGTTCCCGCTTTGCAGTCGACACCCGCTGAAGACGAAACCTGACTGACTGACAGCAGCTATGAGTTCAGAGAGTTTTACAGTCTTCTTCTTCTGCTCTAATAAGACGTCCAGTAAATGTCACTCATGATCGTTTATTTACACACTGATGGTGTCGGTGAGGAGTTGTGTAGATTGTTAGTCTGTTGCCGAGCAGCTTTTTCTCTGCAAACAGCTGCGTGCTCTGACCCAAAACGGCACTCTTATTAGAGGAAAAGCTGTTTACAGCCACTTTTAGGGCGCTTTTTTTCTTAATTTTAAACTCAGTTTAAACTCTACATTTTATGTCAGATAGAAAGAAAAAGTTTTCAGGAGTTTTAATAAGCAGCAGTGGAACGTATCAGGTCTCGGTCCTTTACTTTACGCTGCAGCAGTATATGAGTTTGACTAAATTTAGACCCCCGACCACAGGTGTATTCAGTCAATCAACTCGATGACGTCATCACTTCCTTTACAGAAGAGGAAGTAGAGGCCATCACGCACATACAGAGCTCAGATAAAATGGATTAAAACGTACAATTTATAATAAAAACAACTATAGAAACAGAAGATGCATAGTCTATAAAGTGCATAGTCTTTGTGTGAATTTAACGGCTTCTTTGAGTTTCTTTTATGGTGTTTCAGGAAAGTTTAGTTTCCAGTGTTCTTCTGCTTTATACAGCCGGACCGTCTGCGTGTCATTAAGGGGAAATGCCAGCCTTCTATTTATTCATGTGGAGAGTTTTTCATGCCAAAGAGTCTAAATGTTGCTGAGGAGAGTTTCTTTAGTTTGGAGAGGAAAAAAATGTGTCAGACGGAGTTTAAACTTTTCTTAATGAGAAGCCAAAAGAGAATAAAAAGCTACTTAACCTTTTCTGGACTGTCTGAGATCTCTTTATCTTCAACAAGAAAAGAAAAAAAAACACTTTCTAACTCGTACATCAGAGGAGAAGAAGCTTCCTGCTCTCCAGTCTGTTTTCTGAAGACTTTACTTTGTGTTGTTTCCAGTGGAAAGTCTCACTGTCTCTTCTACAGGACTTCATATGAAGCTTCAGCGTTGCGTATAGTTTTAATATCCTGTTGCAGATAAGAGAATAAGCCTCTCAGCCTTAATTAGGGACATTTATAAGACTTGTTAAGTGTGTTAGACTCTTTTAATTACTATACTTTACTATAAAAAGTTGGGTTTTTTTTTTATAACGAGCAAGTTCTGATATCAAAGTCTGAATGGTTGGCTTGGTGTTTTATACAATCTGTTAAGTTTTGGTTGAGACTAACCTGCTAGTTAAGACACAACATCTATGCTTCAAGGACTTTTGTTTCCTTTTAACTAAAAATAATATAAGACTCAATCAAATAAGGGCGAGAACATTTACTGAATTCAATTAACACTTTTCATATGGTCTGTATGTATATTTGAGTACAAACAACACCTGCCATGCAGCAGAGCATTGCATCATTTGAAGCGTGTTAATTGAGGTCAAACTGAACACATCGTACCAACAGAAGAAAAGTAGAGAAATGTGAAGAAGCGGGGTTTCTCTACGTAGTTAATGAGAGCAGATGCTGCTGATAGTTTGTTTATCCGTGCCGGCGCCGTGGCTCTAAGGATGGAAACACCTCAACTGTTAGATGATCAGACGTTAAAGGTGAATATAAAGAAGCACCTCGACGACGCCATCACATGTAAACTGGAGCTGGAGCCACCATGAGGTTCATATCTGTTGTTTTAAGTGAAATATCTCAACAACTATCAGACAGATGACCGTGAGGTTTGGTTCAGACGTACATGTTCCCCCTTTAACTTATAAGACAGCGCACCACAATACCTAGCAGAACTAATTACTCTGAACTAACTTCTTTTTAACTCTGATGTATTTTATTTGTTTTTTAATGCAGTTGATTCCTTTCATTGTAAATCGTCTCCTGTATGTTGTCATTTTAAAACTTGCGACTGTCACCTTTTGACATCTATCCTGTACTGATGTTTTAAATGTGGTTGCTCCACTTTTTACTGTTATTATTTTAAATTCATCATTCAAAAATGTTGCTATTTTTGCCTGTGCGTTGTGATTCTACACTTAAAATAAATAAAAAATTGAATTGAATTGATTTAAAGATGAATCGTAATAACTTGTTAGCTGATTTATAACACATATTGTAATTATAAACATATAAGAGGATTCTTAGTGTTTATTAATGTGCAGTATTTGTCTTGTTTGTATTTGTTTTACTGTATTGTCGTTGATTGATTATCTGTTGCTATCAGCAGCAAACAGTTATAGTTGCTGATAAATACATTAATAAACACTTATAAACCATTTATTAACTGTTTATATACTATTATAAAAGTCAAGTGTTACCATTAACCTCTGACTTTTCATCTAGCGCCACCATCAGACTAACCCTAAACTGGTGGATAGCATCATCCACTGCTTCACCTGTGTTTGTGCTAATGTTAGCATGCTAACACGCTAATCTAAGATAGTAAACATGATACATAAGAGCATGTTAGTTAGCATTTAGCTCAAAATACTCTAAGTTTTAACATATAGTGGTGTTTGTTTGGGTGATTTATTGGTTCTTATGGTTCTAAAAGGTGTTTCTTAGTTCTGTGTTTGTGCTAATGTTAGCATGCTAACACGCTAATCCAAGATAGTAAACATGATACATGAGAGCATGGTAGTGGGTTTATGTTAGCATTTAGCTCAGTGTTAACATATTGTGGTGTTTGTTTGGGTGATTTATTGCTTCTTATGGTTCTAAAAGGTGTTTCTTAGCTCTGTGTTTGTGCTAATGTTAGCATGCTAACACGCTAATCTAAGATAGTAAACATGATACATGAGAGCATGGTAGTGGGTTTATGTTAGCATTTAGCTCAGTGTTAACATATTGTGGTGTTTGTTTGGGTGATTTATTGGTTCTTATGGTTCTAAAAGGTGTTTCTTAGTTCTGTGTTTGCAGCCTGCTGCTCAGTATCAGTGTCACGTCCTGTTATTTGAACGTGTTTCTTTAGACTCTGATTGTCATTGTTTTTCATGGAGAGGTTGAACATCCTGTCATCTCAATGTTGTTTACTTGAAGTATTTCCCAGCGCTGCTTTCAGTGGACTCTCTCTCTCTCTCTCTCTGTCTCTCTCTCGCTGCTCTACATACATTTCAAAAGAAGAAGAAGCTGCCTGACAACTGCTCTCGGCTGTTGTAAAATGCCTGTGAAGTGAGTCCTCGAGTGGCTCATTACTTAGCTATGTCTGCTGGTATGGGAAGAAGTCGTGTTGGCTTTGAGTCAGACACTTGTTGGTGTTTTTCTCGAGAACAGTGCAGAGAGTGCTAAGTCATGTTCATCTTCACCAGCTGTGTCCAAATGATTTATAGCCCGGAGGATAATGTGACGCTACAGAAATAGAGCCTGAAGAGGCGTCGGGGACGGCGTCTCAGTGGGGAGAGGAGACCCGCCGTGGACCGGAGACGTGGGTTTGAGATCAGCTCCGGATCCGTCCGTCAGTCTAACGGTCGATCAATAACTCTCACTCCAGAGGAACTTAAGAGATAACAGTGAACTCACTTCACTCACTTTCTTTCTGCCTTCTCTTTATCTCTCCTTATGTCTTTTTTTGCTCTTTATCTGCCTCCCTTTTTATTTTAATTCCACATACTTACATCAAACGATACAAAAAAGCTGAATTTAAATGGCACTCAAACCTTTTTCTGGTGTTAAAGTCATTATATAATAAATTAGAAAATGGCATGGTGCATTTGTGGAACACATCATGATGTACCTGGTATAATTAAAAATGGCTTAGTTGTGTTACGCAGCATTTGGAACGACAACACTGGATGTTGTGAATTGTTCTGAGGGTTTGTTTTACGGTGATGCTGTAACTATAATAATAATTGGACTGGCTGATGACAGATGGATAGTTCATGCTTTAAAGCGGCTATAATAAGTATCTTAATAATAACACAGTCAGAGCTGCTGTCAGTGTGTAATGTGTTGGTCGTGACTCGTAGTGATGAACCTACAGAGAATTACCAGCGACTCTGCAGCTCCTCTCGGCTTTACGGAGCTTTATAGTGAGTTTTAGCTCGTTGTTTATCTGCAACTTTTACTGTTCTGGTTCACTCTCAGCACCAAACGGCAAACAGACACAGTTAGCTGGAGACTAGCTGGTAGCATTTAGCAGCTAAAGAGCCAGATATTTCCCTCAGAGAGCAGAAACAGAAGCTAAAAGAGAGAGATGATTGGACAGAAACACGACTCCACATGAAGGATAATGTTGCTGCTGGATGTGGAAATAAAAGCAACTGTTTGCTAACATGTTAGCCACAACTACTCTATAAGCTGATAATATGATAAAAGTCGTGTTTAGAGACTATTCTGCTGAAAACAAGTGGACAAAAAGACAAAATTTCAAGCAGCTTTAACCAGATTGAAACTACAAAGGGTCAAAAACAGAACCCTGAGGAACGCCAAGAGTAATTATTGACATTTTGTCACTGCTGGATGTGGAAATAAGCAGCTGTTTGCTAACAAGTTCAACATATCAGCTTAACAGATGATGATATGTCGGAGTTGTGTTCACCATTTGTTTCTGATTAAAGCAAATCAGCAGTACTAACATTAATAATTAGCACTAAACTTTAATGTCATTAGTTCTGCAGCTTTTTGATCCTAAACCAAAGTAAATATTTTGACCTGATGATGGCGCTGGACGATATTTCAGAAGATCACCGAGGTTATTACAGTTCAGCCTGAACTTCTGCACCGAAGTTGAGACAATTCACTCAAAACTACAAATGTCAACCTCCGAGTGGAGCTAGAAGAGAAGTTCAATCCATCCAATAGTTTAGATCATTCATCCCTGAAAGCTCAGCAGCAGTGTGTCCTGGCTACACCGAACAATCCACCTGCCGGATGTTAACTGTTATCATTGTAAAAACAAAATTAATGCAATTTAAAAGCCTGACAGGTGTCACCTCCAGAGATGCTTGTTGTTCTTGTTGTGTGTGTGTGTGTGTGTGTGTGTTGGTGAGGTGATACTGAGGTCAATTATGGAGTCAGCCTGAAAGACTAAACAAGACCAGAGTCGACCCCGGAGACGAAAGAGGAAGTGGTCTCAAAGAAATGAATATTTATCGACGAGTAGCTTTATTGACACAGAATGAGTTGATGCTGTTGACACGTGGGAGCAGATGGACACTGCTCTGTATGTGTGTGTGTGTGTGTGTGTGTGTGTGATTTGATCGATATAGTGTCATGCCTGACTGAACATGGTGACGACTGGAGAGACAAACAGACACAAAGAAAGAGAAATAATTGAGGGATCACACATATCTTTGTGCCAGTTTGTTTGTTTTGGTCTGAATCAGTGGACGAGTTAGAAAACTTGGTGTTTTCTTCTTGGTTTGTTTTTTTTTTCATGCAGAGAAAAAATCCAAAAGAACCAAAACGCATCACTAGAAGCCATGTGAGAATGTTTACTACAAGAGCTGTTTTACTTCTACTACTCATATCTACCCAAATGAATCACACTGAGAAGGAAAATTAACCTGAGTCCAATTCAACCAGACTTTAAAGGTCTGAAACCCACTTTCTTGGTGGCCTCTATCTGGTCCCAAACAAAATCTTGAGCGGTTTGTTTGTGGCGGGAACAAGATCTGACCTCGATGTGACCCGGCTACAAGGTGGACTCACTAAACTCTCCATTCATTTACACTTCAAGTCTTTTTTTTTTCCTCCATTTGCTTCCAACACACTGGTGACCTACGCTCAGCGCCGTACCTGAATGCCTCCGGTGTGGATACACAGACGGACCAGTCGCTGCTGTTGCTGCTCTGCTGACACTTGCTGTCTAGACACATTCACACCTGTTATTAATGTGATTCATATCTGGAAATATTATCTGGATAATGGCAGCTGATCATTGAGTCTTTGCATTTACACCTGGTATTAAAAATGTTGTTGTTTCCTCAGCTGTGCCCACATTATGATCACTTGTTTATTCTTGTTTTTCCAAGAAAAACAGCACTTTAAAGAGTATTTTTATGTGTCTAAACTGGGTAGCTTTTCTGCAGGTCTCCTGATTCACCTCTTTCATCTTCATCTCTTTATCTTGCTTTACTTCTTTGAGTGTGTGTGTGTGTGGCTTTATGGTATTACTAGACCCTGAACAAAATAATTTTACAATGGGATGTAATTGCCACAGTCACTTAAAATATCTCTTTATCTTTTTACAGTTTTGTAAAAATCACTTTCAATTCGTCTCAAGTGATTGAAACGTCATTTTTCAAAAGCTTCAGCACCAAAAATAAACTTTCATCCACTGCCAGTGTGTCAGACTGGAGGCTGAAATCTGAAATAATTCAAAAAAAAAGTCAGAATATAAAAGCAAAACTATCTGCACGAGAGGAAATACCGATACAGATTTGATGCCTCTTGTGGTTTTAGATTTCTCAGGCCAGAGCTGCTGCTGCTGCTGCTGCTTCTTTCTCTCCTTTTTCTAATTTGTCCTTTGGTTACCCATGATTCAGTGCGTCCGTCAACACGGATGACATGCACGGGGTCATGATCAAGATGGTCGACATAATCCTGTCTGAGGGAGTTGGACGTAGGCAGGAAGAGAAGGTCAGAGTGTCGGCTCTGATGTGGTTTCCCCCCCTCCAGTCGGTTTGTTCACATAAAGCTGTTTACTGAGAGTTTATTTGTGTACAGCGCAGGTGTCCTCTGTGTTTAGACGTCGCGCTGTCGGCCATTTATTAGAAGAAAAGACTCGGAGGGAAGTCTTCAGAAAGTGTGTGTCGAGCAGCGGATCATATTTCCTCGGCGTTGTATTTTAATTGATGTTCCTTAATACCAGCCCTCCTTGTTCTTCAGCCTACACCTCTGTGTTTCTACTGGTGACATGACCTAATTGTACCCTGAGGGATCAATAAAGTTCATTTTATCTTCCCGGTGTGGGTTGATCCTATAACCGCGTGTTAGCTGGTGGATGAGTTTTAATTTGATCCAGCCTTATTCATCCTCCTCTGCCTTTCTGTCACCAAATAATTAACAAGACTCGGCTCGCGGTCCCTCAAGAAGCACAAGAAATGTAAAGTTTTGTAGGAAAAACAAAAACTGTCTTTCCTGGATTTGGTAGTAGGAGGTAGAGGTGTGTCTGAACATCGCTATCTCAGTGTCTCTCCTCTGCTCCGCTGTGACGTCTATCAGCAGGTCATCCACCTGCTAGGTCGTTTATTCATGAATACTTATCGTACGCTTTAATTTTCAAAACATAAAGTGCATTTTTTAAGCATCTTTTGACTTCTATTCGAATACAAATACAAATAATTTGTGTAGGTTTCTATCAGTGACACTCCGAAACTCCTTTTTTTGAATCCACGTCCGACAAATCCACCAGACAACTTGGCGTTTTGGAGTTTTCAAAGTTTTACTTAAATCAAAAATTGTACAGTTCCACAAAAATATAATAATAAAATATTAAAATTGGAAAAGAAGATCAAAGAGAGGTCAAAAACCTGTGTGGCTCCACTCTTCACCACCTCCACTAATTAATCACACCCCTCCCTCCGTAATCGTCTCTTAACCCGTCACTGAATGTCAACTTTAAAGATCCTTGTGCAACATTTCAAATGTAATACCAATAATATTTTACCTGTATGCAATTAACCAATACATCAACAAATGAAATGCAAATATTTATTTTAATCTTTTAACTTAAATTATCAAATTTAACACAAATGGCATTTAGGCTCCTACAATTTGGTGATGCTTTCTGCACATTCCTAGTATGACATGTTCCTTCATTATGAAGAGTTTGGTCACGTTAGTTTGTTTAGAAACGGCTTTAAAGACTAAAAACAGCATCGTGTTTTCAGTCTCAGGAGAGCAGTTGTGTGTAAAGCAGACTAGTTTACTGTAACAGTAAAAGTAATACATCTACATTTATGTTGGCAAAGATGAAACTTTCCTGCTGGATATCACTAAAGCTCCTTTTCCTTTAGTGCTTTAGTACTGATGAAAAAACAAGAGGACCGTAAGTGCTTTAGACCTGCTTGTTATCAACACACACACACACACACACACACACACAGAAACACACACACACACACACACACACACACACTTATCTCCCTGTGGACCAGCATTTAGGTGGTGGAAGCCTCTTTTGTGTCTTTGGCTGAACACTGGACAGATGTCACATTCACAGCCTCCAGGAGAGCTCATAACTCAAGCTAAACACACCCAGTACACACACACACACACACACACACATACTCAGACGGAGAGACGCACACACACACACACACACACACGTGCACTCACAAAATCAACCCCCATTTTGAAAAATGTTTTCAATATTGGAGTTGAGTTATTGATCAGCGCAGCTTTTAACATAATGTTTTAACCATTTATAACAGAGGAGGGGGTTGCTGAGAGCTTTATGGCACATGCACACACACACACACTTAAAGTCACACACACACACACAGTCTCAGTTGGCGGTGCATCAACATGGCGGCAACCAGCAGCAGAGCAGAAACTAAGCTTGAAAAACACAAACACACACAGAGCAGAGAGAAATGAGAGAATCATGCGTCGTATTATTCTCTAATCTGTTCATACAACATCTTTTGCATGTCTGTCCATCCTCTGCTGCTCTTTCTAAGCTTCCTCCATCTTTTTTAGGGAGTTTTTCCTTATTCTAAGCGAGGGTCTAAGGACGGAGGGTGTCGTATCGCTGCTCAGACTGTAAAAGAGTCCCGAGGCAAATTTGTGATTTGTGATATTGCTCCATACAAATAAAATTGACATCGACATGCTACCACCAGCAGTGAATGCTAGGCTAATGGAATGATGAATATCAGCTATATGACGCAGTGTATTCCAGGAAAATCAACCCCCTCGGCGGCTATTTACTCAGAGTCGGGTCAAGCCATATTTCTCTCTAACTGCTCTGATGACAGCAGAGTCTCTCCGAGAGGAAGCTGGGTCAATGATGATTAAAGCCACAGCTCCCACCTTTTGAGTTTGGTCTTGTATTTTCTTGTCACATTACAGAGCAGATAAAGGTTTGGAGTTGTTTTTTTTTTTTCCCCCGGCGTTAATGGGAAAACAGTTTCTTGTCATTGTTGGAATTTATCATTGAAATCGGCGGGTATGTGAGCCAGAGGTTAGCGGTGAAAACACAAGAGTGTGTGAGCCAGAATCTAACAGTGTTGAAAAGAGCAAATATCTTCACATCTCCAGCCTCTATATTTATATTCTGGTTCTCTACAGGAATAAAAACTCCTTATTGATCTTCTACTGGTCCTTTATGCAGCCCCTCAGTTCAGCCTCTGTCTGAAACAGGAAGTTTTAGCTCCTGTCTCTTTAAGGCCCCGCCTCCTGATGAGCCCGCTCTGTTCTGATTGGTCAGCTTTCAGGAAGCTTCCTCCGGCTCCGGAGGCTACGTAAACAAACTATAGTAGCAGGATTTCACTTCTTTTTCTCCTTCTTTACTCACAAATGTTCAACTTTTCAAATCCATCTGTACAACAACACATGGAAACACCTTAGCAACCACCTCAGTACCTTAGCAACCAAGGCTATGCGATGAGCCGATGTCAGCTCGTTGACAACGTAGCAAAACCATCACAAATGAAGCGTTCAGAGCAGTTTGAAGCCCTGACTTTTGACTTGCAGGCAGCATTTCTACATACGTTCATCTCAAGTTTTGGAGCTTTGACCACGTTTTAAATACAACATCAGAACAGAAGCATAATATGTTCCCCTTTAACGTGTGTTGTTATGCTAATTAATGACTGTTTCAATGCAGCTTTTTACTGGAGATTATTAGCAGCATGGCTAAGTGAAGCCTAGCGGCGTTTCTAGGGTTTGTAAAGGTCTGGGTCTAAGTCAAGACACAGGGCAGGCTGATATAATTACTTTTTATAGATTTACATGGGAAGCAAATCATCCAAACCATCAGACCTATCTGCCCGACCAGGCAACAGCTGATTTATGGTAAAACGTTCCTGCTAAGTTTTTCTCATTAATCCTGGTCAATCCGCCAAATGACGTACTGATTTTTAGTTTAAAGTGGACCACCAGGAGACCACCAGAACCTGAGGTAACCACTCCTCCATCAAGACCTTTCAACAGGCCATGAAATCCATGAAAAAGGTCCATCTCTGCAGGTTTTTCAGTCGTTTAAGTAACCACAATGCACTTTTTCATCCTTACACTAGCTTGAAGCTGGTGAAGAAGAGGGCTCCAAGCTAACATACAATCCACATCTCATGATCCAAGCTTTGAACAATGAGATCACAGATTCAAGCAGCCAAAATAAAGTTAGCGTGGCGGGGAAGCTGAGCTCAGGCTGAGAACCAGGCTGAGGAGCTCAGAGCAGATTGCAGCTCCTTCATGTTCAAAAGCAGCCAGTTCAGGAGGTCCGGGCATCCGATCAGGACGCCTCCCTGTGGAGGATAAGCCCACAACACACTGTAGGTATTATAAAGCCCATCTGGCCTGGGAACGACTCGGGACCCCCAGGAAGAGCTGGAGAAGGACGTCTGGGCAGGAGGATGAAGAATAACAGGCCAGACATCACAGTTCAGTCTGTTTCCTCCAGTTATGGAATATACGGCAACTAAGTTTTTCAAAATAAAGTTTCTCAAATCCCAGAAGCCTCCTCCAGGTTTTTAAGGTGCTTCTCCTTTTCTCTCTGGCTCAAGTACTGTAACACAGATCCACCTGAAACTCTACTTCACTGTTTACATGAGGGATAAAAAGTCTTTGAGGGTTTTTTGGGAACGTCTTCAAAAACATTTTTTGGTGCTGTTTATTTTATTTTTTGGCTTAAATATTTCTGTGACTGGAACAAATTCATTAATTTGAGTCTCAAATGTAAAAAAAAATGACAGGTATGAACTTGTAACTGACATGAAAGCAGACTGAGGATGAGGATGGAGCTGCTGTCCTGGTGAATCAGTCTTCCTCTCAGCAGCAGGACCAGGAGAGTCAGTCCGCTGCCCTCCGGCTCCTAACTCGCCTCGTGTCACTTCCTCCCGGCGCAAAAACCCCACTTCCTCCCTCAGTGACCTCACGGGTCACATGCCGCATGCCAACGAGGCTCTCCCCCCCCGTAACGAGAGAGCCCCTAACGACGGCCCTCGCTAATTAGCATCCTTAATGAGGCAGCCCGTCGGGCCGGCTGTCATTCCGCATCGTCGTCGTTGCGTGCTTGGCGTGTGGTTGGCATGTTGCAGGCATGTCAGCAGAATAACTGACGGGGGAGGCCGCGGTGGTGACGGGTCACGTGGCCGACCGCACGCACACATTTTATAGGTCACATCTTTTCCCTCTTTTCACACATGGCAAAATATTTACTGACACTGTTAAGATTATTTAACATCTTGCTTTTATTTATTTATTTATTTATTCATTTATTTGTTCAGGCGGTTTCAGACTAATTAAAAGCTTCACAGCTGGAGCTGATGGTGATTGGCTCCGCGCTCTGAAAGAACGAGTGAAACTCATCCAATCGGTGATTTCTCTGCTCAGCAGGTTTAACCAGGTTTTATTTCAGGTTTGGAACTGAAATATATTTATCTGCAGAACATCATGAAAGCAGTCCGAGTCTGAGCTGGAGGAGATTTAAAAATGGTGGGAAACTATATAAACAAACCCAGCGAATGACGCACATTGGTTCAAATTCACAATGACCTAAAACACCTCTTTCTATGCACAGTATTCACGTTCAAACTGCTGTTTTTGAAGGTTCACACTCAGCAAAATGAACTCTGTCAGTTGGATTAATGACCCCCGAGAGGTTTATTAAACACTTGTGACCCGAAGAGACAAAAACAAACCTAGAAGTCTTTAAACGCTGCGCTGGGATCTGGTGTTTAAACTTCAGCACACCTGTTATGTACAGCGTATCTGCAATAAAACTCTAATCTAATATCAAACAGCACACAGCCTCTGTTTTCATTCATATACAGTCTATTATATCTCCATGGCGTCTGCACAGAGTCCACAGGCTGCTGCAGCGTTCCTCTACATGAACAAATATTAGATTTCTACAGAGTCCACGAAGCCCCCAAAGATATTTTTTTAATTAATTTGTGTACACACACACACACACACACACACACGCAAGATATTAGATCTTTTTTTTTTTTTGCACAGGAAGTTATTATCCTGTAGGCAAAACTTATTATCTTGTTCACACTTAGATTTTAAACCAAACAGGAAGAAAAATCAAAACACATCAGTTTGTCAACAAAACCTAAAAAAACTACATTTGGTGATAAAATAAAGACTTTAAGAATTATTACAGCTGTGAGTTTGCTGCTTGATATGAATGCTGGAATACCGTGAGAAATGTCTTACTTTACATTATTATTATTATGGGATGTTTGGGGTAACCTGGAGCACCTGAGGGCTCCGGTGTGTTTCAGCCTGACTGCAGCTCTCTCTCTCTCTCTCTCTCTCTCTCTCTCTCTCTCTGGCTGCAGGCGCCTTTTTGATTTGGTTATGTTGCTTTAGCTCTTTGTTTTTTTGCTTTTCATGCACCGTATAACACACACACACACACACACACACACACACATCTTCCACTCATGCACATTATCACACTACTGATTACACTGACATCCACACCGCATACTATAAATATTTAGATAATTTGTTTAATGTGATTTAATAAAATATCTTTACGTCTCCTCTCTGTGTGTCCACTGGAGCCCGTTCAGCAGCAGCAGCAGTGTAATTTTATGTAACTTCATATTCAGGTCAAACACAAACATACAACTTATATTATATATTATATTGACCTTCCTCACTCATCGGTCCATTTATGTATTGATTTGTTTATTTTCTTGTTTACTGACATGTTAAATGCAGACTTGATGTCAGCACGAGTACAGATCTTTATATTACATGTATATGATATTATATATATGTGCATGTGTTGTATGTAATATCACATTACTCCTTATATCCTAACAAACAACTATATTAAAAGCCAAACAAGACGACTGTGTTTCAGCCTCTTGAATCTCTTTCTGAACTTGCAGAAACACTTTCTACACTTCCATCTTTGTTTTTTTTTTGTTGTTTTTTAAAAAAATCTCAGACATTTGTTTGCACTTTAACCCCGCCCCTCGGGCTAGCGGCGTTCCCGGCCTCACACGGGGCAGATGCAGTCAGATAAAACGCAGAGCGCAGCGGAGCAGATGCTGCCAGACTGCTTAGCCGGGACAACACGTCGTCTCCTGAGGCCGCCGACGCCATGACGACGCAGCCAAAATGTAGAAATACCTGGAGTGAGTGAGTGAGTGCTACGCCGCTGTTACACACACACACACACACACACACACACAGATACTGTCTCAGTGTTTAAAGAGTTCATGTTGATAACAGAAAGGTTTGTCACGGTGATGATTTCAGAAACAGGAAAATAACCGCCGTACTTCCCTCCACAGGTGCAAAGTGTCTGATTATGATATTATATTAGAAGAAGCACAGACTGAAGGTGTTTCAGTGTATTCATATAATCTAAAACATGTTTCAGCTTCCTCCGTACTGAACAGTCACACTGCGCTCATAGTTTGTAAAGTGCAATAAAAGCTTTAGTAATTTAATTTAATCTGTGCAGAGGATGGACAGACAGCAGGGGGACCAACTATTAATACACTGAGTTACATCTAGATATGAAATGATATATTACTATACTGGGATAAGAGATTTTGGTCCTTAGTGTTTCAATGCATCAATAAATTAAAACCAGTTGTATCTTGATCATATCCGGGTCATTACAATTGAAGAGTAAAAACATAAAAACACAAAAAAACTCAAATTACAAAACCAGTAACGACTAAATAACAAGTTATATTTCCTTCTGCATGAATGCTACAGATTCCAAAACACACATATTTCTCCTGATATGCAGAAAGAAATACAACAAAGTCACATCTGAACTCACAGAGGATTAAAAGTCCGCTGTGTTTTTACCTTTTGGCTGCTAAAACTGTTATTTTTGGACATTATGTCACAGCTCGTGATGTTTGCTAATAACTGATTTAGATAAAAATGCAACCTGAAACTAGCTAGTAGTTTCTAAGCTGAGCTGAAAGACTCAGTGATGGATTTACGATCAGCTGGTGTGACGTTTCGTTGCTACTAGCGACCTCTCCTGGCTCGTTTCCACGGCAGTTTAACTGACATTGTTACATCCAGACTTTTTGTTACCAGGCCAAAAAAAAAAACTGACAGGCTTCTTTGATCTACTCCGCAGTTGCTCTTGTTGAAGCCTTTTATCTGTAGGGCGATGTCATCTTCGTGCGCCGGCGACTGAAAAATGGTCTCAAAAAGAAGTGGCGATGAGCAAGAATGACATTTGGTCGGTTGGGGCGAAATAACAAAGCCCAAAGTCAAAGTCACATTGAATAATGAGGAGAAACACGGCGGTTTAAGTCTGATCCGGTTCCTCTACATCTACATCTGCAGCTCGGTGAGATCCTTCAACACAACACGGCAGCGCTCTCCTTCTACCTCGAACCTATTGCTCCCGTATCAAACTGCGCCGGGCTAATAAAGTGCCAGTGATTCTGTCTGCTGCAGCTGGTTTCTATGAGTCTCTGTATGTCAGTGTGTATGTCAGAGTGGGTTAGCTCAGTGACCTTTGCCCCCGGGGCCGGGCAAATCAGCATCATGCGTGAGCAGAGCAGCTTCAGCACAGGAAGCAAAACAACACTGTGATCAACATCACTGTCATCACTGCTTGCTCTCATCTTTCTCTCTCTCTGGTCCTCCAGCAGCTTCTCTCTCTCTCTCTCTCTCTCTCTCTCTCTCTCTCGGCTGAAAACTCTCCACGCTGTTGACTCACTTTGTGTGTCTGCAGAGCGACAGGAAAATCCTCCACGAATCTGAAAACCAGTGTGGCACACGTCCACGTCGCTAAGACCTGATCCACGTTGAGGACCTGACAGAAATGGACCCCGTAACTGTTGTTTTTGTGGAAGGTTGATGAATGAAAATGGACTCGTCCTTCAGTTCGGTTCAGCCTCCGTCTGAAACAGGCTCCTGTCTCTTTAAGGCCCCCCCAACTCTGTTCTGATTGGTCAGCTTTCAGGAAGCTACGTAAACAAACTATAGTAGCAAAGGTTTCACTTCTTTTTATCGTTCTTTACTCCAGATGTTCATTTGAGCTGAATCAGATCTGACAGTAACAAAGACTACAGGACGGACGGACGTTTCTGGGCATGTGCGAACAATCTGATGTCATCACGAGGAGGAAGTAGAGGTAAAACGGAGCGTTCGGAGCAGGTTGACGCCCTGACTTTTGACTGGCAGGAAACATACATTCACCTCACGTTACGGAGCTTTAAGCATGTTTAACAGCCGACATCATAACAGCATAAAAGTAGAACAAGTCCCCTTTAAAGTTTTTGAAGAAATTTGCTCCCTCCATACACCTCCATCTTTTCACAACTTCCTATCCTACTTTTTCTGTCTTATCGTCCCTCTCTTGGTTTTCTCGCTCCCCTTATCTCCTCTCTTGCTCTCTTCTTAATTTCCTTCCTTATCTTTTGCTCCTCATTTACTCTGCCTCTTACATCATCATTAACTCCTTTTAACCCCCCATTATTTCTATCTTTCTTTCTCGTCTCCTCCTCCTCATCCGTTCTTCCAGCTCGTACCTTTGTCTCTTAGACAGAAAGAGGAGGAGAAACTCTTCCTCTCTCTCTTTTAATCTCCCTTTTTCTTTTATTCCTTTTATCCAATTGATGCTTTATGTCTCTGTCCTGTTTTCTGTCACATTGCGTTTTTGTTTCCACTATTTTCTTTCTTTCTATCTGTTCACATGCCATTATTTTCCTCTTCTAATGCCCTTGATCCATCTTCCCATCCTTCTGTTTTTCTTTTTTCCTCCTGCTCTCCCTCCTGTCTCTTCTAATACCCCTCTGTCCATCTCCTCTCTCATTTATCTTCCTCTCTTTCTGTGTCCTCTCTTCTTTTTTCTCTCTCTCTCTCTTTCGCCCCAACCTCCTTTCTGCTTCACCTCTCCTGAACCTCCTTCCTCTCTCTCCGTCGTCCTCTTCCTCTCCTGACTCTCCCCGTAGCCTGTTTTCTTCTACGTGTCAGTTAGCGTCCTGACTTTGCTCCTCCGTTAGCCTGCTAGCCATGTGACTGCGTCTTTAGATAGGTTTCACATGGCGTGGTCAGCTAGCTTCAGGCTAACTCGGATCCTGAAGGCACGGCTGCTTTTGAGCTGGATGACTTCTGCTGTCCCCCATGGGACCTTGTTTCGTCAACGACAAGAGACGAATATGTTTTTGATCCCGTTTGAATCATAAATATGATGTTTGTCACCACACATGGTTCCCTGCTTTGAGATAATAAGTGCAAAAATAGTAAAGTACCATCTAGTTCTGTGTGTCACCAACATGGCCGTCACTTTGGCACATTTCACCTGATGTGTTTAATCCAGCGACTCATCGCCATTTTGTCAACCAGGAAGCAAAAGAACCTGTTGCTCATGTGACTGGATACAGCGTCGGAGGCAGGGCCTCGTTCATTCCTATGGAAGTTGCTCAGTGGCGCATGAGACCAAAAAAGTTTAACTTCCGCGCATAAAAGTACCCGGATTTTCCAGGATCACTGGGCCCGTGGAACATGCGCACTGGTGACTTCCGCCGGCTGAGTCAGCTACTTCCTGTTTAGCCCTCCGGCTAACTTGAACAGGGATATAACAATTCAACCGTGCGGCTCTTTTAGGCTTTCGAAATGTGATCAAATTCCGACAGTGAAACGAGTCATTTCATTGGGTTGTGATGCTCAAAAAAAATTATCCACTGATTTACAGACGTCTCTTTCACAATGTGAGTCTGTGGGGAAAAAGTCTTTCTGGGCCCAGTGGCGTCACGTGACGTTGTCATACCACGGTTTGGCCACTACGTCAAATTTGCATCACCGCTTGGCGCCGTTCCCAGGGGTTTGCTAAATCCAGGTACGAATCACACAGACGTTAACGTTAGCTTAAGTGCAGCATGTGAAGAGAGAAAGTTATGACGTCACTAGTCTTTCTAATTATGTATTTTCAGCCTTATACTTCAAACTGTGGCAAAATATGATCTCTTAAATCATCGTTGCTGACTATCACACATATTTTTTCTGAAATAAGGTCCTGTGGTGGTCCAGTGGAAGGGGAGGGACATTCTGTCAGCGTCCTGCTCCAGAGACGTGAGCGTCATGGTTTGTGGGCCTGTAGTGCTGGAGTCCAGTTCACAAATGCTAACTGGCTAAGTCTGATAAACATGAATGACAAGCAGTTCAGGTAAAAATAACAACAGCAATCATTCCTGACCATTACAGCCAGCCAGCTTCTTTCCACCAATCATTATTCTGGTGTTTTCTCTTTACCTGCTCAGACTAAGGTCAACCAATAAAGCCATGGCTGCCTCCACAGCAGTTCTACCTGTGAGAAAAATATTTGCAGAACTAAACAGTCAAGCTGCTGTTTATTTGGTCTCCGTCTCCCAAAAAAAAAAACGAAGCCCCAATCTGTTTCCAACTTTTATTCTGTTGACTCTTTCCAACAGCTCCCAAACTGTTTGAAAAACGCTCCGCCTCGCCTGCTTCTCTGAGACGAACGGCAGCCTGAATGTTGTTGGTGGTTTGTTAAAGGTTACGAGGGACAAGCCGCCATGCTGGATGAGTGACAGGAAACCAAAGAGACAGTGATGTTTTGGCCTCTTCCTCTCTTGACAAAGCAAAAGCTTTTCACGCTTGTGTTTCTTCACCCTTAGCGATAATCTTCACCTCAGGACACACAGAGAGCTCATGGAAATGTATTTTGCACTGGTGTATTCACACTTATTTATTAACCCCAGGCTTACTGTAAGCACTGGGATAACTGGGGGTTTTTATTCCAGGCTGATGGGTGATGTTAGTGTTAAAAACCCCTGAAGAAAGGTTTAGTTTGTGATGGTGGAGACTGCAAACTGACTCTAGTGGGCTTTATGAGATTTATCAAACTGCTAGAAGTCAAATTTTGGACTCAAGTGAAAGATAAAAGAAAAAAAATCCTTAATTTTTACTCACAAATTTAAGAATAAAAACTATTCATGAGACTTGTTTTGACTTTAAAACACCGTTAAACGCTGCAGAGGTGTATTAGGGTAATTCTTTTGATACATAAGGGTCCGGGTCTGTTTTGCTGCATCCTGCTGGGTCAGGATGTTGTCAGCACTCTCTTGTTTAGTCTATAAAATGTCTTACAATAAGCACAAAAGCAACAAAAACAACTTTCACAGCCTTCAGTGTCGCCTCTGAAACATTTTAACACCAGAAGCGACCTCAGTCACGCTATCCCGTCCTTGGATTTTCATAAGCACGAACGCGGTTCATCAGCTGTCTCTAAAATCTCCTTCGAATCGCCCGACAAACTCCCAACCTGAACCACGAGGCCGCTTCAGCTTAAGCACACATCCACCTCCATCAGTTTCCCCAGAATCCTTTCAGAAACACCTTTCCTACAAAAAACAAAGCAGAAACAGAAAGTTGACTCACCCCGCGTCGCTGCTGTTCCCACAGATTAAGGCATCCTTGGCTCCTTCCACCTTGTAGAAGTTATCTGGAAGAAAAACAGATAAAAACTCCACTTTAGATCCAAACGACAACCAATCTGGCAGGATTTTCCTCTACTTTGGGACAAGTCAGACATATGTCAGGACCGTCTTTCAGGTCATTTCTCTACATTTTCTTTGAATGTCAGTTTATGTTTGTGTTGAGCATCTGTGTTGCAGCGGGATCAATAAACTCATCAAACTCAGCTCTTGTGTTTTGGCCGGTTAGACTCCGTCTGAGCAGAACGGCCATAAAACCGAAAAAAAAACCATTACAGGAGCCACCGCTGTAGTTTTACTGAGCATTTATTCAACACTTAAATCTGACAACAAGCCATTTCCAAGTACCATTAATACACTTTAACATCATCACATCGGCTACTTCACACACTCCTCCTCCACCGGCCCAAACACACACTCAGGAGCAGTAAGTTCAGAAAGCTTTTAATGCACGTCTGCAGGAGGAAAAACAAGAGCCTCTTAACTTTCGCTGCGGTTTGAGGAAACTGTATTTATTCCTGACGATGGTAATAAATGTATTTAACCAGCAGGGCTCCAGAGAGAAGGGCTGGTCAGGAAGGTTTCAGTGTTCTGCTGAAGGATCCAACCGACTTTGTATGTTTTCATTTGCACTTCCGAAGCACTTTGCAACCCCAGATTTGAAAAGTACCACTGCATATAATGAAACACGTCACTTATAGACTTATTTTACTTTGAAGGATCAAACAAAACTTTATGAAAAAGTGGGGTTCCTTTCAAGAAAATCAGGTGGAAGTGACAGAAGTTATAGCTAGATAGCCAGCTAGCTACTAGCATTACTGTAGCAAAGCATGGTTGATAGCTGAAATCTGTGGATTCACTCAAGTAAATTTAAATAGTTCTCACAGGTCTCCTGCCTCTCTGTAAGTTTTTAAAGTGGCTATATAGTCCCTTACACATGCTGGAAAAGTCCATTAACCCCCACCCACCACCACACTCTCCAATGCCAGATAAGTGGGGGCTGCTGCGTACGGCCATTTCTGTCACTTCCTGACACGGACAAGCCGACAGTCACACACACTTCATGCACTGATTGGTCTTCTTCTTCAGCTTCTCTCTCAGTTCTCCTTTTTCATGGGAACAGAGTGCAGCACTATGACTGACTTCCAGTAGAGAACATCTTAAAATATGCACCACTGTTACGAAGGACGTTCATAACAACTATAAACACATTCGATTTTCGACGTGGTTGGACGACACGTCATAAGAACCAGTTCTGAGTGGCCATAAGTCAAGATTTATACTTGTCTGCTGCTAAAAAAGGGACATAAACAGATTTCCAGCCTCTATATTTATATTCTGGTTCTCTACTGGAATAAAACCTCCTTATTGATCTTCTACTGGTCCTTTATGCAGCCCCTCAGTTCAGCCTCTGTCTGAAACAGGAAGTTTTAGCTCCTGTCTCTTTAAGGCCCCGCCTCCTGATGAGCCCGCTCTGTTCTGATTGGTCAGCTTTCAGGAAGCTTCCTCCGGCTCCGGAGGCTACGTAAACAAACTATAGTAGCAGGATTTCACTTCTTTTTCTCCTTCTTTACTCTGAATGTTCAACTTCTCACATCCATCCGTACAACAACTCATGGAAACACCTTAGCAACCGCCTTAGCAACCACCTTAGCAACAAATACTGCAGAACAGACGACCATTTGTGGGCTTATATGAACAATTTGACATCAGTTTGATGAGGAGAATAGAAGTGACTTTGCAAACAAAGTGTTCACAGGAGGTTGAAGCCCTGACTTTTGACTTGCAGGCAGCATTTTAACATATGTTCACCTCAAGTTTTGGAGCTCTGAGCATGTTTAACATCCAACATCATAACAGGATATAAATAACAAAAAGCTCGATACGTCCCCTTTAACCATCTTTTCTGTCTGACATTGTACATAGTAAATGTTGTGACAGAAGCTCGCAGCCTAAAACTAAAAACTATAAAAATCTCCTCAGATATTACAAACATCAGCGTGAGGAACAGCATCATAAATCTGCATTATTTTCCCTGTGCAAAGCTTCTTCCTCCTCTGTGACTTACATAACAGAGTCGGAGGACCCTGACAGACGGGTGATCTCTGTATCACACGCTTTTCACAGAAACACTGACCTTAAATGCTGGCTTGACATTTTCATCCATTTGCCTTACGGGAACAACTAGTCAGGATACTCATCTTTAATTCAACACATAATTCTGACCACATGCATTTAACTCCAGTCATTACAGGCGATTACACAGCATTCAAACAGAGAAATATTAAAAAGGGATGCCATGTTTGTATCACATCGCTACGTGTACTTGTTTTGAACAACAAAGACAGCAACAAAGAACACTTCTTCTTCTTCTTCTGTCCTTTATTGTGGTAGCAAAACACCTACAAAGCCCCCCCCTCCCTCTTCTGACTCTTTGGCTCTGACCGCATCTGACCGCCGCCGCCGCCGCACCAAAGGCACTTAAAGCGTTTTTAGGAGCGCAGCAATTCATTTGTTTATCGAGTGCATCTGGGAGAAAGACTGCTGCAACTCCCGTCTCTCGCCAACAAAAAAACTTCTCAAGTCTGGAGTGCTTTTGTTCGCAAGGTCAAAGTCAGTTTCTCCCCGGACAAAGCAGACAGGAAGCAGTTTGCTTTAAGTCATTACCTCAAGTTCATCATTCACGGGTTTTGCCCACACATACACACAACATGAATGCATTTTAGCCCACGGACTGACATTTTAATCAAGGGTTTTTTGTTTTTTTGTTGTTTTTTTTCGAGCGACCCCCCACCTGAGAAGATTTTACAGAGCGGCAGAAACTTGGAACATTGTCTCAACAGGATATCGATAGAGTGGCTTTAATTTCATTTCTTTTCAAAGTGGAGAACAGCAAATGACTCTGACAAGACTAAATACTCCCCCCATCCTCCTCTCACCTGCAGGAAGGACATCGAAGTGATAAATCTACACGAGGGAAACCTGCAGGTAAAGAACGAGACATACGCTGGGACGCTGTTAAATGTGACAGGAAGATATTCATTTATTGTCAAAAAATGCCTTTAATTTCATCCATTTTAAAGAGCGCACACTGGGGAGGAGGTGGATAAAGCCAACAATAGAATGAAAATGACTTCTGACGTTCAATGGAACAAATGTAACGGCACAAATTAAATTAAAATGCGAGCGTTATCTGGTTTATTGGCTTCGTCTATTTACAGCTTTCAAAGGAAAAGCTTTAACGGAGGCTCGCATGACAGTTTCACTGGACTTTATAAATCAGGTAAAGATGAAATTATCGCTATTAGAGCTGAATCTGTACATTTGAGAGTGAAAGTTCACGTTTAACAGCTTTTGAAAGACATATTCTGAGTATTTCTACATCAAAATCCCTCTCCTCCCCTCAGTTATTGATGATCTCAACGGTTTAAATCGTTCAACAGGATGATTTAAAATATTACAGAACGCCGCTGATTGTAAAGGAGACAAAAGTCCAAGCGGACTCGTAAAAAAACATCTGAGACAAAAAGCCTGATTGTCGTCATAGACGAGGATGCAAACAGCGGTAAACACACTTCATCAGTGAGACAGCAGTTTACCACCTGAGACGTATTGCAAAAGTCAGAACGTGTCTTTCTCTTCCTGATGTAAAGAAATTGATTCGTACGTTGGTGTTTTGTCGTCTAGACTGTTCTGCAATCTTCTTTTAACTCGATCTGACTTCAGTTTGTACAAAACGCAGCTGCCAGACTCTATTAAAACAAAGTATGATTATTAGTATATTAGTATCTTTCCACCCACTTACTTTTGGTTTGGTCGACTGTCTCTTCTTCCAGCTGCTGAGATCATTGAACACTACAGATTCAAATGTACCAACAGCACAGAGAAAGGCAGGGTTTTCTAACTATGGACCAAAACTGTGGAGCAACCCCATCATAAATAACCAACATGAAACCTTTAAGAAACATTTTAAGTGCTTTTAAGTGTCTTCGGCTGAAAGTTTACTTGTTTTCTTTAAACTTATGTGAGATTTTAACTCCTATTATAACCTCATTTACTGTGTTTTAAAGCTTCATTCATTTTAACAGTTTGATTAAAGCACTTTGAGTTGTATGAAAGCTGCTAGAATACTAAAGATATTAATACTAATATACTATAAAATGATACACATAACACAAGTTTAAGATGCTCTAACTGCGATTTTACTGAGATTTTTGTTTCTAACATTAAAAAATACTTGGATAGAAGCATATTTTCAGCAGACTGAGCAGAGCTGTAGCCTGCATGTAAACATTCTGCTGATAAACTGATTTAATGGGAGGATACATTCAGTTTCTGCTTCCTGTATAAAACCGTTGTTGGCCGGTAATATCAGCTCCGTCTGCTGCTCCCCAAGAGGGAAATGGATCGTACATGTTGTCTGTTGATATTAATTTATTGAACCCTCCACCAAGACTCGCCAGGGAACGACTGCTGCTGTCAGACGACTCTGACCAGACAGAGCAAACAACACAGCCAATGATGGGAAATGTTGACCACGGAGAAAACACCCGCCATTGATCCCCCCCCCCTCCAACTGAGGGCTGAGTTCAGATCAGCCCGAACGGGACAAGCCGAGCCGAGCCGAGCCTCCGACGCGATTTAGCCGCGGCACGGCCTCTCGGGTTTCACGGCAGCTTTTAGAGGGTCGATACGGGAGCCTGCGGGGGACATTTGTTTGATGTGATGTATGCCAAAGCAAACTGGAAATGAATAAATAGAAGGTACATTAGCGACAGGGCAGCATGTCCAGACAAAAACCCATTACTGTAGGCTCAAAGTTAGCCTTTATTTTAGGAGGTTTCATTCTATCACGGCAGTAGAGGCTCAGTAGAAACGCTGCTGTGGTCAAAGCAGCTCTACTATTCTTCTTCTCTTCGTTGTACCTTTAAATAATTACACATGTTTTCTGGATAACGAGGGAGTCTGTTTATCTCAGTGTGTGTTTTTAAAAGCAGGATCTCTGGAACATAAATCTTCCTTCTACTGCTGTTGACCCAAGTATTGGAAGTAAGAAAAAATAATTAAGGTTTTTGTTGTTTCTGGTTTCTAGATTTTATCTGCAACTTTTTGTTCATTCATTTTTCATTGCATAATTTTTAGTTGTTGTCGACTAATATCAGTGATAGGTGCAAACAGAAACTGAAGTACTCCCATTCAAAAAGCCTCAACTTCTCTCTAGAAATACTAAGTCAATTATTTTTTTCAATGAGTCATTAAGTCTCAATCTCTAAATTCAAACCCTCTAATAAATGTGTTGGTGGTCATTTTGGAAATTACTGCTTTGCTAATAAGATTTGAAGACTTATAGTAGCTTTGATATCTGCTGTGTGGATGTTGATTGACAGCTGTGATTGACAGTTGGCTCCAGGACTCACACTGAGTCAGACTATTGTCACAATATTTCACCAACTTTAATGTTACTTGATACCGATACCTGCAGTGTTAGAATAATTTAGCTAAAGTAGCTAAATTTAGCCCAAGTGTGCATCACTCTATGTTTCCAGAAAGCTAGCATTAGCTTGGGTCCGAGGTAGCGTGGCATGTTTCCAGAGTAGGAAAGGAAACACGCCTCACTCCTTATCTGGAAGGTTCTGGCTCCATTTCAAATGAAATCCTCAATAAACTGTCAATTAAAAACAGAAACCTGCACATCCTCCAGCTTCTGTCAATCAAACACAGACACCGACACATCCTCCAGTTTCTGTCAATCAAACACAGACACCGACACATCCTCCAGTTTCTGTCAATCAAACACGGACACCGACACATCCTCCAGCTTCTGTCAATCAAACACGGACACTGACACATCCTCCAGCTGCTGTCAGTTAAACACAGACACCGACACATCCTCTAGTTTCTGTCAATCAAACACGGACACTGACACATCCTCCAGCTTCTGTCAATCAAACACAGACACCGACACATCCTCCAGTTTCTGTCAATCAAACACAGACACCGACACATCCTCCAGCTGCTGTCAAGCAAACACAGACACCTACACATCCTCCAACTTCTGTCAATCAAACACAGACACCGACACATCCTCCACCTTCTGTCAATCAAACACAGACACTGACACATCCTCCAACTTCTGTCAATCAAACACAGACACTGACACATCCTCCAACTTCTGTCAATCAAACACAGACACCAGCACACACCTCCAGCTGACTGAGAAAAAAAGAAGCATCTCTCATCTTTTCCCCTTTTTTCTTCTTTCAAATAATATAAAATACAATTAAAAAAAACATATTGACATATTTCTTACTGTAAAGAGGGATGATTTAATGCAGTTCAATATGTGAAATGACACACAGCTAGTTCAGTACAGAGAGAAAAAGACAACGTGCAGCTCAGGTTTCATCTGACAGCAACGTTAAGTGTTTCCTTAACCCTGACCTCGACCTCTGTGAGTGTGTGTGTGAATGTGTGTGTGAGTGTGTGTGAGTGAGTGTGTGTGGGCTGCATGTACCATAAGTGCTTACATGTACCGTGTGTGCAGAAGTATGTCCACATAACGTATATATTATATTCCTTGGTCAACATGCCTGACATGTCAAATTGTGTATATACCAACTGACCCGACATGACCTCCGTGTGTGTGTGTGTGTGTGTCACATCTTGTATGTACTATGTTCCTGTTAAACTGCCCAGCTGAACTGCCTGTACACACATCACACCCCTGACAACGCGCATGTTTGTGTGTGTGTGTATGTCTTTATTGACGTCAGTTGTAACCACAGTGCCAACATGACATTGTCCAGTCCATTTAGGAAACACCAGTCACCACTGCAGCATGACACACACACACACACACACACACACACACTCCTCTGTACAGAACATGCTAGAAGCCTGTTTTCTTCTACTGTCACTATCACGGCATCGACTGTTTCTGATGTTGGAAATGTCACTTTTATATCAATGACAACTACAGGTAACCAGAGTCAGACACAGTCAGACTAGTCGGCCTTCATTTGTAATTTGTTGGTGATTGCAGAATGTAATCTGTTGATGGTGTTAAGAGATCAGTTGTTTCCTGATTGGGTGACGAGCAATCTGTTCATTTCCAATTCTTGTTGTGTGCATCTCGAGGTAAAAGACCTACAATAAATTTTAAGACATTTTCATCCTGAACACAGTCTGAGACCAAAACCTGCTTCCTAAAGTAAACCTGCTAAAAAAATATCCAAAATCAGACAGTACAATTCTTGTCTTTACAACAACAGATGTAAATCACTGTGCCCAAACAAATGAATCCAAGGATCCTTTTCACCCTGAGTTCAGTCTGTAAGGCATCTTTTCCTCACACAGGCTCGGCGCTGTCGACAACAAATCCTGAGCGACAATTTTATGTTTGAGCAGGAAGTTTAGCTCAGGTTTGGTCCTGATTAACAAACGCTGACATGGAAATTGTCCGATAACCTAAGTTCAATCTCTAAATCTCTAAACATCCCATTCTGGTACCAAGCAGGAATTTTTAATCAGCAATGTTTTGGCTGAAATTAGCTGTCAAAACTGCAAAATTCTGTCAACCAGCTACTTCACAAGTTTTAAAAGTACCAGATACCAACTCAGTTTTTCAGGAAAATAACCTTAAAATGTTTAAAAACGTGAGCTCGGTTCTCACCCTCGTCGTTGTTGAAGTCCTTCAGGGAGGCCCAGGTCTTGTTGTTGCAGTAGAAGGTGGTGTTGGCCGGCAGGCTGCCGTTGACGCAGTGCGCCGTGCTGCGGACGCATTTCTGCCGCAGGTTCCCCATGAAGAGCTGCAGGCCGATGAGAGCGAAGACGCTCAGACAGAAGACGGTGAGGATCATCACGTCGGCGAGCTTCTTCACCGACTGGATCAGAGCGCCGACGATGGTCTTCAGGCCTGCGGGACGGCCGGGGACGCAAAGACTGTGTCAGCTTGGATAAACGTTATTGCTGCAATGAACCTTCATTTAGACACATTACAAGAAGACGTAGCTCTGGATCTCTTTAAATTTAATACATAATACATCACAAAGCCAATTGAAATATATGTGTGCTGTTTGGTGAAAACCTTATTCAACGTTCATGTTAAATTGTTACATTTATTGGAAGTTTAAGGTTTTCATCAGCAGCAACTTAAAAATGTTGCCCCCTGTGGGAAAAGTCACTGTCATCATCACCAAGAAAATTAAGCAAGACAGTCCACAAACGCCCCAGAAACATTCAGATAACAACACGACACAACACAACACACAGCAACGTATGGTAAAAACAGCAGGAACAAACAGTCAGAACACAAAGGGTGCAGACAAGTTGACTGTCCTCGGCCAAATCTTACCAAATCAAAGAAACAACATGTTTCTTTTTGTACTTTTTTAAAAAATAATTTGAAAGCACTTTTTTTTGTTTTAGTTAATTCATTAGAAACAGACACTATAGTTTTCAATTTTAATCCAAAATGACCCTCATGTTTGTAAATAGAATCAATATTTCTGCTTGTTGACAGAAGCGTCTGCTAGCTAATGAATGACTGGTGCGGTTATGTTTAGTTATGGCTGCAGTTATGACATGCTTTCAACATGTTGATACTACCGTGTTGCAGTTATAACATGTGTTAGACAGTGTTATAACATGACCACTACCATGATATATGGTTTATAACATGTTAAAGACATGTTAATACCGTGGTGACGTGCTAACATGCAGAGTGGAGACATACAGAGGCTAGCCAGCATCACACTTTAAGAAATATCTGCACATTTTATTTTATTTTTGTCTCACTGTAGAATAAAAATGTCTGATCATGAGCAAAAGTTTTAAACCCAGAATTGGAAACTCAATTTGACTGACAGGTTTTTTTGATGCAGGTACAAACTAAACTAAAGAAACAACAATCTCAACATCTGAGATATCGAAAATATTTAGATTTTCTGTCCTTATATCTCAATAATTGTGTGTTAGTTTGAGTCAACACAGTAAGAATCGGCCTTCAATTAAAGGAACAGTCCAACATTTTGGGAAATAAAAAAACACATTTTCTTTAAGTGTGAGAAAATGTAAACATTTGCGTTGTTTACATCCACGTTTAATGGTTTAACTTCGCAGTCTTCTTCTTCACTGCCTTTGCTGGCACATTACTGCATTTTTAGCGCATTACCAGCACCTGTAGACCAAACAAAGAGTGGATCCAATCATAAAAACGTTGCTTCATAGTGCTGCTGGAAGCCAAAAACTCCACAGGGCTCCTTAAGTAGCCTGGTTTTATCAAAAACACACTCATCAACACCTCTTAAGCTCACTAATTAACACTTTGAATCTTGTTTCTTTACATGTTTTCATATTAAAACTGATTCTTGATGTGTGCAGCTTCATTAAGTCTTCACGAGGTATGCTTTCATCCACCTGTTTGTATAAAAACACTTGGCGGGAAATGCTGAAAAATTGCAAAAAATTCTGAAATATCACAAAAAAAGTTTTTATGTTTGGCTGCGGTGGAAAAGCCGGTGTATTGATAAAAGGAAAATGTGACAACGGAAACAGACTTAGCGAATACGTAATGACGTATATGAAGCATGTGACTTAAACATCACTATAATGTTCCTCAAATGAGTTTTCCACATGGTTCTCCCTCGTTTGAGCTCTTTTAATGACGTAATTAGTGCCAACGACTCAACGACCTATCTACAAATATTCACTAATTCACTAATAAAGCATTAATTTGACTTTCCTTTTGCCAGTTTTCTGCAAATTTGGTTCAGTTTTCTCACGCAATAGCTTGAGATGCAGCACAGTGAATCAATACAGTGTTGTTCCCTTTGTTGGTATCCATCTCCTCATCTAACTGTCGGAAAGAAAGCAAAAAAAGAAGCTGATTTCCCAAAATGTTGAACTCTTTTAAGCATTTTGAACCGTTTTCTCATCTTTAAACTGGTTTAAAGAAGCTTAGAGTTGTTGTGTGTAAAGCTGCTGTTTGCTAAACCTCTGATGTCCACTCAAATAAGATCAGGAAGACTTCAGTGCTCTCTGCATACTACCTCTGTGTACTTTATCAAAGTGTTAAAGTTAAAAAAAAAGTAGATTCCATAGGGTAGTATTCAGGATGCGATTTCAAACACAGCCACTGATTTAGTGCTTCCAGCAGGCTCAGGCCAAGAGGGGTGCGTTTGATATACACTCCCCTGCGTCCATGTCCTCACCTGGGATGACAGAGATGGTTTTGAGCGCTCGCAGCACCCTGAACGTCCTTAAGGCTGACACATTACCCAGGTCCACAAACTCAGTCACATATCTGCAACAAGCCGGGAGACAGAGAAGCACAAGAACAGACACACACAGAAGGGTATGACCACACTGAACAAAAAAACGAGCCGACACAGAGGGATAGAAAGATGGAGAGAGAGAGAAGTAGAGAGACAGAGAGAGAGATACAGTAGAGACGGGCCAGGTCGGACGGCAACAGTGGAAGTTCAAGCCAAAGAGACTCGACTACTGAGAAAAAGGGAAATCAGATGGTCGGCGCTGGTCACATGGTCGTAAACTGGAGGCAAAAACTCAAATTAAACCTTCAGATTTGTACGTTTTTGTAAGAGTTTCAAACTCTGGCTTCCTCAGCAGTAAAACTACCTTCTTTTCTTCTGCTTGCTAACATTGTGGGTGTTTTCATGATTTGCGAGGATTTTTTGAGTTGTGTTAACTGAAACTGCAATTAAAGATCGTTTTCGCTGCCTTTATTTCAGCTGATCGGACAATTTGTGATGTTTGTTTGTTGTTTTAATCATAGAAAATACAGATCCTTCATGTCTAGGGTGCACGTTTTCATTAATCAAGCAATTGTTTGCTCTATTAATTGTCTGAAAATAGTTAAAAATGCCTCTCATTATTTCCCAGAGCACAAATTGACCTATTCAAAGATCTTGTATTCAGTTTATTGCCTAAGAAAACCATCAAATCTTCACATTTGAGAAGCTGGACCCACTAAAGAGTTGGCTTTTCTTTGTTATAAAATGGTTTATCTAGATTTGTAAATACATATAGTCCCTTTAACCTATTTTTCTACAATCTCTATCTTTCTGTCATATCTATAACTATGATAAATATAATTTGACTGGGTTCTTGTTAGCTAACAACATAGTTAGCCTGCTTTTTAGCCTAAAGCTCTGAACAGACTGCAGCTAAATTGATTTTTATCTTTGTTTAAGATGTATAGTATAAGTATTAAAGACTATTCCTGTAGTGTTAGCAAACAGTTGTTAGCCTACTGTTTGGTTAATTGTGTTAATGCTGTAAAACAGCGCCAACAGTATCTTTTAGCAACCAATGTTTAGCTAGTTGAAGATAAATCTTATGTCTTTTGGAGGCTAACTTAATTTTTATGCAACTTTTGATGAATAAACTCTTTTAAAAAATCTGTTTGGTTCATTTGTAATGTTCATTGTTTGCTTATCACCCAATTAGCAATTAGCTAATTAGCAAAGTAAAGTTATGAGGTTAAGTTTATAACACCCAGAACAATAGCAAGTATCCAAACTCCAATCCTACATCAAACATCTCCAGTTAGCAATCATGTGTTCAGTTTAGACATCTTACTTTTCCTTCTTTACTGTTTCTTTAATGCAGACCAGGTGATTACACCTGTGACCCCTGATTGGGCAGAAAGTAGGAAGTGGCAGGGGGGGGCTGGTGCTGGTGCTGCAAGACACGGCAGACATGGGACGGACAAGAGAGGACGTTCACGACGACGTTACGATGACGAGTGTTTTTGTTTTCTCTCCCTTGTCGCCCCCTGGTGGTGGTGAGGCCTTACCTGGGATGACTGAGATAGTTTTCAGGGCTCTCAGCACTCTAAAGGTTCTCAGCGCCTGCAGGTTGCCTACTTTGATAAACTCGGTTAACAGCCTGCAGGGGGCAGTGCGGCGGGTTTTCAACATACAACAAAAGAAGACAAACATAGCAAAGTCTGAAAATAGAAAATACTGTGGTTGTGATTTAAAGGTACCTCCCTGATTTGTTAGAGCGCCAACAGTGCACCAAATTAAAAAAAAAACACCTCAACAGTTATGAAACAGTTTTAAAACATCAACAGAGAACTGTGAGCACTGTTTGCTGCTATAATACAATCAGGAAGTGTATCTTTACAGATCTGGAAAGAGAAAAATAAAGATATTAAGAAAAAAAACCCCAAAAGATTCAGAGAAAAAAAATCAAATGCAAGTTCGACTTTTTCACCGTGGTTTCATATAAACACCACGATCCATAACTCTGTGTAGGAATTTCATATTATGATGATGAATGATGAATGTTTTCTACAGATATATTGTGAATTTATTGTCAGCTATAATGAAGGGTCCAAAGGTGATGGTCATATCCTACGAAAAATAAAACATTTATTTATTCATTTATTATTCATTTATTTAATATAAACGCCAAAAATATGTGTAAAGTAATTCACATGAAGACAGTGAGATGTGGTTTAAAAATAATTTAAAAATAAATAAATAAATAAATAATAATAATAATAATAATACATATTGTACTGTAGTGTTTCAAGGTTGGGAAACCTTATATTATATTTACACTGTAAAAATGTTCTGCTAATTACACATTTTGGTTACAATTCTTTGAAATTAACAACATCTTATTATATTATGTGTTAAAAAAAACACATATTGTCAAACTGTATATAGATGTTTTAGTCCAGATCAAACAAACTTTTAATGTTTGAATAATTCACGCAGTAATACTTATTATACAGTATAAATTACACCCAAATTTACAATTATTTAGCGTATGTAATAAATTATTTTATTTTATTTTATTAAAATCTGTCATAGGACATTTTAAGGTGACTGCTTCAGATTAGAAGTAGATTTTCCTCTGAAAATATAGAGACATCCAATTCTGAGAAAGCATTTTATGTGTAATAAATCGTGTAAAACACTCAAAAATACACTAGAAATGTCTTGTAATGTAAAATAAAACAAATTGCAATCAATTAAGTCACTTCCCTGTTTTCATGTTATGTAATTTACAATATATGTTTTGTAAAATTGTTAAAAATGTGTTATTGCTGTGTGTATTTTGATTGTGTCTCATTCATCTATAAGGTGGAAAAACAGACATCAGCATATATCATACAGTAACACTCATTACACCATTATGCCCTATTCATTATTATAACCCTATTTACAACTATTTAGAGTATATAATAAATACATTTTTACAAATCTGTTATATCAGGATGTTTTTAGTGAAGATAGAAATTGTGTTTTCCTCTCAAACTATAAAGATCTGCAACACAACTCAGTTAATCAGGATAAACACTAAAAATGTTTCCATAATTTAAACAAATGCAGAGTGTTGAGAGGTAAAATATGAAAACAGATTAGCACAGTTAATGACTCACCTGCTGTAATTACTGTAAATCTAATTTATTTTAGTCGCTCCTGTGCTGTAATATGATGTAATTTACTATTTATGTTTGTTAATGATGGATTCTGGAGTTTGTTAATATAAACTTGGTTGTAGGAGACTTAATATCATCCTGCTGTTACCGCGGCAACAGCTGCTCGGAGCCAAAAGTGACGGTTTGTGCCTCGTCCATCATTAGAGAGAGAGTACACGACCGCTACAAGGCCGCAGTCCGGCCGCCACAACGCCGGCTGGCGACGACGGCGGCCATTTTGGGCCCCCGGTTAGATGGAGTCATCTGATCCCCGGGCTGCTAACAGCCCTCCATTACGGCTCATATTTCACCGGCGTTGACTGGCAGGCTGATTGAATTACAGTGGAGGCCAGAGGGGGGAGGGGGCCAGAAGAAAGAACCGGCTCAGACACAGAACCAGCAGTCCTGCTAAGTAATATTTGGATTTTTATACATTTATACTGTTTGATTTGTATGTTTACGTCAATCAATCAGCTTTTAATCTTTAATTAATTGGTTTTAAATAGATGTCTGCAGTTTTCTCTCCACATACAGGTGTTTTATTTTACAAAAATTACATTTCTAGGTGAGGTTTCATGACTTTTCAGCTGTTTTAAGGTGACATAAAAAGTTAAAAGATGACATGAACATGAATGTTTCTCTTTTCAGATGATAAACCGAAACCTTTCCGGCTTCCAGGCTTCTAAAGGAGAAGAAAACGATAAAAGTTGTGATGTTAATCTAAACATCTCATCAGTCTGCAGTCAGTGTTTGGTCATGTGACTTTGTTTTTAGAGGTCAAAGGTTGAGAATTGTGTGAAATGTGTTTAATTATCGCCTGTTTTATTAGCCCATAAACAATATGAGAGATGAAGGTTATATTAAGCGTGACTGACTGAGCAACATCATGCATCATAATTCCTAAATATTTGGTGGCTGTTTCCCAGAAATCCTCTCAAGTGTCGGAGTGGCAGAAATTATATTTGGGTCACTTATTCATTTAAAAAAAAAAAACATTTCTTTCAGTCTTTCAACTAAACTGATGAAGCAGTTTTTGCTCTGTTGTCAGTCTGAAGTGAAAAAAACCTCGACTAGAGTCTCAAAGAGTTTCACTGTTTACATTTTTACTGTCTAATTATCAGCCTGTCTGATTGATTGACAGGGTTGATATCTGTTCATGACTGAATAAAGTTAAATTATTTGTTAAAGTTGAGATATTTTCGACTTGGGACGAGGGTGAATTTTATGTTTGCTGCTCCGTCTTTCCATTAAATGTAAATGTGTTCGCACTGTTTCTAATTCAGCCTTTAAAACAGCGCCATCTGTCTGTTTTGTGATGTAATTAAAAGGGAATAAAATACTAAATTGAGGCGATAATTACAATAATTTGAAGGTATTAAAAGATATTAATCACTAAATTGAGGAAACAAAACTGTTAACGAGTGAACAAATTATATTATTTCGTGTAATTTAAGGACCCAAACGTCTTACTGGAAGGAATGATTTATCAATTATTATTATAATAAGTGTCCACTGATGTCTTTGTGTTGACTTTATATGACAGTATTTGCATTTATAATTTTAGAAAACAAACAGTTTTAGAAGAAAAAAGGAGCAAATTTCCTCCCGTAAAAGAAAATGAAGATTAGTGGCTGATAGAAACTTAATTTGTTGCTGTAATAATCCTGATTATCAAGGAATATATTGAGTCATATATTGATGCGAAATAGATGTAAAAAAAGTCTTAAATGCTGTGAAAATGGCTGCTGGAGTCTGAGGCTGCTGGTCTGGCGATGGCAGACATTAACATGTCATTACACCCGCAATATCTGTAACACAGGGGCGGACCGAGTGTGTGTGTGTGTGTGTGTGTGTGTGTGTGTGTGTGTATGAGATGCTTGAGGAGGAGAGGTTGATGGACTCTGTTACCATGGGAATCCTGACTCGTTGGGAGGGGAAGAGAGCATCAATCAGACATTTAGTGTGTGTGTGTGTGTGTGTGTGTGTGTGTGTGTGTGTGTGTGTGTGTGTGTGTGTGTGTGTGTCAGAAGGGGTGTGTCTATTTACCGACCATCACTCTGGTTTTAATAAAGCCCGGGCACAGAGGGGTGATGTGTCAGGGGCGGCGTGTGTGTGTGTGTGTTGGTAGATGTAAAGGATGTGTGTGTCCATACATGTACCATCACAGGTGTGTGTTTGTGTGTGTGTGTGACCACACATTTACTTAACATGTTCTCCATCCTTGGTGTGTGTGTGTGTGTGTGTGTGTGTGTGTGTGTCCAGAGGTGACTTATGTGTCCCTGTCCTGCTAAAGATCCATCTGACCGCAGGACGGCCTTCAGTTCAAGGACACACACCAACTGACATAGTGTGTGTGTGTGTGTGTGTGTGTGTGTGTGTGTGTGTGTGTGTGTGTGTCACTCTAAAGCCAAACAAGAGATCAACACTTTGTCACTGAGTGATACGGGAACAGATGGAGGGATTTACGAGTGAAAAACTGTGCGCTGGTGACCACGTTCAGTGACTCACTACGTTTCCCAGAATGCCTTTAGAAACACCTCAGAGTTCATGAAGCTGACATTTTTGAAAAATTTAAAGTATCACAGCTAGTTCTGAGGTCATTTTTAAGACTTTTTTTCTTATATAAATCTATCTAAGAGGACTCTGTCATCACGCTTCTTGTTTTAAAGTTGTTTTAAATCAATGCTCAGTGTTCTTATATGTTCATTCACTTTCCTTCATTTTGCTCCTTAAGTGGATAATGTGTGTCCTTCAATTACTTCATTCAGTCTCTCAGATAATTAGCTTTGTTCATTTGTCTGTATTGTCTCCTTTAACACATTCATCTCTGTGAAATATCTGCAGCATCGTCTGAGTGACGTATGTTTAAAGGAAGTTAGAAATAACACAATGTTGTCTTTTAAAACTCAAATCTTCATGTTGAGGATGACATAAACCTGGATTAAATCCAAGCAGGACACAACAAAAGAATTTAGTAATTTAACAGCACTAATTCCTAATTTGAAGATGTTAATTATGTCATTTGTGCTAAAAGCAGCGAGCACAAATCAGTAATTTAGGGGAATTATTTGTAATTTGAGGGCTAAAATAACTAACTGGAGAGAAAGATTTATGAAAATCCTTTTGCTGAGATGAAAAGGTTTTCTTCTGAGTGTATGAAGTGGTTTCTGTTTCTTGTCTGATGTCACATTTAAACTGAGCTGCTGTTGTGAAGGAAACTACTCGCATGCAGCATGAAATCAGATCCGTGTTCAAATTATTATTATTGACTGACTTCTTTACTAAAACAACATCGGTTTGTTCGGCCGCTCTGTAAACAGACACGGAGGAAATGTTTGCTGTCGTATTAAATAAATCAACCAGGACTGAAACCTCAAGGGTTACAACTTGAAGAAAGATTAATACTTTTTGGTTATTTTAGTTTTGGTCAGCTCAGCTCATGTTGTCGAAGTTATGGAACGTCTTGATTATATAAATATTAAAAAAGTCCCACATCCAGGACAGGAACATCATCCAGACAGCCTATAAATAATATTTAACCCTTCTAATGTGTTTAGAAAGGAGTTTACACCTTTAGTGTTAGCGGGTCAAATTTGACCCGTGTTTGAATTCATTAACAAGCACTGAAAAAAAACTAATTATCACCCAGAAACATGTTTTATCTGCTCAGTGACTTGTTATTCAACCATAATATATATACTTACTTAGATATGTTATGTACCTTAGACTACATTTACACTTTATTGGCATGAAACATAATTTTAATATTATTACATAATATTATCATGTAATTTATTATAACATGATTTTATTAGTTATTTTTGTTTTGTTTATTTTTATGTTTGTTTTCCATGATGGTTTGGCATCATTTAATATGCATTTCTCTGCGTAAACAACCCATAATTATAACCGGGTCAAATTTGACCCGTAACAAAACAGGCATTTTTAGGCATTAAAAAAAGAAAAAAGGTTCAAATGTGTTTCATCATATTATTCAGGTCATGGTAATGGATTTAATGAAGTTGTTTCACACATCTAAACTTCAAAACGGGTTAAATTTGACCCGAACACATTAGGGTCAAACTATAATCACAATCCCATAAACAGGTGTCTCATAGGCTACAGAGAAGCCCCTAAAGATTTGGTAAGACTTTAATTTAAATTAGAAAATATTGGATGAAAGAATAAACCAACAAGATCTGATGAAAGTCTGTAAATATACGACATATACAATATTACAACCGGGTTAAATTTGACCCGAACACAATAGAAGGGTTAAACATTACTTGTAAACAACAGAGCTGCACAGGAGCTGCTAGAAACATCTGGATGAGATGTAACTGTTGAATCAGACACAATGGGAAGTCCGTCACCAGCAGATGTTCACTTTAAGTGCAAACTGGTTTTAATGGCGCGTTTGTCCTTTAAGTGGAGCCATTTCTCCCTCTCGAGGGTTCGGCGGCGGGTCGTCGGGGTCGGATTATGTAACCCGGCAGACACCGTCAGAGGGCACCTTCATCAAGACGTTTCAATTTACCAGGCGGCTACGGCAGAGGTGACACCGCTTCATTACGCCGCGAGGTAACCTCCGAGCCCAGCCTCAGGGTCAACTATTGATCCTATCGGTTCATTCTGATCGTTTATCTTCCCGCCGGGCGTCCCTCGCTAACACGCCTCCCCGCTCCTTGATTGATCGCTGCCTGATCGCTAACCAAACCAAAGCGCAGTGATTTTCCATCAGTCAGTCAATTACTGAAGTGGATAGGTCACGCTCTTTCTCTCTCTGGCTGGCAGTGTGGGTGTCGGTGACGGCGGCGTTCGGCGGCGGGTCGGAGGGGGGCGAAGGAAAGGAGGGACTCAGATTTGCAGTTTCTGTTTCTTTTTTCTGGCTTAAAATTGACGGTTTGACAGTTATTTATGTGCCGAGTTGAGTTTAAGGAGCCTTGAGCTTTTCAAACCTGTAATTTGGAAAATGCAGGGGTGTCACCAAGAAAAAAAAGCACTTTTCACTTTCTTTCCACAAAAAGACAGTAAAGTCATCTCATTTGTCTGGCGTATCATCCAGTCTGCAAATTATTCACTTCTCTCCTCTTTAGACCTTTTGTCTTTGTTTTTTTATGTGTCTTATTATTCTTCTTTCCATATTTGCTGCTTTATGCTATTTTTTTAACCAAGCTGAAACAATATTTTTATAGATATTCAGCTCAGCTCGCTTATATTTGACACTTTATATCTAGAAAATATAATAGATAGACATATAAATATATATTATAAGCTCATAAGGGGATGTTTTAAAAGGTAAAGGCACATTATTTATCTGGATTTGCCAGTTCATTTCATTTAAAATAAATAAAAGAAACATATTAAAGAAACATAATCACTAAAACCAAGCTGTTCAGCATCACAGTGAGTCATTAAAGGTTCGTTCTGGTTGGTTTACAGGTGACGTCATGATGTACTGTCTATAATAACAATAATAAGAATAATAATTATAGTGTTTGTGGTAAATCAGTCATGAGTAGAAACTAAAATTCTCCAGTATTTAAATGAGAGCTGCTGAAAAACTCTGCGTTTCTGAGGAGAAACTCATGAAGATCACAAAAAGGGCAAAAAGACGGATCACAGACGTCTGACTCTCCGTGATTACATTAGGTGTCGAAGCGCTGAACCTTCATTTGTATCCACAAAATGAACAGTTAGTATGTCGGCGGCGCTAATGATATGAAACAAAAACAGATTAATTTCTCTGAGCAATAACTTCTTCTTCTTCTTCTTCTTCTTCTTCTTCTCCAGCTGCACCAGCTGGAGCAGGTTATTATTAAAGCTGAGGTGACCTCGGTTTATCCTGGTTGGTTTGGAAAAGCCTGCAAACAGCCTCTGGAGAGAAACAAACCGCCGTCCCAAAACCCACCACTCAGGACGGACTTAATCCAAGGTGAGTGGAGGTCAGAGGGCAGAGCGAGGCGCTAACTAACCAATCATCAATCCATCAAGTCCAGTCCTTCTTAAGTTCTTAGTGAACTGTTGCATTAAAATAGGATTCATCAGCACTGTGTTTTATTAACAGATGTTCATTTCTGTGTGAAACTTCTGCACTGCAGGTTTAAGTTTATTTGCTGCAGCAGTCTGGAGTTGGAGAGTTTGGGCCGACTGCTCTGTTAGTTGGTTTTTTTTTACCTTACTGTGCAAATGTGTCTGAAGTTCACAAATGCACTTCTGCTTAGCTGTGGGAACTGACTTTAGCATCAATGTTAAAAACAGTTTATGACGTGTGTGTGTGTGTGTGTTCAGTATTACAGACAAGCAGCAGTAATCCCATCAACACAACAACAGAGTCGTGACACGCCACCCTCCTCCCCTCCCCTCCCCTCCCCCACCCCCTCCCTCACCCCTCTACTGCTGCTCTCAGCGTCTCCTTTTCAACTCACTCGCTGATTAATTCCCGTCACTTCTACTTTGCAGGTCTTTTCCTCGCACTGAGTTTTCAAATTAAAAGCCTCCCCCCGGTGAAAGTTAAAACAGCGTAATCAATCTGCTAAGCTTTTAATGTGAAACTTTGAAAGGAAGCGTTAGTTATTAGCGTGACGGAAACGGAAAAACTTTCACTCTGATGTTTTTGGGGACATTTCCTCAACTTTTATTCTCCTGTTTAATTCAAGTTTACTTTACTTTCTTTTCTTTTCATTTCTATTTTTATGGTGCAGATTCATGTTTCATGTTATTCTGCAGCAGTTTTTATATCTTTTTTTTAAAGAGGACATCCAGATCTAAGAGTGTTTGGCTCATCTTTTTATTTGATTTATTTATTGTGTGTTTTTTTTTCTCTGCTGCTGAAAAGAGAAACTGAAAGTATTTGAGCTTTGTGAGCCGCTCGTTACTTAAACACAGGTTTTAAGTTGGACTTTAGATGCATCATTATGAGTCATCACGTCACGCTGCCGTTAAAGCGTTCGGTCATTGCGGTGTGTTGATTGAAAACTTGTGCAGCCGGAGTCAGAACAGACTCTTTTGGTTCCTCACAGCAGGAACATGAAGCTTGTGCTGCTTTGCTCGGAGCAGGAATCTGAGAAGTTATCAGCAGAATTATACTCAACTCTTATGAGTGATGATCTTTTATTTCCCCCCCAAAGGCTAAAAATATGAATGTTGTAGTTAAATCACTGCAGAGACTCAAACAACATGTTAACAGTTCAATCTGAAAGTTTGGTGTCAATATGATATATGGTGTCTATATTTACAGTATTTTATTGTGAAGGATTATAGAAACATATGTTTACAGTTCTTTAATGATCCTCTATTATAAATCCATCCACAGTAATATATCTGCAAAGTTTTCTTCAGCTGATTGGATAGAAGTGACTTTGTTTATTTGGTTTTAGATCAAATGTAGCTTTTAGATTCATTAGGTCTTGATAAACTTTATCATCCTGGAGGTAAAACAACAATTAAACATGCAGAATAAGAAATGAAAAAAACATAAAAGTCTTTTCTTTAACCTGAGAATAATTAATCTTTGCTAAAAAGCATCAATAAAATGATTAAAGCGTGTTTCCCTCCACTGTATAACAGCTGATTAAGTGTTTTCATCTTCTAGTATTGGAATAAAATGGGTTTGAGTGTAATGATTCTTTAATTGTGTGTTTCTCATGTGAACTGAACTGCAGGAGAGTTAACGAACGTCTCCGTCTGTCCTCCATCTTTAATCGCAGCACGCCAACTAGCTGCAGGTGAAAGTTCGTCTCTGCTGCACGAGCATCACGCCGCTGCTCACGGCCGTCAGCGTGTTCGGGGGAGGAATCACCACGTGTTTGGATATTTATCAGAAAACAGGCATTTGACGTTTATCGTGTGTATCTGTGTGCGTTTTTTCACTCACGCCATGACGATGACGCTGAAGTCGAGCCAGTTCCACGGGTCCCTCAGGAAGGTGAAGGGTCCCACACAGAAACCCCTCGCCAAGATCTTTATGAGAGACTCGAACGTGTAGATACCTGTGAAGGTGTACCTGAGAGAGAGAGGGAGGAAGAGGAGGAGGAGGAGGAGGAAGGAGTAGAGGTGAAAAGAGAAGTTTTAGAGAGAGGACAGAGGAGGAGAGAGAATAAAGATAATTGAGGAGAGACAGTGAAAAGAAGTATAAAAGGGATGATGAGGTGAAGATAAAAACAGAAGAGACATGGAAGGAGGGATGAAGGAGAAGAAAAAGAGGTGAAGAGGGAGAGGAGGGTGGAAATAAGGACAAATGTTCAGAGTGAAATGTAAAAGCGAAGACAGAGAGAAGGAAGGAAGAGGAGGGTGTGAGTCAGGTGAAGAAGGGCGAGTGAGGACGCAGGAAGAAGGGAGGAGGGAGGGATGAATAAAGAAAAGAGAGGAAGAGGAGGAGGAGGAGGATGAATATTGATAGAAACAGCACTCGACTCTCAGCAAAACATCTTTCACTTATTTATCTTGTCCTCAGAAAGAAGTTTGAACACGCAGACAGGAAACAGTCACGTCATAAAAACCTCGACATAGTCTGTCAGCGACGCCTCAGACGCCTCCTCTGGGGCCCCGGGGCCCCTGTTGACCCCCCAACTACACATGGTAGAACTGAAATGAGTAGATGATTAATTGATTGAAATTAACCTGCAACTATTTTGATAATAAATTAATCATTTAAGTCTTTTTTTTACTGTTTTTTTTACTGTTGCTAAGACAAAAAAAAAGGTCATCTGGGAATCTGTGAACTCGCCCCAGATGCCACTAAATCCTACAGACTGGTGCTTTAATAAGAATCCAGTTCACCAATAAATGAAACAATCCAGTAACAGCAGAGTTGTTCAGGATTGTTCAGCCTGTAAAAGTGACTTTAAATGTAGAAATTATCCATTAAATACGAAGATTTGTTTGTTTATATTTAATAAAAAAAATTGTGGTACAGATTATGAAATATCTTGAATAGAAAAACTCAATTTCCTTCTTTACTCAGATTTGTTTCTCAGTTTCTCAGTAAAAGTTTCTCAGCTGGAAACTTTTTGCTCGGTTTGATGACTCAGAGTGAAAGCAGAGGTCTGAGTCTGGTCCGTCTGAGGAGGGTTTTTAGGGTTTTAATCCGGTCCGGAGCTCCTGGATGACTCATTTTTCATTCAACTAATAATTCCAGCTGCTCCTGTCATTTAAACCCCGTCCGGAGCGACACCCTTGTTTGTTTTTTTAAGGTGGATCTCTTGAGTTTTATCCTTCGACTAAAAAAAAAATGTTTCGGCTAATCTGACAGATGGAAACATGCTAATATTTGGGGACCAATGTTACAACAGAACCCATTTTTCAGGCCACATGTTGGTAAATAGTCTCCATTAAACTGAGTTTCATGTCTGTATGTTCAGATTTTTCATCCTCATCTTCAGCTCTCTAGCGCCCCCTCCCACTCCTCCCTCCTTTATGCTAATCCCGTCCAAACGGAGCTTAAAACGTCCCCAAACTTCACGTCCGTCCTGCTTTAATCTGTCCTCCAAATTTTCATTTTTTAATTGACAGTTTGAGACCATAAGTTGAGCAGACTGCAGAGCTGAAGCCTCCTATTGTTAAACTGCTTTGTTCAACCTTTTGATTTTACCATTTGCCTGCAAACGCTCGACAATTTTGCGCGATTGATTTATTCCAAATGTCTTCGTCCTCCACTACGGGGCATTAACCCGACAGACCAGCGAGTGTACTGACATTTACTCAAAGTGCTGCATTTAACAGCAGTTTAGACTCCACAGTGTGTTCCTTCTGAGTGATAGACACAGACACACACAGAGAGGACGGACAGACAGGCGTGCAGACGGTTTCCAGGTGTACTTACTCCACGTATTTGGCCCAGTACGCCGGCTCCGACATGGCCATGAAGCAACAGTTGGTCAGGATGGTGCACATGATGAATAAACTGAATAACGTGAGCTGATTAAGGAATAAGATGACACATTTATACAGTGCAGGTAGATGATGATAAAGACATTTCCTGTATCTCCTACGGTGGGAAGCCAGTGAGGGATCACACCTTTGTAGCTGTGAGATAAGACAATGTATAAAATACTGTAAGACACAAAAAACATTAACTGGAAAGCATTTTTTCAGGTATTTCAGCCGCTTCACGTTATAGTAGCAGCTTACTGTAGATCACATGTGCAGCTGTGTTAATATATAATAAAAAAAAAACTTGAAATAAAGTCTTGAAAAATCTTTTGTAACTTCTTGTTTTCCTTTTTAAACTGTAGAAGTTTGCAAAAAAGCAAATCACTAACAAGAAACATAAGGTGAATTAATTTTGGGTGATATTTTACATTTCATAGACTTCCTGTCTGTTTTTCTTTCTGTATTCATTAAACATGAACGTCTACAGTGTTTCATGGTCACTCCTGATGCTGCACTGTTGGCTAGAAAATGAACAAAACATTATTTATGAAGTAAATATATGGAGCCTTTTCCTCTATCTTTATTCAAGAGTGTAGTATATAAATTTGAGAGCATACTTTATTGATTTTACATTCAAATTTTGTAATTTCCCTCGCACTCAAACATCCTCTGCTTGCCCTCAGATTTGCTCTGCTTGTGCTCAAACTTCAACACTTCCTTTGCACTCAAATTTCTGCGCTCTGATTTTTTTGTGTAGCAACAACCATGGCAACCACCCTGTCAAAAAATATCCAATCAGTAGAAAGCTCGGGCGCATGTGTGTAAATTAACAGTCACTTTATTCAAAAAGTTGTAAAGAAAGTAAGGGAAGTACATTTAATAAGTCCAGGAGGGCGGGAGGAAATGTACAATATAGACTACAGTGTGTCAGTTACTAAATGCGTCTAGCCTCGCCTGACGACGCTAAACAGATAAATCATGGATGGATGTATATAGACATGTACAAACCCCCCACCAGTCCAAACCAATCAAATGAACCCTGCCTCCTTGCAGAAGCGCTCGCTTTAGTTTTAGAGCGTCCCGTACGGGCGGATATTAACAGTGTTCATCTCCTCCCGTCCTCCTGGGCTTATTAAATGTACTTCCTTTGCTTTCTTTACAACTTTTTGAATAAAGTGACTGTTAATTTACACACATGAACCCGTATTTATTACTATAATAGTGCATACAGTATAATAGCAGCCGCTAGGCACAACCCCCCCTGGAGGAGAAAACAACGTCATGCGGGACGCTCTAAATCTAAAGCGGGGTTCATTTCATTGGTCGACACAAAATTGGGCCTTCTACTGATTGGATGATTTTTGACAGGGTGGTTGCCATGGTTGTTGCTACGCAAAAAAATCAGAACGAAGAAATTTGGCGAACGCGCAGAAGAAGCTTGAAAGTGAGGAGAAGAGTTGAAGTTTGAGTGCGAGGAGAAGGGTTTTGAGGGACAAATTTGACAAAATTTGAACGTAAAATCAATAAAGTATGCTCTCAAATTTATATACTACGCTCTTGAATAAAGATAGAGGAAAAAGCTCCATATAAATATCACCAAAACTTTCATGAGAGTCGTAAATCTGAGCTGCGATAACCTGAAACATGTGAACAGTTGTCGTAGTTTGTCAGGTAGCAGGTAGGCAGAGTTTATCCAGATAGAGAAACAGTCCATTTATTGTACTTTTCTCTACTTTCCTTACAGCTCTTAGTCACTGTGGATAAAAGCAGCAACTCAAATGTAAAAACTGGAAAAGTGTTTGATGGTGAAACTGAAGCTTTTATGACTTGTTCTCTCACTGCGAGTCTCTCAGGATTTGATTGTCAGCTTAACACCTGAAATTTAAAAGTATAAACGTCTCTTTTTTTTCTTTTTTTTTTTAAATAAAATTTGCTGCCATGTGTGTTACCAACTACATGCCTACTTTTTTTAAAAAACACCTTTCACTGATTTCCCATTAGTGCTAAATAAAGACGAAGGGAACTGAAAGGCCGTGTGCGGAGCGAGCATGTGTGTGTGTGTGTGTGTGTTTCCGATGTGCCTGCCACATTCAATACAGCAAATTAATATGCCATTAACAGCACCGATGGGAGAGAAAAAGGGGGCCTGCTCTTGTCTAATCATCATATAATGGGGAGCAGTAACTTTCCAAACTGTCAGAAGCCGGCGGATACATGTTAAATATCACCTTCACCTGCCACGTTCGCCACGCTACATGCGATGAGGTGGGAGAGAGAGAGAGAGAGAGAGAGAGAGAGAGAGGGAGAGACTTTTGTGCAACGTGGCTCAGCCGTCAATCAAGGCTATAAATGAATCATAATTATTGTAATTTGGCAGAAGGAACATACTCCCCGTGTGAAAGCGGCCCAAACTCCAGCTGAAAGTTGTTTGAGCGGCGGGGTAATTGTTGATTGAGTGCCGGCTGTAATGATGTTGCTGGAGCGCGGTGGCAGGCGGCGAGATAATACGGTTACAGATTGACAAACAACGCAAATGTCCCCCCGCCGCCGCTGCCGCAGAGCCAGGAGCTAATTACGCCTGTAATGATAGCCCTGCTGTTATGGACCTCCCAGGCCACCGTACCGGTAATGTCATTACACCTCCTACATCCACCTTATTTATTTTTTTTCCTCCTTCTTTCCATATTTGTGTTTTCTTCTTCTTCTTCTTTTCTTTTGCTGTTTAATGAGATAAAACTCTCTAATTATTGCACATTTAACCCTCTAATTTCCCACCGATAAGCAGTCAGTGATCAATCTGTGTTTGTCTTTATACCATTAAAACTACCAGAAGAAGTTTCAACTTTAAACTGTTTGGTTTAGTTCGAGCCAATCAGCTGTTTCATTGGTTGATCTGAGTGGGACCTCTTCCTGCACCGACTTAAATAAAACCAAAACATTACAAACATGACAGTAATATCAATAAACAACAATATAATGTATAAAACTCATCTGTCAAACATATATGTCTTCTTCTGCTTCCACTTCCTGTTTTGTCTTGGAGATGCCAAGTAACCTTCTTCACTCCTTCCTGCCTCCTTCCTCTCTCCTTCCTCTCTCCTTCCTCACTCTCCTTCCTCACTCCTTCCTCAATCCTTCCTCTCTCCTCGCTCCTCCATCTCTCCTTCGTCACTCCTTCCTCTCTCCTTCCTCTCTCCTTCCATCTCTCCTTCCTCCTCTCCTTCCTCTCTCCTTCCTCTCTCCTTCCTCTCTCCTTCCATCTCTCCTTCCTCCTCTCCTTCCTCTCTCCTTCCTCCTCTCCTTCCTCTCTCCTTCCTCTCTCTCCTTCTTCACTCCTTCCTGCCTCCTTCTTCACTCCTTCCTGCCTCCTTCCTCTCTCCTTCCTCTCTCCTTCCTCTCTCCTTCCTCACTCTCCTTCCTCTCTCCTTCCTCCCTCCTCCTCTCCTTCCTCTCTCCTTCCTCTCTCCCTCCTCTCTCCTTCCTCTCTCCTTCCTCTCTCTCCTTCTTCACTCCTTCCTGCCTCCTTCTTCACTCCTTCCTGCCTCCTTCCTCTCTCCCTCCTCTGTCCTCTCTCCTTCCTCTCTCCTTCCTATCTCCTTCCTCTCTCCTTCCTCTCTCCTCGCTCCTCCATCTCTCCTTCCTCTCTCCTTCCTCTCTCCTTCCTCTCTCCTTCCTCTCTCCTTCCTCTCTCCTTCCTCTCTCCTTCCTATTTCCTTCCTCTTTCCTTCCTCTCTCCCTCCTCTGTCCTCACTCCTTCCTCACTCCTTCCTCTCTCCCTCCTCTCTCCCTCCTCTCTCCCTCCATCTCTCCTTATTGCTTGATAACTGCTCTATAAATAAAATCATTATTAAATGACATCACTTGAAGTGATTGATCAGATTTCACAGCAGCTCCCTCTGGAGCCACAAAAGGCTTTAACACTGCTCCTCACACACAAAAATCACCGGAGTTCATCTGTAAACTCTCATGTTAGAATCGATCTGTTAAACAAAAAGAATCCCAGAAGTCTTATTTATTAGCCACACGCTCGCCCACGCTAACAACAGCAGCGACCTGCACTGAACCAGAACATCCTGTACCATCAGAGCTCTGCTCAGGAAAACAGATCAGCTGCTTCACATGGAGGCAACACGACGCTCCCAGCACTCAGCCCAGCTCCTCTCAGCTTAGATTAAACACTATTAACACAGATTTGGATGAAAAAATGTTCAGAAGTGTCATTTTAACAGCTGGAAAGTGTGACTTTACACTAAAGGACGTAAACTTAACACAACATCAAAGCTGCTGGATGTGATGAATCCAGCCGTCACCTTCACTGCACTCATTTCTATAAGAGGATCTCACTGTTTGGATGTTTTTAAGCAGTTATACGTTGAAATTACAGACGTTAAAATACAGATTATAATCCAGTGAATGAAATCAGCAGCAGCACTGAAGCATCGCACTGTGACGCCGGCACAATGAAAACACTTCAGAGACACAGCTGGTGGGTTTAGTGCAGCTTTGGGGCCTCGTGGGACACAAGAAACCAAATCCCTCAGAGCAAAGCCCTCTGGGAAATATAGTCCAAACAGTCTGTGTGTGTGTGTGTGTGTGTGTGTGTGGTGTTTATACCGACAACCTGAGAGAGAGAGAAAACACCAAAAACACCTCCAATAACTGAACTGTGCATGTGTGTGTGTGTGTGTGTGTGTGTGTGTGTGTGTGTGTGTGTGTGTGTGTGTGTGTGTGTGTGTGTCCACCTCACACCACAGCTTGTCACTGTGGCGCCACCGTGGTCGGGGCGGCAATCCAGAACACACTTGATCAAAAAACACCGACACACACACACACGCTATAAGTCTACTTCACCACCACAAGTTGTAAGGGGACATCCTCACACACACACACACACACACACACACACACACACCCGGCACATCAGCAGCACCACACCTCTGTTGCAGACCTCTTCACCTACTTATCCCCCTGACAACAGCGGCGTGTCCGCCGGCTCGACATCTCTCAACACCAGTAGCCACCTCCCACAGTAAAAATAGACGGGTGTGAGGTGAGGTGATGGTGAGGGGGAGGGAGGAGGGGGAGGGAGGGGGTGAGGAGGGGGGATGTTGTTGAGTTTTGGGTGTGAAGTAATATCTGTCATGTTGGCGTGGTGTCTGGAGCTGGAGGCGGACGCGGCGTGGAGGAGTTTAGATCCTGTGAGGAGTTTTTAACAACATCTGGAGTTCAGTTTAATATCAGTCTGACACTTCAGGATCATGATGATCCAGGATTACAAAGTAAAACTCAACATCTGCTCAAACATGTTCATGACTTCTCTGAGTTAGACTGATGTTTTCAGGCCGTCTGACTTTTGTTTTTGCTGTCAGATTTCTCTCCGTCCACTCAGTGAATGTAATTATATAATAATCCAGCTTTCTAACAGGTGTGACATCACACACCATGAAGACAAGCTGAGTTTAAACTGTCCTTCATCATATTATCATTTACATCTGCAACACTTCAGCTGCCTCATGTGAGTTCAAATGATTTTATTCATACAATAGGTTAGACTAGTTATATACAGATGCATCGTAATGTGTTGCTAACTATACTTAACAGTTTTTAAATAGTATTAAGTCTTAAAATGAAGCTTCTGTTTCTGCTCACTGAGGGAAATATCTGGCTCTTTAGCTGCTAAATGCTACCAGCTAGTCTACAGCTAACTGTGTCTGTGAGCAGGTAGTGTACAGCAGCTGAAAACGACGCTATGAGAGCCGCTGAGAGTGAACCAGAACAGCTGGACAGATAAACAACGAGCTGAAACTCACTATAAAGCTCCGTAAAGAAGCCGAGAGGAGCTGCAGAGTCACTGTAGGTTCATCACTACCAGCCACAACCGACACACACTCACACATCAGACTGTGGAGTTATAAAAAATATATTGATTATATTGATTATATTGATTATAGCTGCTTTAAAGACAAAAAACAAACTGGAGCTCCTCAATTAACAAGATAGACGAAGCCGGCGACGTTAATGTACAGATACACCGTCTGAAGAGGGTTTCAGGTTTTGGCCCAACCACCCATGGACTGTGTGTGTGTGTGTGTGTGTGTGTGTGTGTGTGTGTGTGTGTGTGTGTGTGTGTGTGTGTGTGTGTGTGTGTGTGTGTGATGAAGGCTGGGTAATATTTACTGGTCATGTTTATGGCTCTCCAGACAGCTCAGGATGATATCTGGCTTAGAAATACAACCAACAAGACCAGCAGCCCTCTGATTCAAACACACACACACACACACACACACACACACAGAGTCAGCTGACATGATTAGTAAACACACCGTTCTTCCTCTAACATGTGTCTGGAAAGCATCCAGCTGTATAAACTCTTCACTTTCGGAGGATTCAGGACCTGAAGACAGTTTGAAGCCGTCAAACTCGTTTAAAGTGTCGTAAATATAAAAAGATAATAAGTGATAAATAAAATATTATGTTAAAGCCAATAATCATTCATCTAAACGCTAAACTCCATGAATCACATATTCCTTAAGAGCATCATCACCTTTACATTTATCTTTATATAATTACATCAACATGAGTTCAGGTCGTTAATTTAACATTATTTTTCCAGACAACCTCAGATTACTTTATTTTAATATATATATATATATAAATATAATGACTTCCTTCTAATATACTTGTAAATGTGCGTATGACAGGAGCTCAGCGTTATCAGCACACTTCATCTTTAACAGCATTGTTTCTCTGCAGGTTTCATTAACTGGTGTTGTCATAGCTGAAGGTATTAACGGCTCTTTTAATAAACTTTATGTACATTTAAAGCTTCTTTTCACACAAACAAACCATGTAAACAAATCACACATGACATTAAAAGCTCTATCAGAGCCTCAATGGATCAACTCCTCTAAAAGCAGAAAGCCTTCGTTCATCTTCTAGTTTCATCATCGTACAGTCGCTCAGGATTTAATGTTGTAAGCTAAACTGCATTTAACCATCACAGGACGCTGTGTATGCTAACCTGTCAGCACACACCCCTCCCCCCAACGTCTTTAAACTAGAAGCAGAGACGCTGCTGAAGCTCTTTGTGTCTGTAGAGTCTCTGTTTGATGGATTCTGGCGTCTAAACAGCTGGTTTTATCTGTAAAAACACATTTAAATGATGCTGAAACATCACGTGTTTGCTGAGAAACAGTGTCGAGCTGCAACAGTTAGTCGATTAACTGATTAGCTGATCGACAGAAATTCAATTTTGATAATCGATTAATCACTGAAAGTCTTTTTTTTAAAGGAAAAAATGTTGAAATTCTCGGATTAAAGCCTCTAAAATGTGTCAGTTTGAGTTTTCAGAAACAGTCATCAACATTTTCCAGCATTTTAAAGATCAAAGGGATTAAACGATTAATCAGGAAAATGAAAATAATGACATGAGTGCATGAGATCTGTCTGGTCTGAATGCTTCAGGTGTTTGATTGCAGGTCAAATGTTTTTCAGAAACGACGCTGCATCTGCACTATAATAAACACAGAGAGTGTAATCTAGCAGACGTGTTGTCAGCTGCAGGTTTGAGACGTAAACAAACAAACTCAACAGTCGAGTTTACATTCAAAATGTAAATGAAAAATTTTAACCGAACTTCCAGGAAAATTAGCAAAATCCTCCAGACGCTGCCGTTAAAAGAAGAAGAAGAAGAAGAAGAAGAAGAAGAAGAAGAAGAAGAAGAAGAAGAAGAAGACGACATAACGAGACGACGTCATTAAAAGAGCAGCAAAGTTCAAACGATATAAAACATGATGGAGATAAAGTTTAGTTTCATGTGTTGATGTGAGGAAGGTCACATGATTCATGATGTCATCATGATGTCATCAAAATACACTAATGTGTTTAGTTTTATTTTGTTTTAATTAGTGTCCAATAATTAATTAGTAATTCTTATTCAGTCAATATTAATATTAACGTTAATATTTCATTTCTTTGCTTTGCATGTCTTTTATTGTTTTAATTACTTCCTGACAGTGTCATATAACATCTACTGTATATGCTTTACTATCATTAATACGCTCTTCTCCTTTTATTATTGATCTAAATGTTTATAAATCTCATGATCTTAATAACTAAACATTGTTTTTAAGGTCTACAGATGAAGAGCCTCCAGCCAATAAACTGTCAGCTTTAAGTGTCTATATGTCTCTTAACTACTGCGCTGTACTTGTTTAATGAATGAACATCTTTCCCATCATGCACTGCAGCGACACTTCGCACGACAGCGTGATTAAAGGGTTAAATAACGCAAAGACAGGAAGCTGCGACGAGGCTTCGAGACGCCCGCGGCAACAATCTGTTTGTTTGTTTGTTTGTTGGCAGCCACCGACGCCGTCAGCGTGGCCCCTCAGTGCCACTCTGTGACTGACCTCTGACCTCTGACCTCTGACCTCCCCCCCCCCTGAGGACATGAGTAAGGATATGAGTGAACCAGGATCTTGATGGCGATTCTGCGGATGGGGTGGAAAGGGCTGAAGATGTAGAGAGCTGATGTGGCACTGAAACGGAAGATGGCCTTCCCTTTGTTCAGGACTATGAAAGTCTGCAAGAGAAAGAAGAGAGAGACGTGTGTTAGTAGATATGTTACTGCAGATTATTGCTGCTGAAAGAACTTTATTTATATGTTAGAATAAGGTAGGAAAGAGTGTTTAGAGCAGAAATAAATGATGCTATATTTTGGAGAAGATGTTAGTTTTATTATGAGAAGACGTCAACATTTTAAACAAAAGACTTCCAGTGTTATTTTTGGAAAAGCCGTCTAGACACATTGTTGGAGAAGAATTGTTCTCATTCTCTGTGTCATTGTTGTTGTTGTTTTTTTTTTCTAAATGGAGGCAGCTATTGTTTGTTTGCTGTTTTTTTGGCTGAAGCCTCTGACTTGGACACAAAACGGCAGATTTCAGAAAGTTTTAGATGAATTGCTCGAAATGTTTCCTGCTTCTGTAGTAAAGAAAGAGAGAGCGTCTTTGTGTTTTGGATCAACGACCAAACAAAACAAAACATCTGAAGACGTCGACATGAACCTGTGAAATGATGACAGATATTAATCAGACATTTTCTGACAGGAGATAAAAACATGTTCATCTAAAAGCCACATTAAGAAAGTTCCAGTTGTGTTTCTTCCACCTCAGAAACAAAGATCAAAGCTTTATCATCCCATCAAGATCTGGAAAGAGTTATCCACGCATTTGTGTCCCGTCTGGATTATTGCAATTGTGTCGCCTCCAGTTGGTCCAGAGGAACATCACACCAGAGCTCGCCAACCTGCACTGGCTACCAACAGCTTGTAGGCTCTGATCGGACTAGCCCCAACCTACATTTCTACATTTTTATTGCGTCCCCTGACCACGGTGAGATCACTGAGGTCGTCTGGCTGTGCCCAAATCCAGACTTAAGAGCAAGACTGACCCTCTGGAACCGCCTTCCTTCACTAGTTAGTAGTTTTAAAAACGCTCTTAAAAACTCACCTTTTACTATCTGATCTAGTCTCTGCATTGCTTTCACTGTTTTTACTGTTTTATTTGACTTCCGTGTTTTTTTTTTGCTTTTATTTTGACGTGTGTGTGTTTTATCTGCATCGTACAGCAGCTTGCACCTCCCTGGTTTTGAAAGGCGCTTTATAAAATAAACATAACTAATGAGCGTTAGATGTGCTGGAAGGTTGTTCTTGTTACAGGCTAACAGTTTCCACTTGTTTCCAGTCTTTATGCTAAGCTAAGCTAGCAGTAGCTTCATGAAAATGGTTTCACACGTCCCAAAAACTGTTGAACTATTCCTTTAATTAAACTTAAACACACAGAGGACGTTAACGCCGTCTCTGGACGCTCTGCTCTTTCTGCAACAGAAAAAATGTTCCCAGTGAAAATAATCAAGTAGTTAACAAACCTAAATTCTCACACATGAAGAAGGAATAACGTCGCTCTTTCTCAGATCGTCTCTCCTGGAAGGAATTTGCAGAGTTGCGTTCGGTCGTTCGAACGAAAAGTGAAAAACTAGAGCTCGCTAGAGGAGTTTAAACCGGCCTCCACACGCCTGGACACGACTGTCGGTTTTTGGAAACCCTGAAGAGAATTTCTGCTCATTTCAACCCAACGTACGTCCCATAAAATGACTCTGTCCAACCACAGAGGGATCTGCAGCCACAGACAAACTATTTAAGGTTGAAATAAACCAGAATTTGTCCTGAAGTTTGAGATAAAAATCCTGAAATCCTGCCCAGCGTGAGAAAAGTGTGGCTGGATATTTTAATTAGTCTAACTCAGAGGTGTTTTTAGCTAAAACTGTGTGGATGCTTTTTCTAGTTAAAAAACCTCAGAGGAGACAAACACACCTGAGCTAAACGGTAGAGAGAGAGAGAGAGAGAGAGAGAGAGAGGCAACGTGAGGAAGAGGAACAGAGAGGAAGGAAGAGGATGAGGAAACTCCCCGGAGAGAGAAACTTCACTAGAGAGCAAAGACATAAAAAAAGGACGGAGAGAGAGAGACAAATGAGACGTCGTTATCCAGGAACAGATCACATGTTAAAGGCAGATGGAAGCAGAGAGAGGGGACACACTTTCTCTCCTCTATCCCAAAGACACACACACACACACACACACACACACACACACACACTTGGTCACCTCCCCTCTGGTCTTCAGCAAAGTACGCTACCGAAAAGTCGATTTATCTTCCAGGGATTCTCCAACAGGAAGGAGAGAGAGACAGAGAGAGAGAGAGAGAGAGAGAGAGAGAGAGAGAGAGAGAGAGGGGGGTATTTCCAAAAAAACCTTCACCCACCACACACACACACACACACACACACACACACACACACTCGCAGACGTTGGGTGACCTACCCTCTGGTCTTTGAAGTAGTATGGGTCGATGTCTTCCAGGGGAACGCCCACCAGATGAGACGGGATGTCGGCGAAGATGCGCGGCAGCTGTTTTCCTGCCTCCAGGTCGGGCCGGGGCCGGGGGATCTGCACGTCGCCCAGGTCCTGACACGCACACACACACACACACACACACACACACACACACACACACACACATGCAAACAACATCACCAACTCTGCAACATCTGCCCGGTCATACAGCCTCACATCGCTCTATTTTATTGAAGTTTCACACTCTCAATCGTAATTATGATTAATAATAAACCATCCTGGATGTTTGGAGTGTGTGTGTGTGTGTGTGTGTGTGTGTGTGTGTGGTCCAGGTATTCCTCATGTTGTGAGGACGTGAATCTGTTTTCATGTGATGGGGACTCGCCTCCCTCATGTATAAGGTCAGGATAAGTCACTGTAATGTCCTCTGAAATGATGGAAGCATGACTGTGTGTGTGTGTGTGTGTGTGTGTGTGTGTGTGTGTGTGTGTGTGTGTGTGTGTGTGTGTGTACCTCCTGGTATTGTTTTTTGCGTCGGGCCTCCTCCTGGGCGATGCGCTGCTCGATGGCCGCCAGGGAGTCCGGCGTGAAGCGCTGAAAGCTCTCTGGTCCCATTGGAAACACACAGCCAGCCATCTTCTCATCCTGATCCTGCTGCTGACTGGCCCAGTATACCAGCTGCACACACACACACACACACACACACACACACACACACACACACACACAGAAACAGGATGGATACATCACTAATAATCAAAAGGAAACTTTACATCAGGAGAGTTTAACTGAAATCCCCTCTGAAACTCTTTAAAATCCTTCAGTGAGACGTTTCCTACATTACCCAGAATGCCTTTCAACAACATTAAAACCAAACTTGAAATATCTGTACATCAAATTCTCTACTTAATTAATAATCAAGAAGAAGAACCATAGAGGAAGAGTGCTTGCATGCAGATAAAGAAAGCATCAAACAAACCGCTCTACGAGACGTTTCCTCTTTAAACATGAAGTTACTTTTGCTTTTTTTTTGCATCTCAGCACCACAGCAGCTGATCCTGCTGCATCCAAGCTGCTTATTTTCACTTTTTTTCACTATTTTCACAAAGAAAACTAACAGCAACACGTCTAACGAGAAGTCAAACACTGCAGCAGCTCTACCAGTAAACAGCTCCTCTTCTTCTTCTTACAGCAGCTTTTAGACAAAGACTCAAAATGGCTGCGTCACAGGAAGTTATTCCCTGCCGCCTACGTTACCCACAATGCAACACAATGCAGCTCGAACCTCCGACAGTTCACTCAGAGATTCGGGAGTGCTATGCTAGTAGCGGCTAACGCAGCCTGCAGCAAAACTAAAGTACGTTCCAAATAATGAAGCAAAGCAACAACAACAATAAAAGTGATGTTTAGTTTTTGGAGCTCCAGAAGAAAAAGATATAAAACACACAGCGTTTATTTAAACAGATCAGTTTATTGTTGGTATTTTGGGGGAAAATAGTTCATAATAATATAAAAGTGATGAAGGAACAAGCTGCTGGAACACTTGTGGAGTATATTTTGAATCCTTGAGTCATGAGACGAGGAGCGTTTGATTCGAGTGCCTGGAGTGTCTCTGAGCGCCGTGATTGAACGGCTTCTTCACCCGGCGGGATGATTAACGTCCTCTGAGAGAGAGAGACGGTAAGCCGCCGCTGCCGCCGGGTAAGCTGCCGCCACCGCCGCCACCGCCGCTCCGGACGGCCCCGCGGCTTCACCTCGCTCATTATCGGACCGTTTTGAAGAAGAGCGGCAATCAGTGTGGAAAACTCTCTACGACCTGATGAAGCACCTGCTCGGCTGCCTCGACGCCGCCGGCACTAACAATGGCGACACGCTGAACACCTTCACACGGCGCCACAACACCGCCAAGTGTTATCAGATAACAAGGAACCAAACTTCTGCATGGAAACAGCTGTAAAGTTATGTGACATGCGGTGGCAGCGCAGCAGAGAAGAAGGTGTAAAACACTCAAAAAATAACCAACTGTAGGAGGGAGGTTCAGTTCTGGCTTTAATTTAAACTTGAATTCTGATTTTCGAGCATGTTTGCTTCTAGATTTTTAATAAAAACCAGAAGAAGAAGCATCCTGTTTGTTTCAGGATCCATTTAAAGATTTTATTGATTGTTTTTAAGGCTCTTTATGTGCTTAAATAATCCAGGTTAAAATCCACTTATCGCATCTGAATCCTTTCCTTTTCATTATCTATTAATCTGCTGATTGTTTTCATGATTAACTGATAAAGTTGTTTTGTCTATAAAATGTCAGAAAATAGTGAAAATGGCCGTTAAAATGTCCCAGAGTCAAAGGTTACGTCTGAACAACCCAAATATATTCAGTTTACAGCACAGAAAAGCTTTAAATCATCACGTTCAAGAAGCTAAAAGCAGCTTTTTTATCTTAATATTCCAGCAGAGCTGCAGAATATAAATATAGAAATGTTGAAATGAACATTAAAGTTAATGTTATTAATGTTCAGACTGTTGATGGTGGTGAAACTTAAACTAAAGTTAATAACTGTGGAGTCGTTTAGTCCCATCAGTCTTCCTCTGTTACACACAGCTGTTCATTATTATAAAACTGCAACGATCAGATGATTGACAGAAGTTTATTCTGCAGATATTTTGATAACTGAATAATGTTTGTGGTCGTTTTTGATGTGAAAATGTTGAACATTTAGTCGTGTGTGATAGTAAAGTAAACATCTGTTGATCAGACAAAACAAAACATCTGAAGACGTCACATCAGGCTCTGAGAAATGACATCAGCAACAATATTTACAGACAAAATGATGAATCAGTTAAAGGTAAATTATTATTAGGTGCAGTTTTACATTATTTAATATAATAAATAGAATAGAATAGAATAAATAAACTCCTCGTGTCATCACGCCGTCATGTGACCTCCAAACACTTTTAGTTATACAGTGTGAGAAATGATAAATATACAGTAGTACACTCATGTTATGTTTCCATATCAGGATTTACAGTCAGTTATTATGGGATGTCCAGGTAAAGAAGTATAGACGGGCAGTAGTGTCTAATTAACACTCAGAAACGGGGCGATCGAGTATAGATTATAATGAGAGAGAGAGAGAGATCGACTATAGGATTACACAGAGAGTCACAAGAGTCAGTGTGTGTGTGTGTGTGTGTGTGTGTGTGTGTGTGTGTGTGTCCAGACCATCTGCCTTGTATCCTAATTGAATGATTAGACAGGCCTCGTTTTTCAACCCTTCATGCATTTATTCTTCACAGCTCCCAAATCTGATTTCTGAAGTGTGTGTGTGTGTGTGTGTGTGTGTTTGTGCATGTGTGTGTGTGTGTGTGTGTGTGTGTCCACATCAAAGGAAAATCTAGCTCTGTTTTCCATTCTTATCAAAAGCTGTCATCCACCCAGTCACACACACACACACACACACACACACACACACACACGTATGTCAAGTACAGTAGCTCCTGACGAGCTGGTTTCCATTCTGCTCCGACGTTCGGTCACGTAGGCGCTCTGTGTTTGTACCTCTACACTAGTCGGGACCCCCGCTGACGTAACACATTCCCAAAGAGTCGTGAAGCGAAGAAAGAAACAAAAAAATTCACTTTAATCTTTGCAAATTACTGAAGAGAAACTTTCATATCTGCTCAGAGCTTCCAGTGCTTTTTTAATGATGTTATTTATGTTATTGTTGTTTACTACGTGTTCTGTTGCAACCTTTAATAAAGACTGAACTCATTACAACGCGCTTCATGTCAGCGCTCTGCTGCCTAATAATGAAAACACAATGAAACACATTCAGTTTATTGCAGCTGGAACGTCACCTGTGCTTAAAAAAAGTCAAATAAAACACACAAATTCTGCATTTTTTTGCAGCAGATGAGCCGAAAAGATTGTTTCCTCTTATGATAGATATGAAAACTCCATTTTTTTAGACTTTTATTGGAGGATAAATAACCTTTATGGAAGTAGGTTTCATCCTTTATGTTACACAGAGTGAGGTAGATGTTTATATGATGAAGTTGAGTAGCAGACTGTCGCCATCCAGAGTGCACAGACCCTGTTATGAAACAGAAAGAGAGTGATTTCTGGGTCAAAACACCGACATAGACGACCCACCAACCAAACAAGCATCGCCCTCAGGAAGGACACACACACACACACACACACACACACACATTCAAAGACAGAACACAGTACTGTGGGCTTCAGTGTGTGTGTGTGTGAATCTGCAGCCATATGACACAACACATTAAATCCTTACATATTCCATGTACTGTCCACACATGCAGGTGCCTTCATGAACACGCCTGGTTACACCACGTATGATAAACAAACAGCATGTAAACAGATTCGTTTACACTGGAAATGTTTACCTAATGTTCACCTGTTCAGTCCTTTAAAACGGCTTCAAAATAACTTTATTTACACGCCGACTGCAGTCTGTGAACAAGCTGCAAGTGACAATGTGAAGAACCTTAAAGTGCAGCTGGATGCTCCGACTGACTCCCACTGAAAAACTTCTCTTATAGAAACATTAAACCAGTCACAGTCTGCTGACCTCACTTCTCTCCACCTCCACACCTCCAGCTGTTTTTATTCTTCAAAACTCGCAGTCTTCAACCGACCGACTGACGCTGACTCGAGTCACACCTCTAGAAGCAATTTATCCCTCTGGAGACACAAAGGGCTTTTCTTTACTTTCTACACACACACACACATATATATAAAAAAAACAGCTGGAATCACACGCGGAGGTGGAAAGTTCACCTTTAATAAAACCCTCACACAGGTGTGATTTAACTAAAACGATGCACATTCAATGAGACGGCGTGGTGGCTCGACTCGGTGGAAGAAATGGCGCCGATCCAAGTGTCTGCTGGTCAAGAGCTGCAGGATTAACACAGAGGCTGAATGAAGGACTTTTTATTCTTCATCCTAGTGTTCAACCTACCTTTTCTTTGCAAACTCTTGAGAATGGTCCTGTTCAACGTACAGCTGTGAACGTACCCAAGACCACATTCGGAGGTGGTCTGAGGAACACATGTCCACTTTCTTTCAGTGGCGTGTACGTGAACGTGTCCTGGGCCTCATTGAAGAACCAACTACTCACCAACGGCATCAAATTAAAGTGTGAAACAACAGGAAGAAGCCGCGAAGACAGGCACCAGTGTGAGCTCCATCAACAAACTCCACCTGGTCCACAACACAACAAGTCCTAAAGGGAGCGTCACTGGCTTCCTGTCAACTACTGGATCAACTACAAATGTGTCTCAGGTGATCTAATCACAACGACATCACCAACCTCCTCAGACCTCCTCTCCCCCTGCCCACCCTCTCAGTCCCTCAGATCCACCTCTGCTGGTCTTCTCTCCACCCCTAGAAGTCCAACCTTCACAGTTTTATGGACAGAGCAGCTCCCAGACTATGGAACCCACCTTAACCAAGACACCAAAGACTCAGAGTCCCTCAAGACCCGTCTCTGCTCCACAACCTTCTCTTAAACCCTCCCCCATCCTCAGGAGTCTGCCTTTAGTGTAGAGTCTGAAGCGACAGAAAGGATTCTTATGGATGGAGCATCTTCTTCTTCTTTTAAATTCCAGCAGACTCAACACAGGAAGTGCATCGCTGCTTCCTGCCAGTTAAAACTCGTGTTCTTTACAAACAGGAAATGATGTACGTGTTTATTTGCATATAGATCACTTGTTAATACCGGGTGTGAACGGGGCCGATGGCGTCTTCCTGCTAGCAGTTACATAGACTCTCTATTCCTCTATGATTCCTACGTAACACACGGTTCAGATGTGACGTCTGGTCCGGTTCAGTCCGGTTCCAGACCTTCATCAGGACTTCAACAAAATATTTCCTTCAGAGTGAGAAAGCAGAGTCTGGTCCTTATTTCCATTTTTTTATTTATTTTGCAGGCATTCATCAGCCCTGCCTTTCTGTGTGTGTGTGTGTGTGTGTGTGTGTGTGTGTGTGTGTGTGTGTGTGTGTGTTCGCAGCCATGTGTTTGGCTTAGGTGCATGCATATTCCTGTCCTCCTTTATTTCCATACCATTTCAGCTATTCATCAGATACAGTATGTGTGCGCCTCTCGCCGCTTTCTCCTGCTGTGTGTGTGTGTGTGTGTGTGTGTGTGTGTGTGTGTGTGTGTGTGTGTGTGAACAGAATGGCCGCACGCTTGGCTTGCTCTTTTCTCCTCCAAGCGAATCTCCTAACCTCTGGCAAGCTACAAACTCTCTCTCTCTCTCTCTCTCTCTCTCTCTCTCTCTCTCTGCTGTGTTACACATCATGTCTGAAGCATGTCTGTGAAATAAGGTCAAACTAGTAAAATATAAAGGAGGGGAAGAAAAATCTGAATTTTGAGAGTTATATTGCATAAAACCGTAAATATGCAGGCATGCAGAGTGATATATGATTGTGTACTCGCTCTCTCTCTCTCTCTCGCTCTCTCTCTGGTTTTCATGAGTCAGTGGCTGCAGATTTGCTCTTTTGGTTTATTTCGTTGGGAGCGAGCACTTCTGCAGCTCATCTGGAGCGTACAGAGGATCGTTAGTGACAAAACTAACGACGGGCGAGCACTAAAATGTTATCAGGTAATCAACCTGTAGGCAGGCTGTAAGTTTTAAGGGTGAAAGAAGACAGAATTATGAGTTTAATCCATGTTTTAAAAGCATAAAGGTGTTTGTCACTCTGGCTTCAACCCTGTTTGATTTCATTCTGTTTAGGTTAATGTATCTTTTACTTATTTAAAATAAACATATTTTAGCTCCAATTCATTTGTTTAAGCGTCACGCCTCGTCTTCTATTTACCTGAAAACTAAACGTCATCCTGTTTGGCTCCAAAGAATCTGCCAAAAAACTCTAGAAGCATTCTGCACTTATGAATCTGTATTTGTTGTATTTAGATTTTTAATAAAAACAAACCATGAGCTGCTGTGTTTATGGGCACCTGAATGCATTTAAAGTAAACACAAACCACACAAATGGACATAAGTTTGATCTAAATGGCATTAAATGAGTTGAAGATGGTGAAAATGTCTATTTTATTTTATCATAAAGTGCTTTTTCACTAAAAATCAGTGAGTCAAAAATTATTAAAGCACCAACACAACTACTAATAGAATAAAAAATATATATTAAAAGGGTAGAAATGTGGCTTTCAGTGTCCAAAAAACCCTCCAGTGGTCGAATTAGTGCGAATAAAAAGGGTAAAACCTCATTTCTGGTCACTAGTTTCAGTTAAAACAGTCACTGCTCGCTCTTATTTTCCATTTTCTAGCATAAAGGACGCGTCCTCTTTCCTCCACTGGCACTGAAACGCTGGCACTGGATGCAACTCGTAGAACCGTCCAACATAAACGTAATTTATAGGGATAGTCCGGATGTGTTTTAACCACCTTGCACATAAGTTGATGGATGTTTTTTTATTCACTTCTTAATGTAAAACTGGGGGGGCACCTTCAATCCTCACATCTTGTTTCATGCAGCTGATATCATCGTGTTGTTCTCAGGATAATCTATCTCGACTTTTTTCGAGATTAAAAGTGACTCTTTTTCTACTCTCGTCACCGAAAACCTTCCGTATGAAACAGATCAGGACGGAGCGGAGCGGCTGCCAGCAGGTGTGGCGTCGCTCAGGACCAATCCCATCAGCTCTACAGCCTCCCCCTCTCAAAGCAGAGCGTCCTGTCACGGCGCCGTGATGGAGAGCGAAAACCCGCAGAAATACCTCTCCTCAGAGGACGCTGCTGTCCAGGAGCCGCAGCGGTGAATACGCAGCACCCTCAATTCAATTAGCCTGAGAGGGGAAAAAAAAACACATTTTGTCACCGTGCTGCTGCCGCCGCAGCCGCCGCCGCCGCCGCTGCTGCTGCTGCTGCTGCTCAGATTGGAGGCGAGCGGCTGCCCAGCGCAGGAAATGATTCACTGATATCAGGCAGAGAGCCAAGCTGATCTGGCAGAGGACCACGGAGACGGTTTGGCTTCAGGACGGGGAGACGGAGGGAGGAGTGGGAGGTGGGTGGAGAGCAAGGTGGAGGGGGGGGTCGACCCTGACATGCAGCCGCCTCCATGCGTCATGTGGTAGCTCGTACTTTTGTAAGGTTTCTCATCAGAGAGGAGCTTAAATGATATAAAAAGGGGGGGTTTCATATATGGGTGCACTAATTATGTCCACAAAAGCACTGCTGCACTAACTCTCAGACTAATTTATGGCACCTTTTTATGCACATTTCCGATTTTCACTCTTTCCGAAGTTTGTCTGATGTTAGACTGAGTGAACAAACGATGAATCACGTGACTTAAAAACGTCCGTGTGCATCAACGAGGAGACTGTAGTGAATATAACATGGTTTTTGCTCTTTTTATGGATGCAAGAAACACTGGAGTTGTAGCTTAAAATAAAAGGAAATAGTAATTAATATGATAAGCAACAGATGTAGTAACCTTTCTCACTGTTATAGAGGCTTCACTGCTGGTTAAGAGATGAATAATTGAGGGGAAGAATCATTTCTAACGTCTCTTCTTCCACCAGCCACAACCAAAAAAAAAAAACTCTCATCTACACTTTGCATTCATCTCTGACCTACAGCTGACTAACCTTATTATTATTATTTTATTTTAGCTTAATTTGACAGTAAATGTCAGTCGTTTTTAGTCATCCCTGTTTACTGCGCTGAATCTGGGCCAGTTGGTGACATCAGTCAGAGACGTGGTGATGTCGTGGTGTTAATCTGACCCCCCTGATCGGCTCCGCCCGTTAACGAGGGAGCGTTAAACTTTTATCTGGTTGTTTTTAGTCGCGGCGTTATGATTCATCTGTGTGTTAGTGTTTGTTTATGAGTGGCTGTCTCAAAAAAAATATATAAAAAGAGCGCCTGGACTCCCACTTCAGCGTGTTTTTCTCCCATACGGTGCACCCTATAGGGCCCTTTTTCACTGAAAGGGCACCCGATTCTGCACTTCAGCATGTTAGACTTAAAGGGGGGGGGGACTCTAAATTGCTTGTTTGTTTGTTTGTTTGTGTTCCACCAGAAGGGCACAGAGTCTCCTGCTCACCCCCGTTACATCAGCGCCATCGCAGAGCGCTGCATTACATCCTCTCCGTTTGTTAAAGGGCACATCGTATTTCCTCCTTCTTTGGGGGTTCTTTACAGGGCGCCGTCACATTTTTTTGGCTCCGCTGAAAGGGCGCCGCGAGGTTACGTCATTCCAGACTGTCACATGTAGAGGAAGTCTGCAGGGCGACTCGTTATGATTTATACATAAACTAGACAGTCATTAATGAACTTTGGTATGTTTTCAGTGTCATGGGGGCATCTTAGAGGGTATTTATCATACTGTGGGGGCATCTTGGGGGTATTTATCATACTATGGGGGCATCTTAGAGGGTATTTATCATACTATGGGGGCATCTTGAGGGCTTTTATCATACTATGGGGGCATCTTAGAGGGTATTTATCATACTATGGGGGCATCTTGGGGGTATTTATCATACTATGGGGGCATCTTAGAGGGTATTTATCATACTATGGGGGCATCTTGGGGGTATTTATCATACTATGAGGCATCTTGAGGGCTTTTATCATACTATGGGGGCATCTTAGAGGGTATTTATCATACTATGGGGGCATCTTAGAGGGCATTTATCATACTATGGGGGCATTTTGGGCATTTATCATACTATGGGGGCACTTTAGAGGGCATTTATCATACTGTGGGGGCATCTTGGGGGTATTTATCATACTATGAGGGTGTCTTGGGGGTATTTATCATACTATGGGGGCATCTTGAGGGCACTTTTGCGGTATTTTTTGGCTCCGCCCCTAACCACCACCACTTTGAGTCCACCAGTGACCAGGCTCAGGACTGGACCTGGTGTAGACTTATTTGCATGTAGCTGTAAACATCTAGATGGATCGTTTACTGGCTATTTTGACTTCCTGAGCTCAACCATAACGAGACCAAACCTGCTGTTTGAACTCATTTTCTGGTCTTTAAAGAGCTAACTACAAACACATGGTTGTGTTAATTTAATTCCTCCGTGAATGTTTTATTATATAACCTCCAGTTTCTGCAGGTTTTTAAAGTGGGAGATACAGAGGAGCTTGTGATCTATAGCTTTGTACCCAGGCTCTGGTCTCCCCCTTCTATTCTTCTTTCAGACTGTTTGGCCTTAAATTGGCTTCCTGAGTCTCAGGCCGTCAGAGGGAGTTGGATCAGTCTGCTGCTGAAGGTGCTTTTCTGTTTCTCGGCGGGGCTGACTGATTGTCCCTGACTGCCAGGAGTTGCTTCATTGTGCTTTGTTGCTGCTCGGCGCTTCAGACAGTCCAGGCCCGCTCCTCACACTGAGCCAACCTGACTCATTAGCTTAGCGAGAGTACTGCGGCGTCTCCTGCCGTGGCGCCGCTGACTTCACCTCAAAGTCCTCTTCGGGCCGCCGTGAAGCTCTCAACATGTGAACATAATGTCCTGCTGCTGCTCCACGGTCCCCATACACCACTCTTCTTCTCTATCCCTGTCCACAAGTGCTATAAACTATAAACCAATCTTAATTTCAGTCTTTTAAAACCTACATTAACACATTTTAGCCACTTTTTAAGTTGATATGTTGAACTTGTTAGCAAACAGTTGCTCTCTACCAACTCCTGAGGGGAATATCTGGCTCTTTAGCTGCTAAATGCTACCAGCTAGTCTACAGCTAACTGTGTCTGTGAGCAGGTAGTGTACAGCGGCTGAAAATGACGCTATGAGAGCCGCTGAGAGTGAACCAGAACAGTAAAAGTTGCATCCGGACAGATAAACAACGAGCTGAAACTCACAATAAAGCTCAGAGAGGAGCTGCAGAGTCACTGATAATCCTCTGTAGGTTCATCACCACGAGCCACAACCACAACACATTAAAACACTGTTATTGTGAGAAATATTATAGATTATAGCCACTTTAACAACAAGCCATCAGATCAGAAGGAGCACAATCACAAACAATATATTTTATCATTAAATTCGGAGGTTTTTTTGGAGGAATTACCTACATTCCTGCAGCTGTCTCACCACTTTTCATACCTTTTCCAGTCTGTGCATTTCATTGCGTTCACACACACACGCATGCATCAACCAAACGCGGTCTGACATCTTTTGACTATAACTCAGCGTAGTTACAGACTGAAACTCAGTCAGGTTTTTAAGGAGGAAAAACGAGGCCACAGCTTGTGTCTGAGCAGCTGCTGGACTGTGCAGCTGCAGCCGGCTGCAGAGTCCAGCTGCACCGGCGCCCGAACTGACAGGACGGTTTGTCTTCTACATGCAGAGCAGCAATTAGACCGTTCTGTCAAACACGGCTCCTGTTGCTCGGTATATACTGTACGGTACGCGCCTGTAAGATGAGGAAGGACGGACATAAAACAACATTTCCAATCAGTTCTGGGTCTAAAAATATTCCAGAGAGAGGACGGTTATAAATCTGCGAGCTCTACCTTCTCATGTTCTGCTTTCTGCTGAGATTCAGGTTGTTATTTTGAAGTTTTCCACCCTGTTTTCATCATCTAACGTCAGTAGAGAGCGGATTCTCCCGCCTGTTTTGTAAAATCTCACATGCACAAGCCTTGATTAACAGGATGTTAAGATGTTAAGACATGCTACATTTGGCTGGATAGACAGATAGTCAAAGATAGATCACCTTAAAACAAGCTCTTTTCTAGATCTACACCTGATTTGTTGGTTATTTTCTGGTTTAATCAATGAAAAAGTGTTGCCCAAAACCCCAAGAAAACCCCAAAATATTCACATTTTTAGCATTTTTACTTGAAAAAAACTTTCTCTCTCTGTCTGTGTTTCCTGGTTTATTGTTGTTAATAGATGATGACTGAGATAAGTGTTTGTTTACAGCGATGTTAGAAGCTGGAAAAGACGCACGTTTCTCTCTCCCCTTTAACGAATCTGACAGCGTTCACTTGTGTCAGACTCGTGTCAAAGCGTCGCACAGAAATCTTTCAGATCCGACCTCGTAAAGACTGTAAAGTTAATTCATTCAGACGTGAACAAACACCCTAAAAACCGACGACACTGACGGTTATCATCAGTGTTTAAAGCCACAAATGTGTAGTTTTATAATTCAGATGTGTAATGTGAGAGAAGCTTTAATAATGATGAACATTTATGATAAAATAATATTGTTTTAAAGGGTTATTTTTGTGAATCTGAGGTGTTTATGAGCAGCTGATAAGGAGGAAAGAGACTGAGAGGAAGGAGATTGTTTACACGCAAACAAAAAGACACAAATCACATGATCATTTCCATATCAGCTATCAGCACTGTGTCAGCGCGCCGGAGCCGGCTGGTTATTAAGAGACGACTGGTGTCAGTTCATATTCTGGTCAAGGTCGTATCGGAGATGGAGTGTTTTATAGGCGTCGTCAAATCTCCATCAGACGGTAGAGGAGGAGACTCAACGCTCACACAACCAACCGGCAACCCTGGAAAAACCTTTCAGAGCTAAAGTAGAAACGACATTTAAAACTGTCAACAGCTGCGATGCTGAAACAGCCCAGAAACAGCTTCCTTCCTTCCTTCCTTCCTTCCTTCCTTCCTTCCTTATTTTCTCCTACCTCCCTTCCTTACTTCCTTGTGTCCTTTATTATTATCTTCTTCTCTCCTATCTCCTTTCCTCACATCCTTTCTTCCTTCCCTCCTTCCTTCCTCTATGATTCTTTCCTTGCTTCCTTCCTTGCTTCCTTCCTGTCTTCCTTCCTTATTCCCTCCTTCCTTCCTTCTTTCCTTCCTTCTGTGCTTCCTCTATGATTCGTTCATTCCTTCCTTCCTTCTTTCCTTTCTTAGTTCCTTCCTTCATTACTTCCTTCCTTCCTTCCTTCCTTCTTTGTCTCCTTCCTTCCTTCCCTTCCTTCCTTCCTTCTTTCCTTCCTTCCTTCCTTTCTTCCTTCCTCTATTATTCTCTCATTCCCTCCTTGCTTGCTTCCTTCCTTCTGTCCTTCCTCTATGATTCGCTCATTCCTTCCTTCCTTCTTTCCTTTCTTAGTTCCTTCCTTCTTTCCTTGCTTCCTCCCTTCCTTCTTATCTACCTTCATTACTTCGTTCCTTTCTTCCTTCCTTCTTTCCTTCCTTCCTTCCCTCCGTCCTTCCTCTGAGTCTCTCCTTCCTTCTCCCCTTCCCTCCTTCCTACCTTCCTTCCTTCCCTCTTCCCTTCCTTCTTTCATTCCTTCCTCTATGATTCTCTCCTTCCTTCTTTGTTTCCTTCCTTCCTTCCTTCCCTCTTCCCCTCCTTCCTGTCTTCCTTCCTTCTTTCCTTCCTTCCTTTCTTCCTTCCTCTACTATTCTGTCCTTCCTTCCTTCTTTCCTTTGCTTCCTTTCCTTCCTATCTTCCTTCCTTGCTTCCTTCCACTACTATTCTCTCCCTCCCTCCCACCCTTCCTCCCTCCTTTCCTCCCTCCCTCCTACAGTGTGCATCCTCTCCCATCCTCTGCTCTCTCTCTCTCTAGCGTCAGTTGCCTCTCATTAGTCATTAGTGTGTCTTGTTTATATGCTTTTTATTATCACATTTTATCGCTGTATGTTTTATCACCTCGGCTCCAGGTTGTTGTGTTAGCGATTACATTCAACTGAAATGACATGCGTCAGTATCTGAGGCCGCCAGCTGTCCCGCTCAACGGCTTCTTCTTTAGATGACGACGTTAAAACAGGAAACGCACCGAAACTGAAGAAACTGCTTCACATTTCACTGTAAAACCGACTCAAACTGACTTCAGGCTGCGATACGTCATCACGTCACGACAGAGACGCCGCGAAGGAAAAACACAAAACTGGACACGAAGATTTTTGTAAAAACCGGCTTCGGCGTTTTCGTTAACGATGATTTATGACGCGAATAAATTCATGGAAACGAATTGAGGAGAATTGAATTGATAAACAGCGAACAACAGAGTGAAATAAGAGATACGGACACAGAAATAGAAAGCTATGTGTCCTTGCATGTACAAGCATGCATCACTCTGTGTGTGTGTGTGTGTGTGTGTGTGTGTGTGTGTGATGCATTTGTAAGTGTCAGAGTCAAATCCCAATATTATCACCATAAAAACAGGAACAGTTTAGATCACAGCCTGCGGAGTAATTCCTCCTAATTTACAGGTATTAAGTAGTTAAAAAGTCACATCTTGTTCCATTAAAGGAGTCACGATACTTCTAGTGTGTCTTAAACCAGCAGTCAGGTGACCGTACGAGCAGTGAAAGAGGTTTTTTCCTCGCTGTAATCATTCCTCCTGTTCATCCTGGATATTAAAGGATCTCCTTCATCCACAGTGTGTCCACATAGATGTTTAACTTTCAGGAGTTTTGGGGCTATTTTGGACGTTTTTGCCTTCATAAATCACTTTAAAAAATGTTTAACATGCTGATGTTTGGTATCTTTCTTTTCAGCACATCATCATCTATATGACCAGACTGTTATTTTTTCACTTTGGCATACTTATATCATCATATTGAACCCAAAAAACACACAAAATACTTAAAATCCGAATTGGAAAACTGTAGTTTTGACTATAAGAAGCACAAACATGTTCAAGGAAGCGTTTTAAAGGTTGTAAATGTGAACATATAACAGAAACACTGAGATAAAATCAGTCTATAAACATCTATTTACAACAAAAAGCAGATGTAACAACAGTCGTATCAGCTGTGCTTCTCTGGCCTCAACTATGAAGTCCAACCCCTCCCATCTCAGAGCGCTGCATCTGATCGATAGTTTTCGCCGTTTTATATCAACGTATCTCCGTTTTTACTCGCTCTATCAACACCAAACAAAAACCGGCACAGAGTTTGAAGCCAGCACTTTGGACAGAAGTTGACAGCAGCACTTCACGTGACTTTGTTTTTACGCTACAACGTCCTGAAACACCGGCGTGATCAGCGACTCCTGAAGGGTTAAAAACCATCCACAGTGTGTCCAGATAGACATTTAAAGTGTGTGTGAAGCTTCTGTTCAGCTTCAGCAGTCTGAGTTTAGTCATATCAAGTGGATATCTGACACATTTACAGTCTTTTTAGCATCAAATTCTCCTCTTTGTGTTTCCCTGTTGAGCTGCAGGTGGAAGTATAGAAACAAAAAGAGGGACTTTGGCACTAAAAAGACTGTAACGTTGAAAGATATCTACTGGATTTGACTCATTTGAAGCTTCACATAAACATTTAAATACATGTTTTGTATGTGTAAGGTCATTATGAAGGGATCTACTAATGGTCAGTATGAAATCTGGGCTCCTGACTGTTGTTTTAAAACACACTGGAAAAACTGTGAACTCGTCCTTTAAACCTACATCAGTGCTTATTATACTGGTAAAAAGAAAATGACACAGTAAATATGGAATAATCAGGCCGTTACCATAAAAACTGACACTTACAAACTTAAATATTCGCCTTTAAATGATCCAAAAAGCTTCAGTGAGACTTCTAGTTGGATATAAAAAAGCAGGATTTGCTGCATATTAATGGTTTAACTGGTAGTAACAGCAGTTTCATCCCAGTCGTTCCAGTTTCAGCTGTCTGCTGTCTGCTGGCTGAAGGTGCAGGACACAACCGCAGCTTTAATTAAACACACACACACACAAACACACACACACACATTTGTTCCCGGGGGAAATCAGAAATCAGGAGGACATGGGCGGTGAGGAGTCGGACACCTGTGGCTCAGTGGCTGTCAGCCAATCAGGAGGCTGGAAAAGATTCAGGAAACATCCAGCTGATGGGGCTGAGTGGATGTGATAAATGTTTCAGAGCGGAGAGACGACGGAGAGAGGAGGGGATAACAACGGGGAAAAAAACAGAAGAAAAGGAAAAGAAAAGGGATGAATGTTTTAGAGGGAAGTAAGGAAAGAAAAGAGAAGAGAGTTGTTGTTGTGATGAGGAGAGAAAATAAATGAGAAGAAAACAAGATCAAGATGGCCAGAAGCAAAAGAAAAAAAGGAGGTAGATAAAAAAAAAGAAGCAAAGAAGAGAGAAACAAAAGACGAAAGAGGAAAAGAAGTGAAGAAAAATGTGGAAATGATGGAGAAGGTTGGAAGGAAGAGTTAAAAATAAAAAGAGAGTAAAAAAAAAGAGAAGAAACAACAAGAGGAGACTGAAGAGGAGGTCTTGAATTAACCAACATCTTCTCTGTCATCAGCTGCTGATTTTTGGAGAACGACTCTCCCACAGCGACACATAAACACACACACACACACACACATAGCCAGCCAGTCAGAAGGCATTGTGGGTAATTAGCACCATCATGTCCAAAAGCAACGGAGAGAGAGAGAGAGAAAATGAGACGGTTGATGTTAAAATGTAAAAATCTGCATGAAGAGATTTCTTCTGTTTGACTGCAAGATCCACTTCAGACTGCCTGTGTGTGTGTGTGTGTGTGTGTGTGTGTGTGTGTGTGTGTGTGTGTGTGTGTGTGTGTGTGTGTGTGTGTGTGTGTGTTAAAAATACAGCATTGATCATTTCACTATCATGTTGCTACGAACAATTTTGCATCGATACTGTTGTTGATCGTTTTGGTGTTATTCTTATTTCTCATGATACATCACATTGTGTGTGTGTGTGTGTGTGTGTGTGTGTGTGTGTAGTTCATGCCAGAAGAAATGACCCTGACACAGAAAGGGGGGGGGGTGGGGGGGTGGGTGGGGGTAGGAGGGGGGGGTAAACAAAAGCCTGGCAACTAAGTCTGCTTGGCAACCGAGCATGCTGCAGCTGCTTGTTTGTTCACACAGCGATACTGTGGCAGCGGAGGTGGAGGTGTGTGTGTGTGTGTGTGTGTGTGCGTGTGTGTGTATAATGGTGGTGGGGGGTGTGGGGGGGGGAGTAACCTCAAACTTGGCACCCACGCCAGCCTGGCATCCCAACACCACCTTTCTGTTTTTGGCTCTCAGTGACGGGGATGCCCCCCTCTTTCTTCACACTTCACATTCGTTAGCGCGTGGCTAATGATGGCCGTCGGTTTCAGAGAGGAACGCTAAACTTTATCCACACATGATGATGATGATGGTGATGATGGTGGTGATGAAGGTAGGAGGAGGTGTAGAGGTGTAGGTAGGATCCAGGATGCAGGAAAAGAGACGAGGAGATGTGAGAAAAGGAAAGCAGGAGGCTCACAAAGACCAGATGTGAGTTAGCGGACGTGTTAAACGTTTCTCCTCCGTCGTCTGCGGCTCAGGAGAGAAATCACCTCATGATTCATGTCCAGCGCCAAACAGTCAGTGCCAGCGCAGGAAGTGCTGCTGTGTTCTTCATGTGGAGAGTAACCCTCACATACTGCTCATGTTCTGACTCACAATTTGTCTTTATACCAAACTTCTGAGCGAATTTCATTTCTGAATAGCTCATTAGTCGTTAAATAATTAGTGATTAACCCTTAATTAAGCTTTAAGAGAGCAGAAGGAGGTTATTCTTTAGGTTTTATATTATTTGTTTATAGAGAAAAAACTGTATTTTGGTCCCTAAAACAGGAAATGACAACCATAATAATGATGTCATGAATGTTACTGAATGTGAGGAGAGTTTTTTAATAATTAAGGGTCAAGTTTTGTCGCCTCTATGTAGAAAAATAAGTTGAAACATTTCCAGTTTTCTATATTCTGCATCACTTCACAAACAAACAAACATTTCAGTGTAAAAGAAACGTGTTAAACATGCAGAGCAGAACTTTTACTGATAAATGAACGTCTGTTATATTCAAGTTTTACCAAACGAGTTCACACAAGGCCGGATGAATCCTCCATACTGCGAGACTTCTGCCGGCCGAGCCGCTAACTTCCTGTTAGCTCTCTGCTAAGCTGAAATAATTTAAACATGCGGCTCTTCTGGACTTTCCAAATGTTATCGGACCGAATGGATAAAATTCTGATGGTGAAATTAGTCATTTTGTGAAGGTCGTGTGACGCTAAAAACAGTTTATCCACCGTTTTACTGCTCTCAAATGTCAAAAATTGGTCAAATTTGATGTGAACAGTAATTTAGGGATGTTTTTTTAGGGATATATTTGCTATCATCATCTTAATAGCAGCTTAGTTTGTGGGATCTGGAGGAGAGGTGAGTGCTGGACAGGAACAGGAAGTCTTAGACAATATCAACCTTGTTTTATTTAGAGTTTAAAAATAGAAACGAGTGCTGTGAATTTGCTTTTTGTGCAGGAAAACTGAGCTCAACCAGTCAGCTGATGTTTAACATCAACTAGTTTACTTCAGCAGAAGTTTGAGCTGCTTTTATTTTACATGTGTATTTCTATTTGATGCTACTTTCTACTTTGCGGATGAAGATTTCAAAGTAAAACAGATGATGATGTTTATATTTTTACTACTTATGATATGAAACTCTTTTTCTATTGATCAGTGTGAAAGAAAAACATTTAAAAATTGAATTAAAATTAAGAAAATTGAGGAGTGAATATGTTTTTCAATCACTGTATATAAAGTGCTTTTATTTTGATATTTTGCAACTAATACTTCTGAACTTTAAAGTCAAGTCTTCTTCTTTATACTGTAATATTATTAAACGATTATTTAAATAATGTTCCTGGCTTCTGAGTTCTTGTGAAATGTTCCAGTTTTCAGTGTCGTTCAGGTCCAGCTTGTCCTGCGCTGTGAGGTTTGCAGGTGTCAGGTGAACAGGAAGTGACCAGCGGAGGGTGAAGAGTCACCTTTCAGCTGGAGTTACAGCGTGACATCACCGTCGCCCCAGAAGCCGATATGGAGCGAGGACCCTCCGAGGCTCCGGTGAGCGATGTTTACACACGCTGACACACATTCACACATCAATATTTCAGCCGCTCACTTTTTCCCTTCATCGGCGTCGTCAGGATTTCACCCGAAGACTTCGTCAGACAGGAAGACGTCACTGAACTACGACCATCTAAAAACAATCAGTCAAGAGTTCTGCATCCAAATATTAATGTGTCGAGCTGTCTGGTATGTTTCTGCTGTTTAAAATAACAACAGCATCTTTTACCTGCAGCGTTCCTCTGATTACTGTCCTCAAATAACCTTCAGTAAATATTCTGCAAAGTCTAAATGTTAAAGATTAAAAGTCTGGTGGACTGAAGGACGGGATGAAAACAACAGGAAGTTAAACTGAAGCAGCGACGTCGTTCACATCTTTCCTCTTTGTTCTCCTCTACAGGAAGTTCAGAGGAGCCTCTTTCTGATTGGTCCAGACGGCTGAGCTGTTTTAGCGACAGAAGTTTACATTTAACTGATGAAACCTTTTAGCTGACGTATAAATGATGAGTCTTGTCCTCTGAGAGCAAAAGAGGAAGTCAGGTGACATTACCGACCCCTCCAGAGGTCAAAGTCCATGACCTCCACTGACACAGCCTCTACACCACCCAGTGGATACGACACGTTATATTAACGTAAAAACAGTGACGCACCTCGATACTCATATAAAGACACTCCAGTGATTAAACATTAAACTCTAAACTGTAACTCTGACTGTCTTTCCTCCCCCCAAAAAAAATCAAAATAGATGCAGCAGATCCAGAGATATCATCTTCTCATCAAAACCTGAAGCCTACATTACCCACAATGCAACTGGACTGCCTACAGTTCAGTCAGAGATCGGGGTGAGTTATGATCGGAGCCTCGGAGCAGAGACGCTGACCTCACTTCTTTCAGCTTTTTTTTTTTTTTTTACTTCAGCTATGACCAACGCTGACTCAAGTGACATCATCAGTGACATCATTCAAGGCAGCCAATCAGGTTTAACACAGTGGAGACACAAAAGGCTTTATACTACTTTTCTTTTTTTTGGCGTGTGTGAAGTAACGACAGAAACAGAGAACCAGAGAGAAGCTCTGCACTCTGCTTCAGATCCTTAGAGCTTCTGAAGATGAAGATGAAGATGAAGATGAAGAGCTGCATGTGACAGACTCAACTGTTCCCATCAAATTTTACGGTGTAACACGACTTGAATGATCAGATGGTTGAAGATCTGAACATCTGGAGGAACATCAGGAAGCAACCGGACACATGTTTAACTCTTCATCAGCACAACACTTCTTCTTCTTCTTCTTCTTCTTCTTCTTCTTCTTCTTTTCTCCTTTTTGAACTGAAAGATTCCACATGAAGCCATAAATAACCTCCGAGATGGACGCCATGTTTGTGTTTTAACTCAACAACATGAACATCCCGTCTCCTCTCATTCTTCTTCTTCACATCCTTCATCCTCTCCTCTCTTCATCTCCTTCTTCTTCTTCTTCCTCACAGCTTTACATCCTCCATCTACTCCTTCAACTCCTCCTCCTCCTCCTCCTCCTCCACCTTCCTGGCATATCTGTCGTTCCTCCTCTCCTGTGTCAGCGCTCCGTCGCTCAGCTGTCACTTTCAAACTGGGACACACACACACACACACACACACACACACACACACACACACACACACTGTCAGAAAATTATCAGCCTGTGGCTCGCGAGGCCTCCCGTCTTTCACCCCCGATGTTGTTTCAGCCACTCTCGCACCATACCGACCAGGACACACACACACACACACATACACACACACACACACACACACACACACACACACACACACACACACACACACACACACATATATAACGTTATGCATCTGTGGACTCCCATGAAGGGACAAAGCTAAGTGTAGGTATTATTAGAGCACTGTTTAGTACCTAACACACACACACATGCACACACACACACACACACACACACACACACACACACACACACACCTAACTGACAGGTGTCCCATTGCAGTGAGTGCTCAAAGCAACTGCAGGTTGAACGATGTTCTGTGTTTGTGTGCCAGGAAAGTACATTATGTCTAAAAGACAGAGAGAGATCAAGACAGGTGGGAGAGAGAGGAGGAGAAGGAGGAGGAGGAGGAGGAGAAGGAGGAGAAGGAGGAGAAGGAGAAGGAGGAGAAGAGGGAGAAGAAGAGGGACAAGGAAAGGAAAGGAAAGGAAAGGAAAGAGAGAGAGGAGAACAGAAGGAAGGAACGATGAAAGAATAACAGATGGAAGGAAGGAAAGAAGGAAGGAAGGAAGGAAGGAAGTAAAAAGTAAAGAAGGAAGGATGGAAGGAAGGAAAGAAGGAAGTAAAGAAGGAAAGAAGGAAGGAAGGAAGGAAGGAAGGAAGGAAGGAAGGAAGGAAGGAAGGAAAGAAGGAAGGAAGGAAGGAAGGAAGTAAAAAGTAAAGAAGGAAGGAAGGAAGAATGAAAGAAGGACAGAGGGAAGGAAGGAGGAAGAACAAAAGGAAGGAAGTAAAGAAGGAAGGAAGGAAGTAAAAAAGTAAAGAAGGAAGGATGGAAGGAAGGAAGGAAATAAGGACAGAGGAAGAATGAATAGTGACTTCATATCTGATTATTATAGAACTCATTTAATAAACTGACTCAGAAAATCATTTTAAACTGTTTAAAAGAAAATGTCTGAAGAACAAATCGATGCTGACGACATTTCACCACCATCACCATCATCACCATCACCACCATCATCATCATCACCATCATCATCATCACCACCATCATCATCATCACCATCATCATCACCATCATCATCATCATCATCATCACCACAGCTTCCTCACATTAAAACAGAGAGTGATTGACAGCTCTAAACTGCCGCCAGTCAAACGTTCGTCACATGAAGAGGAAGTGACGTCATCGATATCTGACGTCTCAGCTTCCTCTCCGTTTAACGACCTTGTGAGTTTATAACTCGCCACCCCACACGCAGACGCCTGTAATAAAAACCTTGGTCACCATCCAAACCCTTCGTCTCCTAGAAATTACTTTCGGATTCTTTTCTTAATTATGACGAGTTGGCAAACGGCTGCCTGGATTATGCAGGTAGCGACATTTATATATCTGATGGGAGGAAGTGACTGACAGATCATTAAAACACATGTAAACAGTTCTGTACGAGCAGTGAGAGAGGTTTTTCCTGGCTGTAATCGTTCCTCCTGTTCATCCTGGAGATTAAAGCATCTCCTTCATCCTCAGTGTGTCCACATAGATGTTTCACTTTCAGGAGTTTTGGGGCTATTTTGGACGTTTTTGCCCTCATATATCACTTTTAAAAAATGTTTAACATGCTGATGTTTGGTATCTTTCTTTTCAGCACATCATCATCTATCTGACCAGACTGTTATTTTTTCACTTTGACATACTTATATCATCATATTCGACCCAAAAAACACATAAAATACATCAAATCCGAATTGGAAAACTGTAGTTTTGACTACAAGAAACACAAACATGTTCAAGGAAGCGTTTTAAAGGTTGTAAATGTGAACATATAACAGAAACACTGAGATAAAATCAGTCTATAAACATCTATTTACAACAAAAAGCAGACCAGAAAAGCACAACAGGCGTATCAGCTGTGCTTCTCTGGCCTCAACTATGAAGTCCTACCCCTCCCATCTCAGAGCGCTGCATCTGATCGATAGTTTTTGGCAGCAGAGAGTTCACCAACAAATGAGATGTAACATGTAAAATAAACACGATGTCCGCCACCGTCCCGATTAAACACAATTTTTATATCAACGTATCTCCGTTTTTACTCGCTCTATCAACACCAAACACAAACTGGCGCAGAGTTTGAAGCCAGAACTTTGGACAGAAGCTGACAGCGGCGTGAAACAGCTTTAATGTTCATCTGGGCTCCTGACTGTTGGTTTAAAACACACTTTAATAACTGTGAACTTGTCCTTTAATCCTACATCAGTACTTATTATACTGGTAAAAAGAAAACGACACAGTAACTATGGAATAATCAGGCCGTTACCATAGAAACTGATATATATTCATGATGATTTTTATGCAATATTTTCACTTAATTAGTAAAAATCTTCTAGTTATGTTGATAGAAAACGTGATTCAGCAGAAGGTGATTTCTAGGAGTCAGTAAACGGTGTAAATACTTTATTTTATTTACGGTGTAAATAAAACACGTCATCAGCTCGCCGTCCATCTGCAGCAAAGTCACATTAACTTCTTCTTTGTTTCAACTTTAGTTTGTGTGTGTTTGTGTCTTTAAGGAGAACAAGTGTGTTTTACTCAGTTAATAAATGTTGTTTCATGCTGTCGTCTGATTGGCTCGTTTGTAGTCACAGTGTGAGAATTTGGTCTCTGCTCCAGGCTGTGATTGGTCGGTAGGACATCCCGACAATCGAAGAGGACCTGAAGGTACCGGTAAGGTTCAGAGAAGGCGGCGCCGTACGTCCACGCCGGGATAAACATCATTTATACGTGCTGTTCAGTTATGAGTCAGACAATAAGACTGAACTCCACAGACTGAGGGATTGAACCGACGACCTTCCAGTTACAAGCCAGCTTCACATTTAAGCCTTCGATGCTTCATCAACATAAAAAAAGTCTGAATTTAGTGCAAATTTTAGCAGATTTTTACAGAAAAACGTGACGTAAACATGATGTTTCTGTTTGTTTCATGTATTCATAGGAGGAAGGTTACAGCTCCTCATCACTTCACACTGTTTATAGTTGCTTTTTATCTACACAACAACTTTTACACACACACACACACACACACACACACACACACACACACACACACACACATCAAACACTTTCTTATATCATTTCAACTGTTTTTATTTTTTTAATCTCCAGGTTTTGATGGGAAATGCACCGTGTGTGTGTGTGTGTGTGTGTTTCATATCGAGGTGATCTCCCAGAGTGGCCGGTTTTTAAGCCTCGTCATCTCTCAGTCTCACACACACACACACACACACACACACACACACACACACACACACACACACACCTTCCTTCATTAGGCATCAATATTCAGGTTCATTTTAATTTAGCACCAAAGGAGGTCAGACGAGCGAGCTCATCACCCTGTTATAGCTTCGTCACGCGTGCTGCTGAGACACACACACACACACACACACACACACACACACACACACACACACACACACACACACACGCACACCATCCATTCTGCTCTACTTCTGCAGCAGATAGCGGAGGAGGCTGCAGATCGACTGGCTGCAGAGAGACGGAGAGACAATAAAGGAAGTAAAGATTGAAACGGTTCAATAAAACGTTCTCAGACTGTTATTGATCGGCAGCTTGATGCTGATCGGTGACGTAACGACGGTCCACGAGGAGCTCTGACACTCTCTGTTTTAAAGCAGCTGCTGCTTTAATATGTTGCTGTTGTTGTTTTAATTTGATACCTGTTGATCAGGAAGTGATGAGAGCAACAGGAAACAGAAGAGACGTGTAGAAGAACAGGAAGTGTGAGCTCCGTCGTTAAACACATTAGATATGATTATAAACACATCTCTAACCAAGAACTGTTCAAACCTAAACTGTAATAAAAAGGACAAAACTGTAATTATCTATTCAAGCATTCATTGTATAATAATAATAAATCATTTAATTTGATTTTAAATGTTTGAGCACTTCTCTATAACATCGTTAATGACACCCTGCTCGTTTCCTGTCGTCTCTCTTCATCATCTCAGAGAAGAAACGTTTTTAAAAAGTATCTGAAAATACATTTTTAGATATTTTTTAAGTGTTTTATTTTTGTAAAAATATGAAGTTTATTGTGACTGTTTGGTTGACTGTGTAGTTGTGAAACCATCCAGATGTTCCAGCAGCTGTTTGTCGGTTAGTTTGATTCACGTTGACCGACATCAGCAGGTCCTTTAAAATCTAACTCCACTCCGTTCTCCACTGCTTTATGTCAAACTGAAGGTGCTCAAAGGTCAAAGGTCACCAGTTATTCTAGCTGGGACTTTTAGTTTAGTTAGTTTAGCTGAAACACACAGTTCAGTAACATCGTCCCGTCTTCATGGAGTGATGAGCAGGTTATCGATGTGACGTCTCAGACAAACTAGCAAACACTGATGAAGACCATGACGTGTGATTGAAAGGTCTGGAAAAAGTCATTTTCTGTTTGAAAGTGTTTTACATTGGGGTTTTTAAAACTGCTTTAAAATCCACTTACATTATTTATCCTCATGGAAACATGACGTCATGAATCTAAAGTTTTATGGTTCGAATTCAAAACCTAAAACCTAAACTTCTGGAGACGGAAACTTCTGACGTTTGACCGCAGAGCTGCAAAACATGTTCTACACGTTTACAGAGACGATAAAGTGAAAAATATCCAACGCAAAGTTTCAAAAAAAAAAAAAAAAAACATGAAGAAGAAAGAAAAAGAACGACGGTAAAAAAAACAAAGAAAAGCACCGAAGTGACGACGTGCGTCTTCTTCTCTCGTCTCGTCACAAACCTGGCGTGACGCTGATCAGCTTAATAGGCTTTCTATTGATTCTGCCTGTCTGTTCACACACACACACACACACACACACACACATACTGTACGCACACACACACACACACACACTGCGACCCAGTTAGATTTATCCTATTTGAGTCTCTCTCCTCCCCACCTTGTCTCTTCAATTCTGTTATTCTTCCTGCGTGTGTGTGTGTGTGTGTGTGTGTGTGTGTGTGTGTGTGTGTGTGTGTGTGTGTGTGTCATGCTGTTCTCTTGTTCTTCTCACTGTCGTCCCTCGTGGCTGATTAAATCAGTTTCTATTAGGACCACACTCTCTCTCTCTCTCTCTCTCTATGGTTTTATCAACACGTCCCAGCTGACGGTGTTTTTAAAATTTATGTTTTGTAAAGATTTAAACTTCAGAAAAAGGAAACAAATGAAGGAAAAAGTCAAGAGTTTTTGGTTTTTTGGGGGTTTTTTTTTTGCAGCGTCCGTCCTGTGTCGACTCTTCTGTTAGTTTGACGGTAAAACGCCGTCGTCGGCTCTGAAAAGCGGGAACGTTAGCGGGATGTTTGAGTCGTGAAGCTCCCAAAGGTCAAAGCCTGAACCCAGAAATAGACTCACACACATCTCATGTCGGCAGGAAAACTGCTCACAGTGGTCGAGATCAGCTGGGATTCATGTCAGAGGATCCAAGAGGAGAACGAAACTTCTGCAAAATTATATCAAAACACAATGTTTCTCTTAATGTGACACGCACAGCTGCCTCCTGCTCTCCCATTGGTCCATCAGACTGGGTGCTTTATTGTGAAGTGCAAGCTTTTATTTTGTTATCTGACGTTAGGAACTGATGTCTGTGAGCGGCACGTTATGATACAGAGTTAAAGGCTGATCTGTGCCGGTCAGAGACGCACTGACTCTTATTTTTTAAGGACTTTTATTTGATTTTTGTGTCAGTTTGTTGTTGCCGGCGACGACAAAAGCCTGGACGAGTGAGGAAAGAGTTTAAGCACTGAAAGACAACCAGTCCAGACCAGTGAGACCAGTTCACACCTGTGTTAACGTGCATCTCCAGTGATCGGATCTCTTCTTCAGCGCTCTGTATGCGAATAAACATTAAAGTAAACATGCACTTCCTGTGTCTGGTCTGCTGGAATTTAAAAGGAAGAAGAAGAATCAAAACTCAGACGGCGTGTTTTGTGTGCACGTCAGCCGCCAGTTTCACACTTTAACACCTCTGGTGCGTGAAAGAGTTCGTACTTGGGTTGAGCAGACACACTGATAAAAGACCTGAGCTCGTCCACGTGTGATTGGATCACCTAAGATGCGCTTCGATTGGCCGGTTTGGGTCTAAAAGAACGACAGACGGGAAAACAACCAGAGGAAACTTAACCACATGTGATCTGGTTATCTCCAACAAGCTGAACTTCTGAGAGTCTGTGAGGGTTTGGTGACAAATGCGCCAGTAAAAAGGCAACAAACACCGTCAGTGAGGTCGTATTTTAGCTCCTGAAGAACATTTTCTAGTAACATAATAAGAAAATAAAAGTATCTGGACACAAAAAGCAGATTCTGAACATTCGAGTTGATTTGTTTTCTGCCATCTTACAGAAGAAGATGAGCTCGTGTTGACAGAAAACAGACGACATGACGTATTTATCAACATCTCGCCGACACGAGCCGACGTGCTTTTATTGTGTAAACCTGAGCGCGGGCAGCGGACAGGAAGTGAAGCTCAGTCACTGCTGCCAAATCTGTGTCAGCTCTGGTTTTTTCCTCACAGAGGTGTGAACAAACCAAATATGATTTCTACACATCAGATCTGGACCGCTGCTGTCACAACGGTCAGATGTGCTTTTATTTTATTTATTTATTTATTTAAAGGTCTCAGATCACCGCGGTTACCAGCCGCTAACAGCAGCCTTCATCCTCATCATCTGCTGAACCCTCCCTGTTTATGATGTATGATTCAACTATGATGCAAATTACATTATTGGTGTTATTTTAAATGTTTTAATGACGTTTATTTCAGTTAAATCTGCACATGTGTAGAGAGAGAGCAGATATATGTCACCTGCAAACATCAAGCATCAACACAAATAGATCAGAAATGACTAAAATATCATGATTATTGATTCAATAATTCCAGATTTTATGATTCCAGCTTCTTAAATGTGAATATTTTCTGTTTTTTTTTAGTCTTTTATGACAATAAACTGAAGATTTTTGACTTTTAATCAACATTTTTTCACCGTTTTCTGACATTTTATGGATCAAAAACTAATCAGTTAATGAAGAAATTGAATTGATAATGAAAATAATAGCGTCACACACACACACACACACACACACACACACACACACACACACACACACACACACACACACACACACACACAAGGCCGCGTCGACGGTCAGTAAAAGCGCTGATGAATGACGAGGAGCGTCTGACTGACTGTTTCCTGTCTGTTCAGGCTGCTGCTGGAACCAGTAAACAGATGAAGCTGCACCCAAGGACACCTCATAACACACACACACACACACACACACACACACACACACGCGCGCCGCGGCCTTGTCTATTACATGCTGATGAACATGGCGGTCTGTCATCGATCTCCGTCTGTCTCGATACGTCTCCTCCGATCGTCCTCTCAGGTGGGTTTTGTTTTGAACTTCCTGTCCTGCTTCGTCTTCAGAGAAACACACGGCTGTAACATGCTGGCAACGACGAGGCAACACGGAAAGAACACGTCACATGAGACCCGTGCTCAAACTGCAGCCACGTTTTTATAAAGGAGAACATGTGTGGTGAATTTTAGACTTTAAAAAGCAGAAAATATTATATTTTAAATGGAGTATAACAGAGTTGAAGGGTCAGATCCTACATGGAGGCTCCGGACTGATCCGACTGGTCAGGTGATCTTAACTTCATCATGTGTGTTTGGGGTTTTTTTAACAGATGAATACTGATCCAGTCAGCTTCCTGTACAGCTGCTTTTCAAGTTAAAATACATCAAATCAATTTAGATACATCAGCATGTGTAAATGACTCCTCATAACTCCAGATCTGGTTTCATAATCGTCACGTTTTCTCTCCAGTAAACGTTCTTACAGCGACGTCTGTTCTACATAAGATACTCTTTATATAATATGTATATAAAATAATTAAAGACACATGTTTTTGAGTGGACGGAGACTTTAAAGGACACATATTCTTCACATCTGCAGCCTCTATATTTATATTCTGGTTCTCTACTGGAATAAAAACTCCTTATTGATCTTCTACTGGTCCTTTATGCAGCCCCTCAGTTCAGCCTCTGTCTGAAACAGGAAGTTTTAGCTTTGGAGTTATTTCAAAATAAAGGAAGAAAACTTGATGTTGATTTAATAAAAAGTGCGTTTGAATACAAACTGTTGCCGGAGTGACGTCAGACCAGGAAGTAAAAGAATAAAAGCCCCGTCCTGGTTTCAGTGTTCGTGTGTGTGTGTGTGTGTGTGTGTGTGTGTGTGTGTGTGTGTGTGTGTGTGTGTGTGTGTGTGGTTAGCATGTTAGCTCGCTGCTTTCAGTCTATAAATGTTAATGTTTTTTTTCTTTGCTATGAACACACAGCAGCTTATTCTGGTCCTGAGGGACAACCAGCGAGCTTAACCCCGACGACCCCGACCGCGACCCCGACCGCGACCCCGACCACGACCCCACACACACACACACACACACACACACACACACTACCAGCTGAAGGTTGTTCATCACCGCCAACAAGGAGGGAAAGACAGACAGAGATGCAGCGTTGTTGCTTAGTGTGTTCACATTTGATTCCATCCTGTTTTTATATTATTATTATTATTATTATTATTATTATTATTATTATTGTTCTAAATAATCTTTAACACATTTTTATGACGCACATTGAGCTGCTGTTGAAGTAAACATGATCATATTCTGCTCTGCACTCGACAAAATGACAATAAAGTTTATTTTAAACTTTGAATTTTCTGATATTTTTAGCTTTCAGATAGACAACAGTTTGTCTTAATTAAAGATAAATGATAACAAATTAATTTAAACTTCTTTATTTAACAGTTTGAATCAGAAGATAAACATTTAATAATCACTATGAAGCAGTTTATATTCATCAACCTTCATATAACTTTATTATAAACCAGTTATTAAAGTGTTTAAAACCTCATTATATATAAAAACTGTCATTATTATTATTGATAATCAGCGTTAAATTATTACTACTACTTAACTATTTATATTCTGTTCAGCTCACTGAGGTAAAAACACACATATGAGCCTGTTATGTCACCTTGACAACAGATTAACTCACTGACACACACACACACACACACACACACACACACACACACACACACACTCGGGGCCGTCTCCTCCTGTCAGGAGCTCCGACCAGCTGCTGTTAATTCTTTATTTTGTCACAGTTTTTTATTTTTTAAATCTGACTCTCAGACCGACTGCTCGCTGTAAGACAGGAGCGGCAGGAAGTGATGTCATCTCCACCCCCCCCCCCTGCGTCGTGGACGTGTGAAGGTCAGTTCGCCTCCTCGGTATGTTAAAGAGCTCCGAGTCTTTTTCCGAATAAACAAATCTGTCTGATCTGTACTCGATATGTCTGTCGCCGGTCGTTAAGGTCGCAGGTTGTTTTGTTACATCACCACACGCACATTTCAGATTGAGGTCAAAGCTCTCAGTCTGCTCCTGTAAAGGTCGGCTCAGACATCAGATTGTCAACATTCAGACTGTTTTATCTCGTAGAACTGACTCTCAGTGCATCACTCAGCTGCAAACAGCTTCTCCGGTTCCTCAGTAAACTTCCAGACGGACAGGAAACAGGAGCGCAGCGGTTCATTCATTCACAGCCTTTAGTTGTGCGACAGACCTTTTGGCGCCGCGGCGTCTTCATCGGAGTCAAAGTTCGGCTCTGTTTGACGCAGACGCAGAGGTGAGGAAACGTTTGTCTGATACATCATCTGTGTGTTTGTCTCTGGACGCTCTGAAGATGATCTCAGGACGTTCAGCATCATCGCTGCCCTCAAAGAGCCTGAAGTAACTTCCTGGTAACGTAAAATAAATGTAACGACGCCTTAATGTTAAATTTATTACTTCTTTCTTAAATGTTCTATATATATATTTGCATAGATGTAAAAAAAAAATCATCTTGTTGTTTTTCTTGAAGGTTGTTTTTGACTCTTTGCTTCGTGTTTGGTGTCTAAACGCCGCCGTAGATCGTCTCTTTGACCACAGACGACGTCTCATAACCTTTTAAAACACACATGCTGGTTTTTCTCTTTAAAGCACAAACATGTTTTCTGCTTCACGTCTTTCTGTCTGCATCAGTTTTTCTATTTCTGGTCATTATTTATGTTTCTTAATTCCACTTGTTGGGAAAATCGCATTGATGTGGAGACACTGGCGGGATAGCGTCACTTCATGGGTAATATAACCAGCATGCATTGTGGGAAATGTAGTTTTCGGTCAATGCACCATTTTGACTTTTTTATTTTTTTACATTTAGACCTTTTTCTCTCTCTTCTTCTAGTATGAATGACACTTGTGATCACGTGTGTGTGTCGTGTTTCTTCCAAAGTCTAAAACAATCAAAGCTAAATATCAAGAATCCGTCAATAACAATGTTTACATCTGTTAAAATCTAAATAACTAACTCGCTCATTAAAAGACACATTTTCTGATCAGATATCAGTCATTTTTTCATGTTGTTTGTTGTCTTACTTATCGACCCTTCACCAGTCCTCACACTGTGTTGTCATGCTATTTATTAAATGTCTCTCTTGTCTCCATGCATTTTTTTTTATTGTTGATTGCATTTTCATTGCTTTTATTTGTAATATTTGTGCTTGACAACGAGCCTTTCTGGCTAACTCTGGCATATTTTGCTCTGTCCCTGTCAAATAAAGTAATAAAATCTAATAAATTTACTGTAGATATAATAATCATACCTTCACTGAAAGATGTTCGACAAAGCAACAGTTACTGCTGCTCCACAAAACAAACGATAAACACTGAACTGTGTGAAAATGAGTTTCCATCTCTGCAGAGGTGTGAATGTTGTGTTCACTTACATGTCAGAACGTCAGTAAAAAAGCCTTTTAAAGCTGTTAATCAGGAAGTCAGACATGTTTCAAAGCGACCCACACAGTCTCCAGTTACTCTATCCCAACACCAATCGACACACTGACACCGAACAGGAAGTCAGTTCCCTCCACAACGGCGGCTGCGAGGCGAAAAAAGTTTTGAGTTTGAGCTCGATATGAAGTAAAACTATTAAAGTCTTCAAACTAGGTTTTCACACAGAGCGTCTGAAGGAGGATGGAGGAGCTGTCGGAGTTCAGACTGGACTTCGCCGCCCGCACATTTATAACTCTTCCCCAGTAATCGGATTATGTCGACCTTAATGATGTGGAGTCGACCCGAGGCCCCGCTCCGCTCGGTTTTTGTCATCCGGCCTCGTCTTGCGGACTGAAAGAGATTCAGAAAACCTGCCTGTTTGAACAGTTTCTGCTGGCCGTCCACGCCGCGGCAGCCTGAACACAAAGAGAACAGCAACCTGTAGGTGCTTCCCTGCCCGTTCATCCAGTGCATGCTGGGATACGCTCCAGCCTCCATCCTCCATCCCTATCCCCCGACCCCGAGCTGGAATGTTTTCTATATTTTCCCCCTTCTGAAACACAATCAGCTGTTTGCAGAGCCGAGGACCTCCAGAGAGGCCGACCTACATCAACCCCCCCGGACGTCCTCTTTAGGACAAGGGGGGGAGATGCCAAAGTGGCCGCCGCCAGGAAAAGAATACATCGACCGCCGGCCAAAAGCGGACCAGAGCTTGGCCGGCGCCTTGCTGATCGTCTCCCAGTCTGTGCAGGAGCCAGCAGAGAAACCAGCTCCTCCACATGGGACGAAAACAGGAGCTTCAAAATGCCAAAGTACGGGATGGAGAGCATTAACTGGCAAACTGATACCTTAAAATAAGATCCAGACGAATCATTTGATTGTTTTTTATGGCCACTTTTTATGGCTTGACTGTTTACTGTCATCTTGTCCTCCTTTATCTCCTCCACATAATCAGGCAGCATTAATGTATTGATACGTAATATGATGGAAACTCGAGACAGAAAAAGGTCAAAAGGAGACAGATGGAGAGAATGAAAGAGGAGGATGATTCTGCTTTTTAAGGTTGTTTTATGAGCATAATTTTATTCTTATTACTGTTTTCATTATATAAAGTTGTTGCACTTTAATATAAATTATTGACTGTAAATGCACAGTGATGATGATGATGATGCAGTTTAAAGCTGAGAGACCGAGAACAAGACGAAGAGGGAAGACGAAGAGGAAAGGAGAGTTTAGCTCTGTTTTTGTATTTATTAATAAGAAAAGCTTTATTTGTTAAGTACTTTTTAAGTAAACAAAGTGTCTCACAGACTCAAAATAAGAAAACACAGTAAGACTATAAAAAAAAGGAAATTATAAGACGGATATGGAGATAAAATATAATTAAAATAGTCAGTGGATTTATGTCGTGATTGAAGGATATGAACAAAAACAATAAACATTTCCATGAACCCCATTAAGAGGCTGCTGTGTTATTATGATTGTAAAGTTCATATTTAAAGGAGCAGTCTGCAGGATTTAGTGCCCCTAGTGGTGAAGATGCAGATTGCAACCAACTGAATAAACCCTCCTTTATCAAGCGCGTAAGAGAACCTACGACTCGGCTATGAAAGGTCGTAAAAAACACGAAAGGTCGTCTCTAGAGCCGGCGTTTGGTTAGTCTGTAGATTTAAAGGCTCGTTCTAAAGTAACGAACACACAAAGATTCTTATTTTCAGGTGATTTTAAACTAATTAAAACATACTTGTGAATATTATGTTCCATTTCTGCCACTAGATGGCACTAAATTCTTCACACTGCACCTTTAACTGTCTGTAAGTCGCGCCGTATATTGAAAACACACCGATCACAAAGCGTAAATGTTCTACGGACCACAGAGGAAGAGTCATTTCAGCCAGAAGATACGATGAAGATGACGGTGAATTAGTGTGTGTGTGTGTGTGTGTTGGTTAACTGTCACTTTAAGAACATCAGTGTTCATGAAACAAAGTAAAAACAAGTTAAAAATGTACAAAAACAATGAAAACGTCATTAAAACACAAAGTCTTTGGTTCCTGCGAGTGTTCAGGAGACTCTCGTTAATCTACGATCACGTCTAACAGCGTCTTCTGTCGCTTTCGGGAAACTAAGCCTTCAGTACAGTATGTGCAATAACACTGTAATATCTGTAAAAACATGACTTTTAATTGCTTTTCTAGAAGAAAATATTATAATAAATGTATTTTAAGAACTATGTCCAGCAGATACTCAAGAATTCGTCATCAAAATGTCATTGAAATATAAACTATAACCTAAAGATTTAAGACTTTTCAACTAAATTTAGACTCTCTTTTAAGAGTTGTTGTGCTGTTCCTCCAAACTTCATATTTCAAAATAAAATCCACCCGTCTCTGCTGCATGTGCTTTTAATATCTTAATATGTTTCAGATGTTTATATGTGTGATTGTTTATAATCATTAGTTTTATGTGAAGAATGCTGAGGTGTCCACATACTTTTGGCCATGAAGCTCAAGTCTACTTTTTTTTCTTACCGTTATTAAGTTACTTTATCAGCTTTTTTTTTATTCTATCTGTTAAATATTCTTCAGATCTCCATTAGTTATCAAAGAATAATGCACAATATATCTTTCCTCTCCTTATTCATTAAATCCTTTCATTTATTTTAAGTGGATTTGATGGTAATTAAAAGAGGTATTAATGTAAATGTGAGGTTTCTTTATGGAATATTCATAAATTCAGTTAAAAATGACGGAGAGAGAGAGAGAGAGAGAGAGACAAATGAAGAAGAACAGAGGCGGCAGGAGAATGAAGAAAAGCACAAAGAGCTCAGATCATCCTGCTCTGATAAGACAGAGAGAGAGAGAGAGAGAGAGAGAGAGAGAGAGAGAGAGAGATGGAGGTGTTTGACATGGCCGCCCCTCGTCAAAATAAATCACGAGCTGCAAAGTGTTTTAAAATGTCGGCCTGCTGCTGCGAGGAGCGAGCAGCTGTGATTTACTGCGGCAAGGTTCATTTTTAATCATCGGCAGATTCTGACTCACATTTAATGTTTCTGCTGAGGAGTGACGACGTTAAAATAAAATAATATATAAAAAAATAAACCCAGCAAAAACGGAGAGAGACCACTGACACCAGCGTTCATGTTCCTCCACTGTATATATACTGTAAAGACTACATTTCCCATCATCCCTCTGGCTTACTGTGCTGGTTTGTAGCGTTTTGCCAGACTTCACTTTGCTCTCAGATGATGCAAAGTTTGACGGACAGATTCGCATCAAACAAAGAATTAAGAGCCACGTTTCCATTGTAACAATCAGACACCAAATGGGTCAACAATGGTTTGTGGTTAAAGGTATTTTCCTTTCTTTTTCTAACTATGCTGTACTAATAACTATACTAATAAATACAACAGTTAAAAGTATCAACGTTAGATACAACTGAGGCTTAAAAAAAGTTGAAAAAACCACGATCGGCCCCTCAGTTCAGCCTCTGTCTGAAACAGGAAGTTTTAGCTCCTGTCTCTTTAAGGCCCCGCCTCCTGATGAGCCCGCTCTGTTCTGATTGGTCAGCTTTCAGGAAGCTTCCTCCGGCTCCGGAGGCTACGTAAACAAACTATAGTAGCAGGATTTCACTTCTTTTTCTCCTTCTTTACTCACAAATGTTCAACTTCTCACATCCATCCGTACAACAACACATGGAAACACCTTAGCAACCGCCTTAGCAACCACCTAAACAACAAAGACTACCAACAAGCTGTTTGTGGTGTAATCTTGCAAAGGAAGCGTTTAGAGCAGGTTGCTGCCCTGGCTTTTGACTTGCAGGCAGCATTTCTACATACGTTCACCTCAAGTTTCTGAACTTTGACCATAATTAACATCCGACATCCTAACCCTACCCGTAACCATGACAGCAAAGGTCCCCTGAAATTAAAACTCTGAACCTAACCAAGTGGTTTTTGAGCCTTAACCAGACCTTAAACACAGCGTCGTCATATCATCAAACATTTCTAATCTTCAACAGTGATGTGTGACAGTTCAGGAAGGTACAGACTAATGATGTCATCTCATGGACCAACCACGTGTTCGGCTGTTAAATTGTGTCGAGGACGTGTTGACAGAGTATTACATATGATATAAGTATGTACTGTTTAGGATTTACAGATGTTACATGTTGTAGAGACCACATGTCAATCATGCAGGTTCAGTTTCTGTTGGTGCTGCTGGTCTTTTTTTAACAAGAAGAAGAAGAAGTAAAAGGAGGAGGAGGAGGAGGAGGAGCGGAGGGAGCAGGTGTGCGAGGTTGAACAGGTGGAAGAGGAGCAGCGGAGGGTCAGCGGCGTTAACAGGAGGTCGAGTGACTCCATGTGTCGCCGATAAATCACGAGACCTCAAAGCAGACGAGCTGTCTCCAAGGTCAGCTGACCACACAGCCAGAGGCCGACCCGCTGCCATTAAATAACAACACGGTGTGTGTGTGTGTGTGTGTGTGTGATGCCAGGTACTCACAGTAATCCTCTTTAGTCTCAAACTACAGTAAAGGTGTAATTTCACTTTGCGCTACACTTTCTACAAGTTTAGAAAATCCACTTGTGTATTTGTGTTTCTTCTAGTTTAACATTCAGACTGATGATCAGACATTTTAGTCTAAGTGATCACCTGTTAACTAGCGACAGGGAGCAGTTAACGTTTGTCATTTTAACTGCAGAAATACAATAGGTGGTTGCTAAGGTGTTGCTAAGGTGTTTCCATGTGTTGTTGTACGGATGGATGTGAGAAGTTGAACATTTGGAGTAAAGAAGGAGAAAAAGAAGTGAAATCCTGCTACTATAGTTTGTTTACGTAGCCTCCGGAGCCGGAGGAAGCTTCCTGAAAGCTGACCAATCAGAGCAGAGCGGGCTCATCAGGAGGCGGGGCCTTAAAGAGACAGGAGCTAAAACTTCCTGTTTCAGACAGAGGCTGAACTGAGGGGCTGCATAAAGGACCAGTAGAAGATCAATAAGGAGTTTTTATTCCAGTAGAGAACCAGAATATAAATATAGAGGCTGAAATGTGAAGAATATGAGTCCTCTTACATTCCTCAGCATTATAAGTATTATAAATGTTTGGTCCCTCCGGTTTTTATGGAGCAACTGCTTCACTGCCTCCGACTGCCGTTTGCAGTTAACAGATAACTCCACCTCGGTGCAGCCTGATGGAGTCAGGCATTAAAAAGTGCACCGTGTTGATTGAAGCTGACAGGATTACAGAGAGGAACAAACAGGAAAGAATAACTGACGTTAGTGAAGTGACTGAACCTCATTTAAAGACAACAAAACCCCAAAGTCTCCACTGTAATCAAATCAAACATGGTCGACTTCCTCTCTGCCGCCGCCGCCACCGCCACCGCTGCTGCTGATCCCAAATACTTTAAAGGCGTCCCAGGCTGAATGTAAAGAAAGACTCCACTGAGTCCTCCAGGTCTGCTGCTGCTGCTGCTGCTGCTGCTGATGGTGACACTGGTCGCTATGGTTCCACTGTTGCTATAGTTACAGCTGTGAGTTCTGGTCCCAAAGCACAGGGTGGTGATCCTGACGAACAGGTGAAATCACAGCATGTGTGTTGTGTGTGTCTGTGTATGTGTAAGTGTGTGTGTGTCTGTGTGTGTGTGTGTGTGTGTGTGTGTGTGTGTGTGTGTGTGTGTGTGTGTGTGTGTTCTACATTTCAATGATTTTGTGATAATTGAGAAGCAGACACATCCACAGAGTGTGATTTATAACTCTGCCCTGCACCTCTGAAGCAATAAACCATCACTAAACCATCACACACACTCACAGATACACACACACACACTTATACACACACACACACACTCCTAGACACACACACACACACTTATACACACACACACTCTTAGATACGCACACACACACACACAACCACTAATGAAAAGATGGAGGAATATTCTGTCACCAGCCTCTCCTTCACTCCAGTTGGATACTAATACACATGTAAAGACGCGCACACACACACATACACACACACACACACACACACACACACACGCACACACGCATGCCAGCCAATCGTCTGGTTGCTAAACACAGACATGGAGGCATGTGAACGCCTCAAGGTGCGTTTGATTTGCGCTCACAGACACTTGAAGAGAAGTGCACATGTCACCGAGCGCCAAAAAACTCCACGACACCTCTCCGCCATCCGTCTGATATCATCACACCACCGTGACCTCTGACCTTTGACCTCACTGCTACTGCTGCTGCCACTGCTCGGTGACAAGAAATAAAGCGTATCCTGTATTATATGTTTTGCTTCGGGGTCGTTCTCTCCAGATGTGAGCGTCGTGTGTTATCGGCGCTCTGTGCTTGAGTCATGTGTGCCGATGACTAACTTAAACATACTGACTCACGAACCTGATGGAAACATTGTTAGGCGCCGATCTGACCGGCGTCCACCGAGCAAGAACCAGTCACACCGTCACAAACAGAGGAAACGCTCACGGCTCCACAGAGTTCTTAGAAAACAAGGAAAGAAACGTTTTAAATCTCAAGAAGAAGAAAAAATTAAAGGTAATTACTTTACAAAGTCTAAAAAAATCAAGTATTTTTGAGAGTTTTGTATTTTTTTAAGTGTTTAAATTATGGCAGTTAGTATTTAGTACAAACTAGAGCTGCAACAAATTATTATTTTCATTATTAATCAACCATTTTGTCAATAAAATGTCAGTTGTGACTGTTTTTCAATCTTGTTCCTTTCAGTCGGATGTTTGTTCTTCTTCTCTGTGCAGAGTTTCTCTGAGCTTATTGACGATCTGAGTTTCAGACGTGAACCTGCGAGCTGGATTTGTGACATCACAGCTGAGTTTGGAGCCAATCGGGATCCAGTATTCATCTGACACAAGTGTGATGTGGAAACTTGAAGCTTCCAGTGAAGATGAACTTTACAGTGAAGGAAATCTGTCATTTTAAAAGGTAATTTAATGATATCAGTGAGATAATTAAACTTTCTTTTGTGTAAAAACCATATCAGACACATTATTATTCAGAGAGTTTTATATACATCTTTAAACATGTCTATATGTTTCTATATGTTTTGGACTTCTAACTGATAAATGAGTTTAAATGTCAGAAAAATATACACAAAAAAGATGTTTTTTAAACATAAAGCATATCATCCAATCACACATTAATCAAATATCTGATCAAATCTTAACGGTCGCTCTTCCTTTCACCTTCCTCCAGACTTCATCATGATGTTTAAGATGTTTTCTGTTTGTCGTCTTTCATACATTTTGCAGCTGAAGCTGCAGCAGTTCAGTCTGTGGCCTCTTTGTTCCTCTGTAAGCTGCCTTATGTCGCCTCAAACACTCACTTAAGAAAAATGTTGACCGTCAGACGTCTATTAAAGCTGACACATGCTGCTCTTTGGTATTTTACTTTATATGACTCACCGCTGCAGCTGCCTGTGGAGCTGTTACCAAAGAATTTCTGTCTTTTTTTTTTTTACCTGAGTTCTGTAAAGAATGTTTTTACTTTTTCTTGAACACGGTTTAACAAAAGCATTTATAATTTTAGACAGTGCAGAAAAAACCTGTTTGTGTTATACATCTAGTATATTTGTTCTGAAAGTTCAGAGAGAGGTTGGTAGTTAGAAAAACTACCATTTAAAAAAGTATCAGAAGTGTTTTTATCATGAATATTTTTCCACAGAATCAGAAGTTTTGTGATTTTGCTAAAGTACTAAAATCTGTACTTTCCTTCCTGTAGACTTTTTGTACTTTTATTATCAGTGTGATCATAAAAAAAAAAACTGATTTTATGTTTTGTTATGGTTTAACACAAGGCAAATCATAACTCTGTCAACAAAAACAACAACAGGCTGCTCCGAGGGCGACATAAAAATAGACACACACACAGTTGTGTTTCCACCACATTGACGTACATTCATTCCTCGGGGACTTACTCTAACCTTACCCTAACCTTAAACCATGTCTTCACCCTAAAATCTAATGATTTATGTTATGGACGCTTCATTTTTGTCCCTATAATGTCAGTAAAACCTGGTAAACACACACATATACACACACAGAGGGAGAGGCAGGACTATAATATGCTGTAACTGACCTTCACATCATGACAGGACCTGCTGATGAAGTTTCATTTAGTTTAGTTCACAAACTCGACTCGAGCTGCAGTTAAAATCTTCTCCTTCCTCTCTGTCTTCTTCAGGAAGTTTGTTAACTTGTCATTAAGTTACAGGATAATAGCAACAAATCACAACCTCTTAACTTTGTACCAGGTTCTTAATAAATTGCAGCACAAGCTAGCGACCCGCTAGGCTCAGTAGCGTCTGCATTACACAGAACTACTCTCCGGAGACTGAAAACATGACGCTGGTATTCGTCTTTGGAGCCGTTTCTAAACAAACTAACGTGACCACACCCTTCATAATGAAGGAAAATGTGACCCAGTGCAGCAGTGTGACTCACTGATGAGTTTTAACGACAGAGGAATAAGATATATCATCGCTTTGATACATAAACAATACTTGTTTGTTTGGCTCTGCACATGAGATTTGTTGACAATAAGAAAAATATAGAAAATTGGCAGCCACATACATCAATATGGTGATTTTTTTATTTAAAAAAGGACACCTATGGCTGTAGATTCCTCTTACCGCTCTTAAGGGGGAATCCTACAATAACCAGAATGCATTGCGACTCTACCAAAGCACAACACAAGTTTGTTGCAGTGTGGCTGCTCCGGTGGTGTTAGCTTCCTCCTCCTCCATGTTCTGTTTCTGTTTTCTGTTCTGTGGCAATGTTCTGCCACATGAGTTGTAATAGTAGACATTATATTGTAAAGCTAGTTGTTTGTTTGTGTTAGCGTTAGCATTGGGATCATGGAGAAACTCATTAGCTCATTAGCATTAGCTCTGTTGTGTCTGTGATATTCAGCCTTTGTATCATTAAACTAGTTTTCTTCCAAATATGCTGATTTTTTAGAAGTATTTAGTAGTTTGATATTTTAGTGTCTGATTTTCCATATCACTAGCATAACATGGTAGACAGGGTTTTTTGGAAGACCCACAGGAAATATAGTTTGTAGTTTAAAGCAGACCTCAAACCCAGCGGCAACTTCTGGGTCTGAAAAATGAAACCAATGCAGAAGAATGCAGTTCCTCAAATGGCCACTTGAGGCTCCAAAAGCGAGTCAATCCCTAAATGTTCAACTTTAAAGCAGAAATAAACATGTTTACAGCCTGGTACAAACAACAGTTTTGGTCTCTAAAGCTAATTTTTTTTATAAATCACCCGCTTAAATGTTATTAAGCCATAAAGTTCTGCATAATGAATCACATGGCTGCTTTGAGTGACAGGTCCACCAGCCGCTAGGTGGCTTGGTTCGACCATTTGGCCCCGCCTCTTTCCCTATTTTTGATTGGCTGGGAGTTAGGCAGCGTCACTCACTGCCAAGATAGCGACGGGTGACGTCATGGTAACTACGTCCATATTTTTATACAGTTTATGGTGCAGGCAACATGGAGGGAAGTTAAACATTGTTCATTTGGATGTAACACTCACATTCTAATGATATAATATTGGTTCAAAAGCTGCAAAGTTTCCCTTCAAACCCCTAAAAAAATAACTTCCATGCTTGATGAGTTTGATTTTGGATCATCTGAAGCTTTTATGATGCTTGTCATTCAGTTTCATGGTACTTTTATTGTATCATTGTCTTCTGCTGTTGTTGGATTTTATCATTTTAATTTTAAAGGCCCAAAAAAGGGACAAGCATTGCAAATGAGCTTCGCCATAAACGCTGTGGTACAGGATTGGTTGGCATCGGTTTATACTTGTCCCTTTGTAAATAAAACATTAAATAAACAATAAAAATGATGATGAATTCATCATAAAAACAGCAGATGGTAGCAGAAAACAGCTATAAAACATTTACAACAAGAAGAAAAAGAACATAAACTGTCACCGTCCAAAATTTACAGTTTTAATCTTTTTTCATAGCTTCGTGAGTTTGAGTCTCATATTCATACTTAACCCATGACAGTTGCAAAATTGTGGTTTCCAAGTCAAATATATATTTCAATAAGTGAAGTTTAAGCATGAAAAGTTGTGTTTTATGACTGTGGGAAAAAGCCGGTTCTGCTGACACTAATGTCTCTCCAGATTTGGACAGTAAAATTGTTAAAGGAAGGGGAAGAGAAGCCGTCACTTTTAAGAGTATTTCTCTGGGCTGCTTTAACAGAGGAATAACAGATAACTAAACTGTCAGCGCTCTGAGCTCTGTGCTTTCTGGGAGAGGATCATTGAGATTAAAGCGGAGAGAGAGAGAGAGAGGAGCAGATCTGTCCGTCCTGACTCAGCTTCAACACGGAGCTGCTGGGTGACGCCACTGACTCACCACCTTCAGTCTCAACCTTCAGCTCAAGTGATCTGAAACTGGCCAAACTGGGCCAAACCAGGACACGCCAGCCTCCATCTGACTCAACTACTGGCTATTTAAGGTCTTTCACTGTCACTGTCTGACATGATATTGGAAACAATGTGTGCAGGAGTGCATTTTTAAAGATGAAATATTGAGTTATTTTAAGATTTCGTGGCTTCGTTTAACTAAAATATGTCCGCTGCTGCTTCTGTTTGTTTAACTTTTGGTCCAGTTGATGTTGGTTTTAGTGATAATTTTGATTTATTTCAATGTAATAATCTGGTCTGGTTGAGCTTTTATCAGATGAAAAAACACCATAAAAATGAAGAATTGTCCAGTGTTGTCTTGGATACGAGGTTTGTATGAAAGGTACAAAATGAACTCAGGAGCTGGAGGTCATGTTTGGGTACCATGAAGGTTAAAGGAATTCAGCTGATAACCAGCCCAGAAACAGTTCTGTTCTTTATCATTTCCCATTGCACTGACCATGATGTTGGATGGATGTTGGATGGGAGTAGAAAGGAACAGTTGTCTTGTATAGTAGCATTGATCTGGTGAGGAGCCTTCTTCACTCTGTTTTAGAGGCAGGAACTAATTTTGTACTTTGGTTCCTTCACAGAAAGTTTCCTGGAGTCCTCCAATTGTCCCTGTATTCAGAAAGGTCTGTTAAATTTTGACAATGAGCTTTGCTTCTTGAGGCATTTCTGTTCCATGATAGATGTCAAAATTACTTCCAAGAACGCCTTCTATATGGATGAACCTTTAGTGGAAACTCCAACTGTAGCAGTTCAAAGTCAAACAAGTGTTTGACCAAACATCAGAAAGCTCCACACGCATCTCAGAACTAAAACTAAACCTTGGCTCCTCCGGATGAAACACAGGTGATGTTTCTGAGTTCCTCAAAAGGCTTCTCATTTCTTAGAAAAATTCACGCGGTCAAGAACATCCATTGATGTTCTGGTTACGAGCTTTGGTCAGTGCTGCGGATCCGTCCACGTTTTGGCTGTTTGCTTCGGTTCTCATCATGTTTGTGTGTTTTTGTGTTTCCAAAGCATCTGTAGAACTATGTAGATGAAGTAAATTAGACCAATAATGAACTAGAAAGCAACAGCTTATATAACTTACTGAGAATTCACATTAAAAGCTAGAAGTTAGCAGCTCGTAAACACTATTTAAGACTCCATCTCCTACGTATGAGGGTCCCAGGGTGATGTGTGTCTCACCTCCATGTCTTGGATTAATATATTTAATAAAACTGAAGTGTTTCTGTTCCATGATTTGGGTGACAGATGTCAAAAATGCTTTCTATGTGGATTGGTAGTTAAAAGGTTTGAGTTTGACCAAACATCAGAAAGCTCTACACTAGAGATGTCAATGGTTCGTCTAACCACAGAGAATATATTTGACCGGTTATGTCTGTCAATCTATAAGTTCATTTGCATCGTAGGTGCTGAGCCAGTTACCTCACATTCAGTACCTTGTAGGACTGTGAACAGTGGTGGCTGGTGACTCAGAAAACTGGGGAGGACAGTAGGAAAACCAACCGACAGCGTCATGTTATCTTATACTAGTTATACTACTTTATTATGTTCAAGCTATGTTCTTATGTTCAAATGGAGGCCATGTAGAGACCTTTAGAGGGACGGGTGCTTCAAGTTAAAAAAAGGGGGCAAATGGAAGAAGATTTTAAGACACCAAACACCAACATAATTTATAACATAAATGTTGAATGAACCTGTTATTGCAACCCACATTCAGAAAGTAACATGGGCTTTTACAGCAAACTACATCATCGTCCTATAAAGACATTTATACATATTTTTTCTAAAGTATTAATGCATGTATCAAATACATGACTTACTCTCATCTATATGCACGACATATAAAATACAGTCTACACAGCCGACATGTTAACACTTGTTATTTTAGTTACTTTTAGTATTTTAAAAAGTCTTATTTTTAGTTACTTGAGGCTTATCACTCATATATGACTCAGCTTTAAAAAGCAACAAGAGTGAAGAAGGAGCGAGCAGCCAGACCTCCTGCACACTCATTCACTAATCACACAACATCAACAGGTGACTGAACAACCAATTAAACTCAATTAAATCAATCAATTGAATCAGGTTCTCTCCATGTGAGTCCAGACGGCTCGTTGTAACTCTTCCACAGGCGAACCTACAGCACGTTATCTGATCTCTGCTGCATTTCCGAGGAGATGAACTCACACAACAGAGAAATTTAACCATCAGAGAAGAAATCAGTGACCAAAGAGAGAGAAGCTGGATCTGACGTCATCTTTCTGTCATGTTATAACGTCTTTTAATTGCTGTTGCTCATCTTGTTTGATACCAGTTAGCGACAATAACCACGTGTTTTTAGATTAGCATGAAAATTTTTTTAAGTACATTAAATTGATATAAGAGAGCCCGCCCTGAGGAAGACAGCAGGAGCGCGTCCTCTTCTGCCCACCAATAGGAGCACCAACCGGCAGATACAAAGAGACGTGATGCGTCCATTTTACTGCGCGGTGGCTAGCAGCTAGTTAGCATGGCTAGCATTGTTAGCATAGCTTTGCCGTGCTGTATGTAGCCCATTTAACAGCACCTTGCTGGGCGGGTGACAGGTGCGTTTACAGTGTTTTGTGTGCTTTAGCCTGTTAGCCTAGCCTGCTAACCCTATGGTCTATCTGTAATAACAGTGTGGGTGTTACTTTGTTATCAGGCCGAGTGATCGAGACCAATATGCTGCCAATCAGTGTGGTAGAGGGATTGAAAGAGCTAGTTCAGTATCTTGAGCCTGAGTACATTGTGTGTTATGTATTGAAAACACTTTGAGGAGAAGAACAATGAGCTAAAAGCTAAGCTAACCAGGGCAGATAAGCTAGCTCTGACCACCGGCTCTCACAAACGAAAAGCTACATCACAACTTATCTTAAAAATGAACCAGTTAGTTCCTGGTTAATGGTTGTCAGTAACAGAAACTGACATCCGTTTGCTTCACGCTTCTCAGAACTAAACCTAAACCTCGACTCCACAGGTGATGTTTCCGAGTTCCTCTCAAGGTTTCTCAGTTCCTAGAACATCCATCGATGTTCCGGTTACGAGTTTCTGGTCTCTGCTGTGAACCATGTGAAACCGGTCTTTCACCTTTCACAGCGTTTGACACAAACATGTGTCTTTCATGCGAGTTAATGGCTATGAAAACACAAAAAGGAAATGAATCCAAAGCAAACGCTGAGAGGTGGATTGTCAGCGCTCAGGAGGATTTTTTAAGCTGTACGATAAAAGCTATAGAGCTGCTCAGGTTTCATACGGCGCCTTTACCGCACAAAGGTTGCAGATAATAAGCAGGAAGCTGGTTCCAGCCTGCAGGACTGATGTCAGAGCACAGAGCCACAGCGCTGCCTCGTCCGTCAAACAGCAGCTCGTGTTGTCTCAGGAAAGGTCAGGCCTGCTGCTCCAACACTGAACAAACAGTACAACACCGTGTGGGGCTTTTCAGCTGCACGCACACACACACACACACACACACACATACACACACACACATACATTACCTGCACACAAGCGGACACACAAAAACACCAAATACGGGTTCAGACATCTCACGTAGCCCCGCACACACACACACACATATATGCACTCAAACACACACACACACACACACACAAATGTAATGCATGCGAGGCAGGCGGTGCAGCGCTGGGACACCTGTTGTTGGGCTGGAGCAGAGCGGTGTTGAGGTGTTGACACAGCCGCTACAGGCTGTTTGTTGCAGAGTTACTTAACACCGAGCTGAAAATCACAGTTTCACCCTCCTCTTCTGACTCAAAGTTGGTGAAGAAGAATACACACTTGATGTGGGTGCAGACTTGGTAATTGAATACACATCTGATTCGAATACAGACTTGATAGGCTTTGTATACATATGTTGATCAACCTGAGACTCCGTCTGGCCCTTGGTCTTGTATGTATATGTTGATCGACCTGAGATACTTCAGGCCCCTGACTCTGTATGCAAACACCCCTTTTGATCTTTTGCTGACTGCTTTGTCCTTCTCTGTATAAAATTCTCAACCTTCATTCACTCTGGGTCAGCTTACTGAACCAGACCAGCACTGTGTCTGTGAGCTCACCGCTTTTCCGGAATTGCTATTAAAACACTTCCACCACAGCAAACTCTGAACCTGGATATGAATGAATTTCTTCAACAAATGGTGCCGTGACCCGGATGGCAACAGACCTTCAACGGAGACTCTTTTTCCAGACCAAAAACATACCAGTGACCAAATCTAAATTTCAGAGGTAAGGGTCCTTTTGAAAACCTAATTACTGTCGCTGCATATTGTTGGAGGTCTGTGAAGTTGGAGTCCCAGAGAAGGGTGACGCCATCCTGATTTTAAGTAAGTTTGCTGTGTGGTTGTGTATGGGGGGTTGATGTAAAGTTTCACTGCATGATGTTATTGTAAATGTTTAGGAAACGCTTGTGGTTTCATAACTTAGGAATCTTGACTTTGTTGTGAGATTGCTTGCTTCTTCCTTGCCTTAGAATCTGAGTCGCTCTTCTTAAGGTTTTATATATCCAGTAACATCCAGACAGAAAATGGCCATTGCGAAACGGATCCTGGAAGAGGATCGGGCCTAGAGGTTGGCCCCTAGAAGTCTTGTGGAAGACTTGAAGTGATAGTCTGGTAGAGACTAGTGTGTAATAGGCCTAGACAGGATCAGTAGGAAGAAATAGGGATCTGATTCCCAGGGATGACTCACTCTCCCAATACTTAGATATAGATTTCATTTTTTGTAGGGATTTGACTTTTTCTCCTTACACGAATGGAAATGACTTATATATTCTGAGTAGAATGTTGATTGGAAGGATTAGTAAGTAGATTGTGAGCAAAGGTAAGACGTAAGTGCAAGTTGTTCTTTGAAGGGATTTTACCGAAAGAAAATGGGAAGTCATTTTGGCAGATGGACAAAGAGAGAGTTAACTGGTCCTGTTAAGTACATGTATGAAAATGGTACCAAGAGTTTAAAATTTGTTGCAACATTAAAAAAATTAAAAAAAAATAAATAAATAAATAAAAAAAAATTGAAAAACAGGAAATAAATGTTGAAGGAACAACATTTACCACAAATAAGAGAAAATGTGGCTAAGAAGGAAATTAGCTACAAATGTAAAAACCTAAAAGTCTAGTTTGTTAAAAAGAAATAACACAACGCAGAGTTAAAACTAATGAAACTAGTGTCACAACTAGAAAGCAAAAATACAACTCAGAGCATAAAACAATGCAGAGTTAAACTAGAGAACCCAGAAACCATAAAATCTAAAACAAAATAACACCTTAAAGGTTGGATAAGTCTTCCGGAAGCACCAAAACAAATATGAATGATTAAATCGAAAGATCTAATCTCATATTGCTAAGTTTTTGTTGATGTTTGTTACTTCAAGTGTGTCTTGTCTGTAACTGTTTAGGAATGTGTCTTATGTTTTTTTTTGTTTCCCAAAATCTTAAAGGATAATTGTTGTAAAAATGATATTGTGATTGTTTGTAGATTAAATTATGAGATCTTTCCAAGTATCTCATTACACAGGCGGAGCAGAGAAAATGGCAGAGAATTCCTGTAGGACATTTTGGACAGAGCCAACCTGCTACAACAGAGGCATTGAAAAATTCCTTTCTTTGGGGTGAGAAATTGCTCATTTGCAGCAACCCAATCCACATCAACCCTGTCTATGGCACCTCCAGCAGATCTGTATCTGAGGGTCCATCCACTGAAAGCATGTCAAGTTTCAAAACTTCACACTCCTTTCTTCTGTCTGACACCACACCTGTAAACCCATTAGGGAGATATTTGTTACGCAAACTAAACTCTGCCAGCTATTGTTCACCAGACGACATCTTTTTCAAAACTAGCAAAAATCAACCTACTTGCGAAGAGAAAGAGACCGTCTATGTTAGAATGTTGTTCAGTGTGCCCCCATCAGTCTGGGCTTTTTCTTCAAATAACGTCGATCTGATTAAAGCTGCCGAACCAGGACAGATTTTGCAAAAACAAAATGTCTCTCCGCCAAAGATTACACAGTACCCTCTTTCTCAGGAAAAGAGAGAAGACATTCGTTCTGTCTTTGCTTAACCTAGGAATCATAGTGCCATGCAACGGCCCATGTAACGCACCTATACTTCCTGTGAAAAAGCCAGACAGAACAGAATGCAGATTTGTGCAGGACTTGCGAGCTATCAATACAGTAGTGTTTCCTCGTTAATTCCAAACCCAACTACTGTATTGTCCTCACTACCTGCCAAATCAACTCGCTATACTGTACTTGACTTCTATAGTGCATTCTTTTATGTTCCCTTAGATACAGATGACCAGATTTGCTTGTGCTTACCTGTGGTGGAAGACAGTTTACACGAAACCAACTATCTCAAGGTTTCACTGAGTCACCTACTTCTTTCTATGAGATCCAACTCTGAGACTGTATGTAGATGACCTGCTTATAGTTTCTCCGTCTACCTCAGCTTACAAGATAGACACTGTTGTTGAAGCCAATGTTAACTTCTGCATCGGGACCTGATGAACAGAACTAATCTTTTATATTTTGTACATGAGAAATCTGGATTTACGTAATCTGTCTTCATCCAGGGCTTTAACTTTTCTTGCAGATATGTTTCCTTCAGACTAGATCAAGTAGAGAGAGGTGTCTTTACAATTAACAAACCTGATTGTTTTATTTCATGGTTATCTAAACTTTGTCCTAACCTTTCAGAACTCCTCTGACTCTAACTTTGATCTTGTTCTCCATACTGAAACCTCTGCACATATGAACATGGAGTGCCATACACAGGGTATACAATTTGTGATAACTTTCCAATTATTGAAAATGCCGCCCTGCCATCCTCAAGCTCCGCCCGAGTAGCTGAACTGTATGCACTGATGAGAAGAGCCTGCTACCTGACAAAAGGTAAAACCGTCAACATTTCACTGACTCCAGGTATGCTTTCGGATGTTTACATGACTTTGGCATGTTATGGGCAAACCGAGGATTCATTACATCCTCGGGGACACTCGTCAAACATGGCAAATGGATCAGTGAACTGTTAGATACATGTCAACTTCCTTCATCTATTGCTGTTGTTAAATGGGAAACCCACACCGAATTTAACAACCCTGCTTCGAGAGGTACCGTTTTGGCTGACCATGCAGCAAAAGCAGTTATCTAACATTTCTGTATGTTAAATCTTGTCCTCTCATACCTGCTAACAATCTCGCTTTTTCTACTGATGTATACAAGAAACTACTGATGTAAAGGAGCATAGGTTGTTGCTTGTTCATGGATGTAAATATGTAAATGTCTGTGAGCCCACAATAACGGCCGTGTTGTGGCACTCACATCCCTATAACCATGGCTAGCTCACATGTCACCTGGCCCGTTACATGTGAGCAAAGGGAGGATGTGTTATAGAAATTGGAAAAATTTGAGATGTTTTAGCATCCATAAAAAAACCAAGACTCCAAACCATACATAAACAAACAAAAAGAAGACACATCCTTCCCCATGGACTTTTAAATCTGTACAGTAGAAATTTGTGAAGGTGAATGTTTTGTAAACATGTATTGAGCTAACCCACTCTTGGGTAGAGACAATTCAATTTTTTCCAAGATATAATCCTAGCTGCAGTATCCAACCAGGAGAGTCAGCATCAGAGAGTTCCAACGAAAAGAAATGCTCTGAAACCCCGCTGGTCTAAAACCACAACACGTCCTGCTCACCACCAATACAGCAATCAAGTGCGAAGGTCGTCCCACGTGGATCCACGCATCCCACTGTAAGAAGACGCCTCCTCCACCATGCACCAGAAAACGGCAGAAACCATCTTCATCCTGTGGACCTTCTTCTTCATCCCCTACGGGCCCATAGAAGGATGGCTACAACCCAGAAGAAGATGTACAGCATCCACAGGCAACTGAGGATCGGAGGAGCAGCGCAGGGCTTACAGCCCCAGAAGAAGATGTACAGCAGTCACAGCCACCTGAGGATCGGAGGAGCAGCGCAGGGCTTACAGCCCCAGAAGATGATGTACAGCAGTCACAGCCACCTGAGGATTGGAGGAGCCGCACAGGGCGTACAGCCCCAGAAAAGATGTACGGCACCAACCGAGGAGCATGGCAAGCACCAAAAACCCATGAAAAACATGCATGACAAACCCAAACTCGCTCAGAGCCCTAAAAGAGCAGAACAGAGAATCCTACCAACAGATGGACTCCCATTCATAGCCTTGCCCATTACTTCCTGTGACACTGAACTCACTGAAGAATCTGAAAGGGATGTGCCTCCAAAATAACAGCCATCATCTAACCCCATTGATGATTAGAATCACTTTGCTACAATGATAGCTCATTGTTCTACACCACCACCAAAGGGTGGACTGGACTTGAGGCATGAAAGTTTATGGATTTCTACCCATCGGATGGTCTAGAAGATACAATCTGGGTCATGTGATACCAGCTACGAGTCTTCACCGTACCACATGAAGCACGCTATGTTCAAAGAGACTTGAACACACACATACAAACACCATGGACAAGATTTTGGTACTCATTCCAAATTATGAAACCATGGCAACTTTGGATCAAATAAGACACCTTCCTATCACAGTTGGAGATCTCACAAACTCCACCACAAAAAGCATGTCCATGCTTTCACAAAAGATGACTGCTGTATGAACTATGACATTACCACAATGGATTACATGTTGGCCTCTCAAGGAGAAACTCATGCTGTCGTCAGAAGTGTATATTGAATGTGTGCCTGACCATGCTACTAACATTCAAAAGATAGCTGGCCATTTGTATGTCGCCAAGACATTGCAAAGCCCTGTCACCACTATGTTGTTTGACTGGTAAAACAATTTAGTTGTCTTGCCTTAGTTTCCTTGTTTGTTTGTTTTTTCTTGTTTTTTTCTTATTTTGTTAAATTTTGTCTAGATCTAGTTTCTTTTGAAGTTTTGCCTTGCTTGTTTTAATTTGTCTTACTTGGGTATTGAATCTTGGCTGTGTCTTGATCACTGGTCTCAAGTATGCAAATTGCCTAACCCTAGAAGCCCACTTACATCACATAGTCCACAACAACTCAGCCTGTTCCACCATGAAGATAGAACATTCAAATTTTAATTGAAATTATTTAGACTGACGGAGCTACATAACCTGTAACAGACACACACACAAAAAAAAAAAAAAAAAAAAAAAAAAAAAAAAGTGTGGATTGAAGAAGAATACACACTTGATGTGGGTGCAGACTTGGTAATTGAATACACATCTGATTCGAATACAGACTTGATAGGCTTTGTATACATATGTTGATCAACCTGAGACTCCGTCTGGCCCTTGGTCTTGTATGTATATGTTGATCGACCTGAGATACTTCAGGCCCCTGACTCTGTATGCAAACACCCCTTTTGATCTTTTGCTGACTGCTTTGTCCTTCTCTGTATAAAATTCTCAACCTTCATTCACTCTGGGTCAGCTTACTGAACCAGACCAGCACTGTGTCTGTGAGCTCACCGCTTTTCCGGAATTGCTATTAAAACACTTCCACCACAGCAAACTCTGAACCTGGATATGAATGAATTTCTTCAACATTGGTTAAAAGTCTGTAACCGCAGCTGAACACACAGACACACACTTATTATTCCAGATATTTAAACAGTTCAAGCCCAGCGAACAACTTTAAATGGTGCAAAGGTGAAGCGGTAAGAGGTTAAAAAAGAAAAAAGAGAAAGTTTAAGCGACCAAAACCTGAAAAATAAGGTTTTAAAAAAGGTTTTCTGCAGCAGCGACGGAAGCAAACGAAGCCTTTAAGAGTTGATGCAATCCATTCCTACAGGTATAGAGGTGGAGGAAGCATGATGGATCCAGGGTTGGTGACCACAGCATCCTGCAGAGCCATGCGAGAGGAGTTCATCCTATACAGCCAGATAACGACGGAAAACAAGACGGTCGGCTGGACAGAAAGGTGAAAGAAGAACTTCCATTGTAAAAAAAAAAATAATGTGAGTTTGGCTGTTAAATGTGCAAAAAGTGGCGACTTTGATGATTAAATTTAGTTTCCATGGTTTCTTTTTTGTATTTCCACTTGTTTTATTGAGTCACTGACACAATAAACTATATAAATATCAATAAAACTGAAAAAATTAACCATTCATGCGTCTGCAGCAAGACAAGAACTTCAACTACTGGAGGTTAACTGCTGCTAAGTTGCTCAGAAGCTGCTCTTTTTTTTCCATATCTGTGCAATTATCGCAGATTTAAACCTAACTGCATGTTACTGATGCTTTAAAGCAGCAGCAGAAAACACACAGAGATGAATATGTGTCATTATAATAATATGGAGAGGAAACAAAGAAGCTTGTCCGTCACCTGAACTCACTTTATTTGTCTATATTTTCCTTATTGGCAACAAATCTCATGTTTGGATCCAAACCAACAATGAGCTAATCTACTGACAAGTACAGTGTGTGTGTGTATGTGTGTGTGTGTGTGTGTGTGTGTGTTTCCTCCTCTCTGCTGCAGACCTCAGTTATTGTTCATTTCCATTTAAATACCTGCAGCTCTTCATGACAATATGTTTCAGTCTTAATAAATAAATCAATCAGTTGTGTCGGGACGTCTTTGCTCATCAGGACGGCAAACGGAGCCGACCGACTGTGATGTTTAACTTCAGATTAAAGCAGCAGGAACAGAAACGAAGGCCCGAGCGAGTGTTTCCTGTGTGAGCACACATCAGTGACGTCATCATGCGGGCCGGCCGCTCGTCAGGTCATCAGCAAAACACTCGGTGGTGTTAAATTGACCGTTTCAGCCAATAGAATCGCAGGATGAAGGGCAACAACCTCCTCCTTTCCTTCCCTTCCTTCCTACCATCCTCACATCATACCCTTCTTTTTCTAGTCCTTCCTACCGCCACTAACCGCCCCGTAGAGCCTCTGCAAGTGCAAAGGTCAGAGGTCATGATGTGATGCAATGAACTGTGGTGGTTTTTTTGCCACTTTTTTTGTATTAAATCATTCAAATAATTCATTAAATCAACTTATTAGAGGCCTAAACTCACTTCATGTATGTCTGAATATAAGACTGATCTTCATGAGAGTGTGTGTTTAGAGAAATTACATGTGAGGAATATGAAAATGTTTGAAATTTTAAAAAAATATATAAATAAATAATTACAACATTCCTATTATTGTCATTTTAAAAGGTTTTATCATGTTTCTGATCAGCTGATTTATAAAACTGATCAGACTCCACACACGAGTCATCAGTGCTAGCCATATGTATGTGTGTGTGTGTGTGTGTGTGTGTGTGTGTGTGTGAAGGTCAAAGGTCAAACAGGCAACTCCAACAGCTTCATGTTTAACTTGATGCTACGTTTTTTTCTGTCTTTACTTCCTCTGTTCACAAAGACGTCAACAACTCAAAGAAATCCAGAAAATAATCACATATAAGAAGCTGCATCAAGACAATTATTATTAAAACAATTATTCAGTCATCAAAATAGCTGCAGCAGCTGATTAATCGACTAATCGCTGCAGCTCTGAAAGACAAATAATGAATATTTCTACATGAACAGTCTCTGCACAGCATGACCTCACATGACGGTGCCATAAAAAAACACGTCATGTAAAAACAAAACAACAAAAAAATGTGTGAAATGAACAGAAAACAGGAATTAAACACACTCTGACCTCCAATAATATCATTATAGGAATACTAGAGATATAATAAGAGGTAATAATCAGCAGTTACAGCTCCACAAAGTCACTTTAAAAGCTTTATAATATAACAGCAAGCACAACCAGCATTATGCATGTTATAGGAACGATGAAGGTGCAATAAAAAAATATCTTTAAGCACTTTTCCTCTGTGAAATATCAGCTTCCTACTGACGCACTGTTCAGTCGCAGCGGAGAAATGATCGGAATATCACATTTATATACATACATGTATGTAAATATATATATATGACAAGCAGCAGCTTCCTCAGCTCGCCTCCTTTTACATAAACAGAGCCGGTTAATTAATGGAAAGTGGTGGCACGGCTCGGCTCGGCTCGGCTCGGCACAGCTGATAAGGAGCGGAGGTTGCATAGGAACAGAGGAAACGAGATGGAGGTCTCTGGAGGGGCGAAAAGTGGCTCATAACAGGGATGAAGAGGAGGGCAGAGCCGGCTGAAACTGACTCCGAAAAACTGCGCGTTTCCAGGACCTGAGCTGACGCTGCGTCATCAATATGTTCAAAATAAATGATTAATAACACGGAGGGTTCAATCAGCTGACTTTTAAAAGACATCAACTCTGGAAATGTGGTGGTTTTGCTCAACATTTTAGGGAATCTGTGCGCAAGAATACGCGTTTAAAATTTGGTTTTACCCCCTAAAAAATGAGCTGAACATGTTTGAGCGTGATGTCAAACTGATGAAAGTTTTCTTTATGGGTATTTCTACAAAAAATAATTTAAAAAAATGAAATATTCTCCGTGACAGAAGTGATTTTGCTCAGTGTCGCAGGTGTTTTGTCTTGTCAGGATCAACTGGCTCTAATTTAAAAAAAAGGTCAGAGTTCAACCCTTCCCGTTAAGAAACACGATTCAACACTAGAAAGAGAAGAAAGAAAAGTACTCACATGTGAAACTCCTGCGTTGAAAACAAAAAAAAACAAAAACAAAAAAACTGCAGGTTTAAATCTCTCTGTCTGTCACACCATCACCGCTCCGCCGCGTCCCGCTCACAGCTGCCAAATCCCATCCGGAGAGGAGGCGCAAAGTGGCCGATCCATGAGCGCAAAAAACTCCGCGCACAGCCAAGGAAACAGAAAAGTGTGTCTCAGTATGAAGGAGAAGAGGAGAAAGGAGAAGATGTAGGTTTTTTTTTGTTGTGTTTTTAGTTTTAAATCCACACAAGGTGATGATGATGATGATGAAATGAATGAGGAGCGCAGAAGTGTCCCTCCAGCAGCGGCGGCAGAGGAGCGGACTGTCGCGCTTCAGTCCAGCCGGGGAGGGGAAAGTGCGCACCGGGCTGCTTCACTCCGTCTGCTCCGCTTCCTCCGGCATCTCTTCCCAACTTCACGCCGCTTTAAATCCTCCAGGAGCGGCTTCAGCTTCCTTTAAATCCCGTAAACACACACACACACTCCTCCAGCTCCCAGCATCCAAAAAAAATGGATTTTTCTCTTATCTTAATTTCTTCTCATCCTTTTCAGGTGTGATAATTAAGAATAAACCTCCAACCTGAAAGTCTCCTCTGCAGCTCCAGCTGTTGCTTTTCTTTTTCTTTTTCTCTTTTTTTTTTTTTAATTTTAATTTTTTTTTCTTGGAGAAATGATTTGAAGGTGGAAAAGTGTGAAGTTTTTTGCCGTCAGACCGGAGTGTTGTGCAGCGTTTCGGTGCGTCGGTAGGTCGGTAGGCTGGTAGGGCTGACCGGTCCGACTCCCATCATCCCCGCTGCTTGATCGCCCCCTGGACGCGGATGGAGAGAGAGAGAGAGAGAGAGAGAGAGAGAGAGAGAGAGGAGAGGGGAAGGGAGTATCGCGAGGTTACGCCCGAAGTCCCGTTTGTCTCGCACTGAAGTGACCGAGAGGAGAGGAAGGGAACACACACACACACACACACACAAAAGAATAGAGTAACAAGAACACACACATGCACACCATTGTGCACGCGCACACACACAAAAGCGAAGAACAGACATGCACTCGCACAGGGAAACACACACACACACACATAGAGACAGTACAGTAGTGATACAGTAGGATATACTGGGTAAACATTTCAAACATCTTATTATCTATTATTTTTATTATACTTGTGAGGACACCATGATGACATCATGCATTCCTCGACCCCTGAACTCAAGTCCGAACCTTCAAAAAGCTCTTTGACTAATGCAGAAACATCCTCCACACAACAGTTCACTACTACAGCTGCTGTTTTACACCAGTAAACACACACACAGGTGTATTTTTTATGTATTGATCACCTTTAATTCACATTCAATCAGTTTTTCTGCTTTCAGACGGTTCATATTGTTGCTTTAAACTCATCAGTTTGTGTGTTTCTTTGACTTTTAATATCTTTAGATCATGTTGGACGTGTTTGTTTTCTCTTTCAGGTGTTATCTGTTATCTGATTTTATTCTCATAAATGAATCATATGAAACGTTTGGAGTGCTTTTGCTCCATCACATCATTAGAAAACATCACTTCTCCTCCAGCTTTGTCTCAGAAGCTCCATAAACAAACTGTCCTCACATCCAACACCTGTAGTACGAGCCAGTGACTGCATATTAATATATAAATATATAATTACATGCAAGTCAATGATATGAACAAACAGGTTTGATCTTATAGTGTTGAATATTTTGTGTCACTGCTGAAATATCGAGTTTAAAAGGTGTTGAAATATAAATGCTGTTAATAATATTATATTATATAAGCTCTAATATAAACATGGCTCCAGTTAATGAACTCACTTTTTGGCCGTCGTGAATCTGTTTCTATGTACGCTGACTTTCATCTGTGTTGATTGTTTAGTGCAGTGATTTATACTTTTTAAAATTATTACTGCTTTTTTTTGGATATTTATTGTTATTTCTCCCTCGTTTGCATCAGATGAAACTGATTTTATTGTCTATCGATGAGGGAAATTGGGCTTCATTAATGGATTTTCTTTTCCTATTAGATTGTCGGTTGCTTCTAGGAGTGGCTGATTTTATTGTAATTATTGAATATAATATTATATACATGTATATATATAGTGCAGGAGTCCTGAACACACTCTCCTCCTTCCATCCTTTCAATACAAACACTAACAGAAGCTGTTAAATAGCAGTTAAAATGAAAAGTTTATGTTTTAGGTAAAAAGACTGGAAGAAGAATCACTGAAAAATAACATGAAGAAGAAGAAACAGGATGTTAAATTACACAAAAAAACTAAAAAACGAAGCTAAAGTTAATATAGAACCAGAAAACTTAAAAAATAATGACTAATATGAAGATAATAATGAGGATAATTAAGTAGAAATCTAAAAAAAATGCACTTAATTCCATTTGTAAACACATTTTAGATGACATGCATGTATAAATATATAAATATATATATGTACAGTTTGTGTCTGCTGTCCTCCTCCCACCATCATCAGTTATTTCCCATCATGCCGCTGTGTCCGGTCCGCACTGTGAGGTGTATAAGAGTCTCCCCCTTGTGTTTGATATGTGTTATTATTTTAATAACTGTGGCAATAAAACAGCAGTAACTTGTCTTCATGTGAGCATGATGTCATCGTTATTTCTGCGTCTGTGTGTGTTTTAATGAGAAATAATCAACATACCAGACTGTTTTTATTCAATATATGAAAGTATTCACACATTAATGAGCTTTTATGAGGAATCTGTCAGCTGACTGGATGTGTGTACATGTGTGTACATGTGTGTGTACATGTGTGTGTACATGTGTGTGTACATGTGTGTGTGCATGTGTGTGTGCATGTGTGTGAAGGGGTTAATGCATAGTTCACGTCTGGTATGTGACACATGATCTTTATTAGCAGACTGTGTGTGTGTGTGTGTTTAAAGAGCACACACACACACACACACACACACACACACACACACACACACACACACACACAGCTGTCAGTCTGGCTGTGAAGCTTCAATCCAACATTTAAACCTGACAATCAGCAGCAAAGCCGACATGTTTCTAACAGTTCTGCTCTCTGAACACAAAACAACAAACAAACATGTTACTGTTACACATTCATTTATTAGTTTTTGTCAAAATTACAAATTGTGCGTTTAACAAGACAGGTCCATAAATGAAGAGACAAAGAAATGCAGCACTGAGACACACAAACAGTATCAAAGTCAATCTCATGAGGCACAAACACAACTTAGACTTCTGTAGTGTCCCAGGTGTGTCCAAGTCGGTCCAGAGGACTCCTCCATCGATGTAGAGTCCCAGTTTTCCCCAGAGGAATAGAGAAGGTGTGTGTGTGGGGGGGGGGGGCAACATTAATAAAGACTGAATCACTTCTTCATGTTGTTTAAGAGAATCTGGGATACTGATGTTTGTACAAACAATGCAAACTAGTGCCTGTGTGATTTTTACATTTGGGACAATTTGGTGAAACTTCTGCTGTATATTTACTATAAATATACCAAACCTTACATTTTGATTTCATTTCAGTCAAAATGTCTTCTACCAAAGACAAAAATGTCCATTCACACAAAGTAAAAACTTATCATAAAGACCATAAACCTTTTTTTACTTTGGAAAAACTAAGTATAAGTAAAGTATAATTTTCACTTTTGAGTAAACTAATTAAAACACTCTAACTTGTTACAGGCCACTTTATTAGCTTAATTAACTTACTATTGTCTGCTTTCAGTCAAATAATCAAACTTTATGTGTTTGGCACCTTTTATTTTACAGGTTAGTGTCATTCAAAGTGTTTTACAGATTGATGAGCTGATAATAAGAAGAGATGTAAACAGTAACACAGTTTGAAACTAGAAAACTATTAAACTAGAGTTAAAAAACAAGTCAAAATGAAAAAATGCCAATAAAATAAAAGGAGAACTAGTTAAAACAGATAAAAACAGTTTAGTTTAACTGATGAGGAAACACTGAAAGCTGATATAATATGAATTATATGTCTTTCATCAGTTTATTTAAATCCTGTTCTGTTTTATTCTCAATGAGAGGACGAAGTGCAGGTGGAGCAGGAGAACAGGAAAGGATCTGATTGGCTGGAGACGACACAGGAAGCAGAAAAAAACAAGAAACTAGAAAACAACCCTCATTATAATCAGAATATACATGAACACAACCTGCAGACTGTCTTATACCATAATGTCATGATGATGCAGCTCCTCAAACTCCTCGGTCACGTTTCACAACCAAAGGACTTCCTGTTTAAGAGTCTCGGCCCAGTTTAACCAGCAGGGAGAAGGTCTGGTGTGGAGCACGGAGCCAGACTGTGACGGCATCACGATGACATCAGCTGTTAGAAACTCCTGTATGAATCATAGTTTTGTTGTTTTTTAAACTTTTCTGCAGACAGTTGACTCGTTGATGTGAAACAGAGAGCAGGAAGTCACATTTCTAACTGAGGTGAATCCAGTTAGCTGCATTACCAACATATTTGCACTAAATCCTACAAAAAAAGTGACACATTTCTCACATTTGATCTGCAGCTGCAGTAATTAATCACTCAGGAAATTAACCAGCAACAATTTTAGTCACTTTTCAAACATGAATTCTCTGGTTTTAACTTCTCAGATTTGAAGTTTTACTTATTTTATGTCTCATATATGACAGTAAACTGAATATCTTTGAGGTTCGGAGACATTTCTTTGAGTTGTGGGAAATTATAAAGCACATTTTTCACTGTTGTCTATAATCACATCTATCTAGTAAAGCTGTTTTAGGCCATGAATGTTTCTTTCTTCATATTAAAAGTTAGATTAACTCACTTTAAAGTTTTTTAAAAAGCATATAGAGCATTAAAACTGTTGTGTTTTCCTTCTCGTTCCTTCAGCTTCGTGTTTCTTCTTCTTCTGTTTGTTCTCAAAGTTTCTCTGAACTTTAATCTTCAGTTCAACACGTGAAGCTACGAGCAGGATCTGTGACGTCACAGCCCGTCTGGAGCCAATCAGGAGGCCAGGATGTAACTTACACCAACTATTATTCAAAGCAGAGTGTTTAAAACATGTGCGGAGGACGTCTTTAATAACTCTCCTCATACTTTTCATGTAATAAATCAGGCAGGCTGGTTTGTATCCAGATCTCAGGGAGGTCGCTCCGTTTATATATTTCAATTAAACTTTAATTTGAAGTAAATATCACCAAAATAAATGTAACTCCTGTGAGTCGTGAGGAGCTTCCAGCGTCGTTAAATCACCTCTTGAAGACACATTTTACTGTCACGCTTTCGTATGATGTGCTTGGACCCTGTTTTAATGCGTCCCCTCATGTAACCCGGGTTAAATTTAGCCCAGGTTTACATAAGGTTTAGACCATCTCATAAACCCAAAGGTCAGCGCGGGTTCGATCCTCCAGCTGCCACTGAACCTCCGTTACTGACACTTTATTAGTTTATTGAACAGCAGGAGGCTGTGTTTCAGGGTTCTGGACAGTCAGTTTGCTTTCTGCTGGTGATTTATATCAGCTATTGTCTGCAGTTTATTGTAGTTTATTGTGCTTGATGTTCCTCTCGTTCTCCTCCCGGCTGCATAAAAACTCACAAATCGATCAAAGAAACTGAGAAACTGAGAGTTTTCTTGCAGGAGGAAGCTGAAGGATTCACATATTTTATTCACATCAGTGGTGATAAAGTACAAATTCAGCCTGACAGGTGAGGAAACGTTCACGTCACTGCTGGGATGTTGTGCTAAATCTTATACGACAGCGCCCTCCGTCAGCGACAGGATGCAACTGCAATCACATCATTTCAAATCTCTCATGTCTAAAATAACTTTTTTCAACATTTCTGCACTCTTAAAACAGGTTTCTGATCAATTTCTCAGTTTCAGTGATGCAAGACTGATCTTTATTTCAAATCGCCATGGTTACCAAACAGGTTTCAGAGCATCAAAGTGTCTGTAAAGCAGCTTTGGAATCAATTTATTTCATATTTGCTGATGATATGTGATAGCAGATGATTAATATGTATTTATAAGTTGTGTTTTTGCAGATGTGAGAAACCTTCACATTCACTCGTCTTTATTTATCTGTAGACGTCTTCCAATTTAGTCTTTTACTGTCTTTCAATATAAATATATGTATAAAGCAAACTTTATTGCAAATAACTCAACATTCAGATGTATGTACAAACGTATATCGGAGACCCAAAGAGGCACACACACACACACAGTTCTTAACTAATTTATGATCCTCTGGAGATGTTTTATGGTTCTGCTTCTGGAAGTCGACACAGTTCTGACTGAACTCATCATCATCAGGATGTTTGTTCCAGAGATCAGGACCAGAGAGCTGAGGATGGAAAACTGAATCTCCTGAAATGGGAAAAAGCAGCATTATAAAGGTTTAACTCGTCTGTTTGGTGTCCTGACTGATGCTGAAACAAATATATATATATATTTAGTCATGTTTGGAAATAGACTGCATCATATTTTACTGGCTCTCCAGATTATAAAGTCTGGTTTCAACAAAAAGATGCAACAACTGAATGCTCTTGAATGGTAAAGTTTTATCACATTTTCTTTAGTTGGACGTCTTTGTAAAGTCTTTCTTGGTCTTTCTGTACACATATTTATTTTATGTCTGTCCGTCCTGAGAGAGTCAGAGAGACACTCCTCTGATGACATTTCCTCCATTTTTCCCTGTTAAAAGTCTTTTTAAGGGAGTTCAAATGAAAGGATGTTGTATTTCTGTACAGATTGTGAAGCCAATCTGTCATTTTAGGTTATTTAATACTGCACGTAACATCTTTACAGCTTATCTTTTGCTTTATGTCACTTTGTGTGTTTTAAAATATTCTTATGTTTATGTTTTTATTATTAGTATGATGTGCTGTCAACTCAAATCTGGATCTCAGGTCCATTTAGAAGACCTCTGACTAACTTAACTATCATTTCTGTTTTCTGATATCTAGTAGAGATTTAATATATAATAAACAGGTGGAAAACTTAATGAACTATAATAACTATAATATTCAATATGTGCACTATGGGATTTAAATACTGAGGATGCACTTAGTGCTAACATACAGCAGGGGGAGCTTCTCACTTTACACATCATCCACTGATAAAAGATGGTGATGATGATGATGATTAATCCTTTAATGGTGACAATGAGGATGCAGATGATAATGACTATATGTAGTGTATGGTGAAGGCTACATAATGAGTTTAATAATAGCTTATCAATTAATGGGAGAAGAGTTTGAAAAGGAAGTAAATGTAAAGACATTGCACTGTGATGTCATTGTTCTTAACTTTTAATTATGTTATTTAATTAATGTTTTGTTGCCTCCTTTGTCATTCCCATTAAAACTTCTTCTACTAGGCATGGCATATAGTAATAAAGCATTTTAAAATTATAATAATTATCTGGGTTTATGTCACGTTTGCTCTCTCCGCCCCAGATGTTTTAAAACTCCTTTTCCTCGTCTGCCACGTTTTTGCTGCTTTCCAAGGAAAGGCACGACGCTGGGAAGCTGTACCGCCACGTGATTGGTCCGAAACGAGAAGCTCCCGCCTTAAGTCCCGCCTCAGAGCTGATTCCGCGGCTCTGATTGGCCGAAGGTATAATCCATCACCGTTACCATGGACTTTGGCTTTACTGGTATCCAAGTAAAAGACGTGATTTTTTTGGAGGGGGGGTTGAACTCGGAGCTTCATCAATGAGAGCGGAGCGCAGAAACCGTCCAGGAGCGTTGATTTAGTTCATGTTTTTCACATTTTAAAGCTGAGTTAGCTTGTTAGTTGTTCGCTTCTTGACAGACGAACCCGCAGCGGTGAATTTACGGAGCGATGGCCCAGAGAAAAAATCCCAAATCCCACTCCAAAAAAGGTCAGTACCCTTTTTCCTGCTACATTGGACGCGCCTGCATATTCCCAATCCATATTCTGCAGTTTAAAGTTGTTTGTCCTGTCTTTAAAAATGCACAAACGGTAGAATAAAGATGAAGATGCTGGTAGGAATCGTTAGAAAACATTGTTCAATACGGCTATCGCACCGACACAAGATGCGACACTCCCCACCTTTCACGGTTGTTTCGCCCCGCGGTTCCCACAGTCCTCCCCGGGCAGAGGAGCCTCCCGCCGGGCGTGAAGAAGCAGCGTGAACCGGCAGTAAAACTCAACATTTTATTCAAGTTAACTCATTTTAACGAATATAACCTAAGCCGAACTGAGTGTTGGTTTATAAAGCTTCGTTTGAATCTCACAATTCGTGTTTTATTTCTTGTTTGTTTTGTAATTAAACAATAGTTTATAAAACTGGAGGAAATCTGAATTGAGTCTGGTTTGACGTTCTCGCGATACAAGAAAACGGGGCTGGTTTAGTCTTTTTTTTTTTGCTAGCTGTCAAAATATAATGAATTTAGAGGACTCCAGCTATCAAACTGATTATTTATTTGTTAAGTTTTTTAATGAAGTGATGCTCTGTGTGACTTGCTAGCTTGCTGGTCCAGTGGTGGCACGTTAAGTGGCCCTGTAAATGACGCTAAGCTACCTCAGCTACCATAGGTCATAGCCAGCAGCTAACAGCAGCTAACAAGCTATTAACTTTTCAACAGACACTCAGCAGTTCATGTTCTGTCTTATTCATATGGGGTTTTTTTTTCATGTTAACCCACTTTACTGCCCTTGTTTTTACACATTTATAAGCCTCACATAAAGCTTTCAGGTTATTAAACATTCATAACAGGGATGGATGAGGGATAGAGAGAGGGATAGATCATTTCAGTGGTTGTCAAAGTGGGGTTCAGGGACCCTCAGTGGTCCTTGAAGGGGTGCCATCCAATAATAATAATGCTCATTGGGCTCACACACATTCTGTGATAAAGCATCTAGAGACAAAAACCTTATCAGATCCTTGAGATAAAATCTGATTAAATGGGGGTCTGTGGTCTAGTTTGTGTCAGTCTAGGAGTCTCTGATGCTTCAGGTCATCGCCACCTCTCAGCAGACACTCAGCAGTTCATGGTTGATATTCTGTGTTATATGTAAGTTTTTAAACGCAGAGTTTAGGGGGATGAAATCGAGGACAAACCCACTTTACTGACCCTGTTTATGTGAAGCCTCATTTTCAGCGTGTGTAAAGTTTCCAGGTTATTCCACATTCATAACGCGGACATATCACGATAATTAATAAGTATAATTAAAAACTACATTCATCCCTGCTGTTGTAAGTGTGTTTGTTGTGTTCTGTGGTGAGTTCAGTGAGTTTATCACACTTTATTTACATCTCGGTTGTTTCTGTGACGCTCTGAGATGTTATTCCCAACTGTATGAGCATTAATATCACTAACTTTAGTGTTTTGCATTAATTTGGTTGAATGTAAATGCAGCTGTGTGTGTGTGTGTGTGTGTGTGTGTGTGTAAAGACAGAAACTTACAAAGTGAGACAGAAATTGTACATCACCTCTATTCTGACCTACTTTCTGTGTGTTTGACAATGCAAACAGCAGCAGCCGGCTCGTGTCCTGCCAACACAAAGCCAGGCTGAACATCCTCCGCTATGTGTGTCAATATACTGTTTGTTTTTTCGGGGGCTGAAAGTGAAACTTGCTGTGTTGTAACTGGCCTCAAAAAAAAAGCAGCATTTACCACCCACCGCTCTTATTTGCCTGTTAGTAACGACGACTGTGAGAGCAGGAACAAGCTGCAGCAGGAGGGTAACACGCAGAACAATAACCGGCGTCCTGCCTGTGAACGCCACGCTTTCATGGAGTCATACGGTGATTCATAGATAATCATCATCAGTGATCACATATAACTAAAGCTGGAAGGTGTCTGGAGTATTAGCCTTCATTCCTTGGCTAGATTTTCTTCTCTTTCCTGATTTAAATGAGTCATTTCATCAGTTTTATACTGTATACACCTGCTAGATTATGTTTGGCTGCTTTTTTCTTTTTTAATAAAACAGGGTTTTGTAGTAATATGTATCACTAGTAACAGAAAAACACCTCAACAATAGAAAAGAAGCCAGATGTGTTCGTCTCCGTCGTCTCTTCAGTTGACAAACCGCTGAAACTGCATCACAGCCAACATCTGGTAAAGAGCTGGATAGTCTGTTCAGTTCAGTCATCCTCGCTGTGTTTTTTTTACGCAGCTCAATTCACAATATAGTTTCCGTTGTCAGTCAACGGAACAAGCAGGAAACGGCGATTTAATCATAAATACTTCATGTTAACCAGCTGGACTTTCCAAACCACCAAAATAATCAGTTTAATATCATCAAAAAGCATCAAATCACATTTGAGAGGCTGAAACCAGCAAATATTTTCTATATTTACTTTAGAAAATAACTCATTTAATTTTGTTGATGGATTAATTGACTAATCGTTGCAGATCTATTCAGCTTTATCAGGGTTGCAGCTTACAATTATTTTCATTATCGATTCATCTGTTGATTATTTTCTTGAGTAGCTGATTAGTTGTTTGGTCAATAAAATGGTGATCATCATTGTTCTCCAAAGCCCGAGATGACATCCTGACGTCTTCTTTTGTCCCAACCAACCCAAAGATATTCAGCTTAACGTCATAGACGACTTAAAAAACCCAAAAATATTCACGTTTGAGAAGCTGGAAGGAGAATTTAGAAAGACTCCAGATTAGAGATGTCAACAGTTAACTGTTAATCAGTGAAGTGCCAAGAATATTTTTGACTGGTCACGTTGGTCTTTAGGTCGAACAGCGAGACAATTACATGTTCACAACATCAGATATTCTAGTTGCATTATGGGTTGTTTGTAGCTGTAATGTTGCTAGGCTTACAGTGAGTGTGTTAGACTCAGTCATCTCTAAAAATGTTTGGTCAGTCCAGTTTAACCTGCGGGAGTTTCTGAAGGATCGTGTAATGTGTTTTTCAGCCACGGAGGAAATAAATTCATGAGTCCAAAGCGTCTTCTAGCGTCTCTGCTGCAGAAACAGAACATGTGAAGCTGTCACAGTTGAAAAGGAGCTCAGAAACACAAACAGGCAGTCGTGTAAACGGTAACTGCTGGAGGAAATAATTCCTGACCGCTTCCAAGAACCTGGCAGGAGAGTGTGTGAGATGTAAGTTATTATCATAAAGTAAAGTTAATTTACAAAAACAGTTATTGGAAAGGGGAGGCGGCTCTTTATAACTCACCTGTTTAAATTTGATTAAGCCGTAAAGTTCTGCATTAATGAAGGACATGGCTGCTTTGATTGACAGGTCCACCAGCCGCTAGGTGGCTTGTTTGCCATTTTACCCATTTTTGATTGGCTGAGCTGGCTTTGAGCTTCAAAACTGAACAGAAACCAATGCTGACTACGCCCATATTTTTCTACAATCTATGAACTAAACACATTGAAGACGCTTTGAAGAGAAGAAGAAGGATGAGCTAAAAGTCAAGCTAGCTCTGACCACTGACTGCTGGACAGCTCTCACAAACAAAAGCTACATCACAACCATTAATGGCCGCCAGCAAAACGAACCAAAACCAACACCCTTACTCCAAATGATTCATGGATTATGAAGATAGTCGGCAGCTAATTGATGAATCAGCTAATGGTTGCTAAACTTAACCGCCGCTCAGCCCCAGACCTTTATTGGGCAGCACGTGTTTTACAAATGCTTCAGTGGACACAATGAAACACAGAGCTGATGTTTTATTATTATTTATACACTCTGAAGACCTTCAGCGCGAAACAGAGACAGTAAGATGCAATTACAGATTTAACCGGCGTAGTGAGGACGTAACATAAGTCAGCTGTGGCACAGTGCAGAGTGTGTGTGTGTGTGTGTGTGTGAACAAACAAGTGTCAAGGTTATTTAGTGGGCTATTCTGTCCTCTCTGGCATCTGACACACATATATATATATATACACACACACACACACACAAACCCTGGGTTTGTCAGCTCTAATAATAGTGTGGATCAGGTTCTGGATGACCAGTAGACTGCAGCCCATTAGAGTCTAACACTGTGCTGCTGGGAGGAAGAAGAAGAGGAGGAGGAGGAGGAGCAGCTCTCGCTTTGTCCCGTTTAGCTCATTTGCTTTCCGACATTCTCCTGGATCGCTGCTTTCTCTTCTTGGATGATCAGTAATCTGTTCTTTCGGATTGTTTTTATTTCCTTTCATTACCTCATTGATTACTTATTGGTGCTTTTGAAGCTGCTATTTTATTTAGTTTTCTTGAAGCACTTTGTGATATTTTTGAAAAGTTTTATATTCAGATAGATTAATCGTCTCCTCTGAGTTTACCTCCTTTTTTTTTCATTCAGTTTTTTTGGTTTTGTCTGGTACTTGAACCACACCGGCACTAAACTTCATATTCTAAGCATATCTTTTATTGATTTTACTGGTGGTTTAAGTGTGTAACCTACTGGTGTCACTGGTCAGGAGCATTTATCCGCAGTCGCCCCAATCCAAGACCTGAGTCAGTCCATGCAGCGCTACCGCCACTATGGCACCTCCTACCCATCCTCCTCCTCCTCCACCACCGCCTCCTCAGTTCCTGTAGAGGAGGTCCGTGCTGAGGAAGAGGAACAGGAAGAGGAGGAGGAGGAGGAGGTGGTGTACGTTGAAGAGGAGGTGTATGAGGAGGAGGAGGTGGAGCCGCTGATAGAGGAGGAGGTGTTCCAGGAGACAGGTAGGACTGGTGTACGGGTTGGATGAGGGGTTTGATTCGGTTATGGTTTGGTTCTTATCTGGCGCGGTTTGGCTCGGTTAGGAGGCGTTACCGCGGAGGAGGCCCCGCCGACGCAGGAGGAGGTGACACCTGCTGTCTCGGAGACAGGTAGGAAAGGTGTATGAGCTTGGTTTGGCGTGGATCGAGTGTGTGATCATGAGCGGGAGAGCTGAGCGCTACATGGCTCTGCTTTAACCTGACATAACTTGATTTTCTGAAGTTTTCATTGGCCTGGTTTTGTTCTGACCTGGTTCGGTGTGCAGCATGCTTTTATAGCACACATCACACATCGCTGTTTTCACTGGCTGGCGACTGTTTTTACTGTTAAAGCTTCGATTTGTTGTGAAGTATCTTTAGAACGTCTTGCATGCCAGTGGATCCAGTCATGGTTCTGGTCCCGGTGTGGTTTGCCTTGGCTGAGTAACAATCTGATAGCAACGCTCCTTTTCCTCTGAAATACTTTGGACTCGTTCATGTGGAACTGATTAACATCATTTTTTCTGAAGGAACTAAACCAGGAAGTCCTTTTTGTGCATCTTAAGAAGCGTGATGAAATTGGTTTAAAGAAGGAAATTGCATCTTTCAAGTAAAATTATGGCTGCCACCAATGGTTCATTTCATTATCAGTTAATCTGTGGATTATTTTCTTGATGAATTGAGTAGTTGTTTGGCCTTTAAAATGTCTGAAAATGATGAAAAATGTTGATCAAAGCCAAAAAAATAAACCTAAGATGTCTTATTTTGTCCTGAGCAACGGTCAGCAACCCAAAGATATTCAGTTCACATCATGGATGTCCTGTTGTCACCTGGGAGAATAAAAATAGCACCTGGGACACAAAGATACGCTGTCTGGGACGATTCAGGGACAGTTAACGAATCATTGCAAATGAAATGATTAGGATTAGGAGCTCTACGCTGCGTCACATGAGTGCTTAAACACACAAAATCAACCATAGAGCCTTTCTCAATACCAAGTACGCCAAGTTCAGACTTACCTATTTACTAGTTTGGACTTGGTAAGTTCGACTCGGGAGTTCAAACTTCAGAGGACGAGAGGAAGATTATTCTGCAGCAGCTCGGCTTCATCTCATCTACCTGACTGAACTGTGAGAAAATAACTAACCCCAACCCTAGTCCCAGAGGCAGCGCTGTTCTGTCCAGTCAAAACATGACAAACTAACTTTGCAGCTACAATTGGTAGATTTCATCTGTGAGACTGACATTTAACTTCCAAAAGTAATTATATCACATATCAAGATGCTGCAGAGACATCAGAGCCAGAGGTAAATCACTAAACAGCTGCACAGATCAGGTCATCAGATCATGTTCCCCCCTGAATACGACCGGATGATCATCTCAGGATTTGGGCCGCTAGCAGCTGAGATGACCGGCGTCTCCGAAACATCTCCGAACATGTCGGAGCAAATAACCAAACTGACCACATGTTGGGAATCTAAATGGTTACTTTCCTGTCTGAAAATATATTTAAACTTCATAAAGTTAAATATCAACAGACAGATGGTTGAAGGAGTTCAACAGTACGGAGATAATGATGAGAATCATGTTCATGTTAACTCAGAACAAACTGAACTGAATGTGAAACTATCAAGCTATCATGGTATCTAAAATTAAAACCAAGTGTTTCCTGTGAGATGAGTTCAGAGTGTGTACGTTTCCATCACACTGCAGTTTGCAATGATGCAGCTAGAAATAAGCAACAGTAACTAACACAGTGATTAAAACAATAATGCAAACTGGCCAAACACAGTTTTTTATTCAGATATAAACAGCTAGCAGAACATCCCTGACAGACCAGAGTGAGTCAGTCACTTATTAAACTATATTTATTATCTAGAATGACAAAGAACTTCAGTTTTGGACAATGATTGTTAAGTGTGGGATGATTGAAAGCAGAAAGCAGAACATTTGCAGGACCTCAAAACCTCAAAACCATGAACTGATAACTGTTCTGACCCTCTAATCATGAACCAATCCCAGTTAACCTTCCCTACATGTTGTTACAGGTGTGTAACAGCCACTCCAACCCTTCATATCATCTTTGTTGCATCACTAATGTTGGACAGTAAAGAAGCTTTTATTGCTTTCAGAAACACATTTAAACCCACAGAGACTCTCGGAGCGCTCTGATGGTCTCCATAAAGGACCAGCAGACTATTCCTGGTTTCTATGTGGAGCATTAAAGCCATTCATTAAGACTTGATTGTAAGCAGACAGCTGTTGTAATGAGCTGCAGCCATTTCAGTCTTCAGTAGTGGCCGAGCAGCTGTTGTCACTCTCTCCCTGTCCGTCAGGGTCATGTCGACTCTATTCCTGTCAGCCTGCCCTCTGCAGCGGCAGCAGCAGCAGCGGCCATATTGTCTCCTCTCTGGCCTTCTGCTGGACTTCTTTAAGATTATATCCCATGTGACCTTTTTTTAAAAAGCAAAAATGCCAAATATTTGATGTTTCAGCCTCACAAATGTGAAGATTTTTTATGCTTTTCTTCAAAAGTTTATGTGACAATAATTAAGGCTGGGTTTAAAAAATTAATTTGAATTTGAATGATCTAGTCTCCACTCTTTAAATCAGCTGTGTGAGTTAAACAGATCAAGTGGATTTCCGCTGAAGTTGCAGCATCTTTATCTTTTTTTTTATGTGCATGTGTTAACTGAGAAAACTGTGAGGTTCTCCTTTTTAATAATTACTCAACATTCCTGCTGTAAAACATGAATTAATAAGGTCACAAAGGCCAATGTGTCAAGTTCCGCTATGTTTGTTTTGACACTTCCTGTGTCTCTAACCATGTGAAGTTGCCAAGCTAGCAGAAAACCTTAAAACATGATCCCAGTCAACAGTTAGACCAGTATATCAGGTGGTAAAGTATATAAATTACAGTAAATTACCATGGCAACAGTTTCATTAGTCAGTCTGTGGTGTGTGTTACTGTGTTAGTGACCCTGTTGTCACTGTGTCCGACGTCCTCAGAGGTGAAGACGACGCCTGTGGAAAGCAAGAATGGAAAGAGGACGGATGGAGGAGGAGGAGGAGGAGATGCAGGAGGAGGTCCTAAATATTCCATGTTCACCTGGTTTGTGGTTCTGGCTCTGCTGGGAGTCTGGAGCTCCGTGGCCGTGGTCTACTTCGACATCGTGGACTACGACAGCGTCATCGGTGAGTAAGATCAAGTGTTATCAGTGGCTCACGTTGATCCTTAAAGGTGAACGGGAACGTCATGTTTCTCAGTTGCAGTCCTAATGAGTAATAACTGATACTTTTCAAATGATAACAGTCACACAGTGTTTCCCCTTTAATTGTACAGGCCTGGCGGGGTTTTTTTTATACCAAATATCCATTTATTCTTAAATCAATAAGCGTTTGGGAGCCGTTGAGCAGCGCTGTTTTGAAACGTGAGTTAACGGCTGTGTCGTTGCCATGGAAACTTAAGGCAGCGTCAGTGAGTGGTTAAGCGAGAGAGAGAGAGAGAGCGTCTGAAATAACGGTTAATGCTAACGGAGCAGAGGAAACGGTTAGCAACAGCAGTAAGTTGTCAGTGTGTCAGTAAATGTACAGTACAGACTACAGTGTGTCAGTTAATAAACGCTGCAGCTTGTCAACACCATGAAAAGTCACGTCTGTTGTTTCCCTCAACTGCTGGAAAAGTGAAGGTTAGCTCCAAAGTTAGCAACAACGGGTTAGCCTAGCTTAACGACGCTAAACTGATAAATAGAAAACGGAAAATTGTGTAGCTGCCTGCTAATCCCCCCCACCCACGCACTCCCGCGCCGCCAGGCCAAACCACTCAACCTACTAGGGGAAACAGTGGTCACATAAGTGTTAAGAAAATGTCGTCAAAAGCGTTTATATTCAGAGCTGTGACTGTTAGTCGATAAATCAGCTGACAGAAAATCAGTCTGCAGCTATTTTAATGCTTAAATAATAGTTTCAGTCGTTATTCAAGCGATGAAAACAAGCGTCAATATTTAATATAACTCAGTGTTTCCTCTGTTGTTCATTTAGCAGCAGGAACATTAACACCACTGCGAGAGAAAATCTGACATCAATATGAAGATTGTTAGCTTAATGTGAAGCATTAATGTGATCTTAAACTAACAGATGCTTTAGAAGTAATGATTTTTAATGCTAGAGCATCAATTTTAAACATAACTCAGACTCAAACAGCAACAGATATGAGACAAAACTAGAATTATTGCAACACAGCTGCATTAAAATCACAGAGGAAACGCTGTAGTTAAATTATATTGAATACAAGCAAACAAATATTCATGAAATGCGATGAGAGCATTTCATGTTTTCAGGACGTGAACTGCAGCAGCAACTGCAGCCTAGTTTTTCTCACACCCACACACACACGTTTGTTTTCATACAGGAACTTTGTCTGTGTCTTCATGTGGTTATGACAGTGCACAGGGCTTTCACAACCTGTGCCGTACGTGTCAGAAGACATGTTTATCTGCTCTGAAGTTCATATCTTCCATCTCACATTCTGGCAGTTTTTCTCACACATCAGTCAGATGTAGCTGTGAGCAGTTTATGAATGACCGGCCACCTGTCAGACAGTAAACACAAAGACAGAGAAGTGCTGCATCAGGTTTGATTCTGGGTTTATGACAGCAGAGTTAATTATTTGTTAAGTTCAACTTTGTTTGCTCTTCTGTGTTTCGTCTCTCAGGGCTGCATGATGTGGTAAAATACACAAAAAACCCAAAGTATAAGTAAAAAACAGGCCTCATTTATTAATAATTTCTTTTTTTATGCCTTTGTTTATAAAAACAGAAGAAGAAAAATGTTAAACTCATGAATCATTTGCTCTGACTTGTGTCCAAAACTTGCGTATCAGGATTTTTGGAAACAACAACACTGATGAATCAGACAAAAGATCTTTACTTACTTATCTCTCTGTTGATCACTTTCATAACTTTTGCTCAGATGTGTTGTGACTGTTTGGTCGGACAAAGGAAATATATTTTTAAAACTGTTTTGTGACATTTTTACCGACAAAATGATTAATTGAGAAAATAATCGACAGTTTAATAACATTTAGTTTGTTTCAGCTTCAGTTTTTCTGCTGAAATCAAAATAATTTCCTCCAAAATGATCATTTTAAACACTGGATAATAATAATATATATTCTATAATTCAATATTTAATCATATCCGGTTCTGCTTTGCTGCCAAATTAAGTTTACAAATGTACAAATATATAAACTGAGTCCAGCTCTTACCGGTCACCGTCGTTGGAGGGAAGCAGCTCGTCTATATTTTCCTTTTTCTTTAATCACATTTGTGGCAGCTGGAAGCTTTTTTACAGTGAAGCAGCTGCTGAGAGCAGATCTCTGCCGAGCTGCTGCTGCTGCTGCTGCCGCCACGGCCTGATGCAACCAGCACTTCATGCAGTATAGAAGTATGATATAGTAGAAGTTGTCTTAAAGTTTTTAATGACGTCTTCTTGTATAGTATCATCAGTTTTCTTTAAGATGTATAGAACAGTGTGATGATATTGTAACTGAATGTCCTGGGTTCATTTAACAGTGTAAACTTAATAAATAAGACTTTTCTATCTATAAGACTTTATCTAGAACAAACACAGAAGAGTTGAATCTCACTCATTTGTCCCTCCGGGCTTCCTTACAGTCAAGATGGCGGTGAATCAAACAAAAAACAGGGATTAATTCATCTCGTATTATGTCTACTTTTAGTGGATTATAACATCAACATGTATGGAATTAATCTGCAGATTCAGATCAGTTAAGATGAGACCAAACTTTTCTATCAGTGTCGGTTTATGAGCCACGACAAAGTGGACTGTCTGTAGGTAGAGAAAAACAAAACAAACAAACAGAACAACATGCTTCTCTGCGCTCTAATCATCACCTGTTGGCATCTACGTCCTATCAGGCCCAAATTTTATGGCTCTTACTGGTGTTGTTGTCTCCTGACTGGACCCCTGCTCACTCTCTTTGGATTAAAGTGTAAATATAAATGTAAGGAAGGCTTGTTTTTAGCTCATCTGATTGTCTAAGCTTTGCTGTGCGCTCATAAAACCAGTTTTCCTTGAGCATAAAGTCATAAATGTAGACATAAAAAATATAAGCTGACAGGTCCAGTAGTGTGTGAGATGAGCTTGTGGACAAACACACACACACACAGTCGGACACGCACAACCAAGCATGTGATCTCCTTCCAGGCTGAGACGACACTGACAGAGTGAATCATCATGCAGCCCTGCAGCTCGTCTCTAACGCTCTGTTGTTCTCTACTAATTCACAGTGAATCCTCTTCTTCTTCCTCTTCTTCTTCTTCTTCTTCTTCTTCTTCTTCCTCTCTCTCTTGTCGTTTATCTCTGCATGCAGCGAGAGCTAAGGAGTTCCGTATGAACTTCTCTGAAGTTTTACAAGGTACGGTCTCCCACGGATTTTTGCCTTAATGTCACTGGATGTGTCATAATTTCCATTTCTCCATCACTGAAACACTCCCAGAGAGCACACAGACAGGACGGGATGGAGCAGAGAGAGAACTTTTATTGTGAAAGGAGGACTTGATAGAGAAAGTCAGACACCAGTCTTACAGTTATATTTATATTTATATATATATATAGTTATAGTGTAATTGGGAGTGTTTTCTATCAGCTTTCTTGTAGCTTCCTGTCTGTTTCCTCTGCTGCATGTCGACACATCGTCTGTATATGAACATGATTATTGGTCAAACGATGAGCATCTTCCTGAACCACATCCTTCCTCCTCTCATGGCGCCCTCATGCTTCATGCACTTTGACATATTGGTTGTTTTTTTTTTGCTATTAATAAACTGTGAGCGATGTTCTTATTAATAGCTGGTATCAGCATTATAGTTCTGTTAAAGGTCTTTTTAAAGTAAAGCTTCAGACTTCATCAGGTTTTGCTGTTTTTAAATGTGTCATTTATTAAGAATTGATAGTGTGATATTAGTTTGGGGAGTTAACGGATGCAAAAAAGTAGAAATAAAGGACCTGTGCTGAGCTGTGAGGTTGATTTTTGACAATAAATCTTCACTTTATTGTCATTTTAGAACATATTCCTTTAGCTTTTTTTGGGTTGGGAGGCTTTTAAAGTGTCTAAAGGGATGTGAGTGTGTGTGTTGCTCACGTATTTTAAAAAATCAATTAGTTGATTGACAGAAAACGATTTTAATTGTCTGTCAGTTGTTTTAAAAACATTCTCAGGTCCTGAATATCAATATATCGCTGCTTAAATCATTTTTGAGGCTTCATAGTTTAACGATTAATCAATTAATCATGAAAATAATGGTGATATCTGACAGCTTATTGGTTTAACATTCATCAACCTGTTCACATGCACATTTTAATTCTTCTTCTTCTTCTTCTTGGTCCTCCAGGTAAACTGACGGCCTACGACACGGACGGAGACGGAGACTTTGACGTGGAAGACGCTAAAGTTCTGCTCGGCAAGTCCGCTTTAAAACAGTTTTTTCTCTCCTGACTGATGTTGGTTTACAGTTGCGTCCCAGTGCCTCCAGTTTGAAACAGTCAACTAGTCTCAACTCTGTGGTTTGAAAGCTTCCCTTTGCTGATGAGTCAGCGCTTTACTGCCTGTTTTTTGTTTTGCTGAATCATCTGTGTGACTGAACATGGAAGAGATGTGGATTCATAGCAAGAGTCAGCATGTTTAATAATAAGTAAAAGCTAACAGAGCTTTACTTTCTCTGTTGTTTTTGGAGCATGAATTCAAGGAATAACATATTATTTTACCATTTAAGTCCATTAACACTTCATTTAATCCTCTTAGATTAACTGCAGGTACTCAATACTGGTACCTGCTGTCTTTATTTGTCACTTCAACTCTCCATAAACCCAAAAATATTCAATTTATGACACATAAAAGCTTCAAATCAGCTTATATTTGGTGTTTTGCTTAAAAAAAATGACAAAAAAAGATGATTCAGTTATCAAAATACTTGATTTATTGATGAATCGTTGCAGCTCTAATTACTTTATTATATGTACCACATCATGAGTGTGTCGTACATCAGAGGGTTGTTGTGGTTCTCATGCATTTAAAGACATTTGTTGACACTAATGTATATAACAGTTAAACTAGTTCAAGACTAATTCCTAAACTTCCATTTAAACCACGGTACCAGTTTGCTATCCCGTCTAAAACTGTGATATTATGGTGCGACTACCAAACAGAAACTTCTACTAACCTCCTGTGTTTACATGGAAATCTATCTGGTTTCCATTAAAAAATACAAAATGAGTCAATAAAATATTGTTTCTCTCAGAACAAAGGTAGAAAATCCAAAAAGAAACATCAGAGAGAAAACTTCTATATCATCTAAATACATCTAATGATAATAATAATGCTTCCTGATCGTGTTCCAGCTGAACAAACTGACCTTTGGATAAACTGATCAACACACAAACTATGAAAGTAAACAACAATCACTAGAAATGCTGCCGGCCAATGATTTTCTTGAGGCCTCGACGTTCAAATTCCGCGTTTCTGCTCGTATCCGTTTCACCCAATCACTGAGAGACTCGCCACAGTCTGCAGATAAAAATCAGTAAGAACTAGGAGACGTTATTACAGATGTGCAGAGGGACAGAGCATCTGGCGAGCAAACAGAAAGTCACAGGCTGCCTGACGAGACTGAGACAGGAAGTGAAGGCTTATCTGTTGTCTGTGGTTCATCTGAGACTTCTTTAACTCACTATCTTTCTCTCTTTCCCGCGTCGTCATCCTTTATTTTCTTTTTTTTTTTTTACCCTGTTTTTTTTTTTTTTGTTACGGCTGTTCTCCATTCCTTCATCCTTCCTTCCCTTTTCTTATTCTTTAACCTTTCCTTCGCCTCCTTTTCGTTCCTCCTCCTTCCTCCATTCCATCTATGTTTCTCCTTCCCTCCCTTTCTCTCCCTCTCTCTCTTTCGTCAGGCTTGACCAAAGACGGCGGCGGTAGCGCGAACGCCGAGTCGCTTGAGGAGGTTCTTAATATTTTAGCAGAGGAGGGCTCTGATTGGATCTATGGCTTCTTCACCTTCCTCTATGACGTAGTGTCCTCACCCATAGAGCGGGGCGAGGAGGAGGAGGAGGAGGCAGCGGCGGCTGAGGTGCAGGAGGAAGGCGGAGCGGCTGATGACGTGGAGGTCAAAGGGGTCATACTGGACCTCCAGAACCAATAAGAGAACGGGAACCAGAGCCACAGCCAGTAACGAGGCTCCCTGGTCCTGCTACCGACCGTTTGGGGGGACCAGACTGGGATGTAGCCCAGTCCAGCTGGAGGAGGAGGGCAGTGTGTGTGTGTCGAGGACAGTCTGGTTTCCACAGCAGGGCCAAACTGGGAGGACTGGTCTGACAGTCCTTTTTTTTTTTTTTAAAAGAAAAACCTCAGAGCTCCACACGACCTCGAACCGACGATTCCCAGAATAAACTTCATTTATTGGATTATGTGAAAGTAGAAATCAATAATATATCATCGGCCGTTATTGGCGTCTTTCTATGTGAACAAAATTCTTCTTCTTTTTTGTCAAAATGTGAAAATATTTTCTAGGATCTAACGCTGCAGCTAACGATTTATTTTCATTATCGATCAATCTGCCGGCTTTCTCCATTATTTGATTAATCGTCCAGTGTATGAAATGTTAAAATAGTTGCCACGGTGATTTCGGTGCCTTCTGTCTGCTTGTTTCATCTGACAAACATCTAAATGTACGACAAGAGGAGAAAAACCTCCACATTTAAGAAGCTGAAAAATGACTGAAACGATTAATTTAATTTATCAAAATGGTCGCCAATTAATTTTCTGTTTGATCACTAATGTAAACGACGTGATCATCGATTAATCAGCTGATCGTTGCAGCTCTAACAGCATCAAAACCATAAACGTTGGTGGTTTCATCATGTTTCCCCATCATCATATCTGAAAATCAACTTGCAGGGACTTTGCTTGAGAAACATATTTATCATGTGGTTTATTGCATTCATCTACTTTTTTGTCAAATTTAACTTAACTCGTCATCGTGTGTTTTTTATTTAACTTGTTGGATTCTTTGAAATCTGACATTTAAAAAGGGGGTAAAAATCATTTACTCTCCAATCAGCGATTTAGAGGAAGAATCGTTCACTTGTGCACTTTGTGAATCTTATTTTAAAGCCTCACACGGACCTGCAGTCTCATGTATTTTGTCCTAATTGGTGCAAAATGTGAGAACTGACAGATTGATTGGGAATTTACCACCAAACACCAAAACTAATACAAGCAGTCCTGCACTTTGTTGGCGGGTCTTCGTTTGGGCATCCTGTTCAACTCCAACAGTGTTGTCAGCTGGTGAATTAAATCAATCAAATCCAGTGTTTCTGGAGGATAAATAGATGTATATGATGATACTGTATCCATATAATGACTCTTTATATTCTGTGTTCTGTATTAATAATATAACTCACTGTATATTAACAATTCTTGCACGTTTCCTCCTGCAAATATCCACGTTAGCAGATGATATTCTGCTTTATATCTGTATATATTAGAAACCAGATGATCGGTCGTCTTTTATCTTACAGTGTGTGTTTGTTTTGTGTCTTTATTTATTCCACTGTTAAAACATGAGGACACAGTCAATAAGCTTTTAATTTGTAGTCATTCTTACACAGGATGTGTTGACCATGTTTTTGTTGGTATGTGGAGAATGTAACTCAGCGGGTCAGCGGTCGGTTGGAATAAACTGCAGCTCAGTTTATTGTTGTGGTCTGGAGAGTTCCAGCACCTGTTATTCAGCTGTCTCTTATTGGTCCATGTCCAAACACACAAGGTGTTTTACTTCAGACACACTGGAAACCTCCAACTCTGCTTTCAGGCGTACTTCAATAAAAACAAAAAAAGTTTGGTTCCATCATGAAGGACGACGTCTATGATTCATTACAGTTGAAAGGTTTTTAAGTTTTAAAACATCCTCCAGCAACATGGCCCTCCTCTCTGCTGTCCATCTGGATGCTCTGCAGCTTCCAAGTAGACAGATTTTTTGCCAAATTATCACTGAGTAGGTGTTTTTCTCAGCAAATATTTGAGAGAAATAAATCATGTGTTTTTTTTGTAAAGGCTGGATTAGTTTGATCTTAAATCAGAAAAAACTGCAGTCTAAAGTATTTCTCCTCATATGGATGTGTTTAATTGTTTCAAGGCAGCAGATTATTTACTTTCTAGTGTCTTGACGGGTACATTCAGTAACTTTCTCTGCTGTCTGTTGGCTCAGATGAGAAGAAGTTAAAAGGTCCTGCTTTCAGGAGAGACAGGCTGAGAAAAGGTACTGTACAAAATAAAAATGTGTGTGTACATGTGAACTTAACATCAATCATAAACAGCTTATAGCCCTCCTGACAGACCTGTCTGTTTCTAAACCTTGTAGAGGACAAGAAAGAGGTGAAGAAGAAAGGTAAAAGTAAAGGTACTGTCTCCTCTGCTCCTGCACGACTTGTGTTTGCTCCTTAGTGACAGTAGAGCTGTCAGGGTTGTGGGTTCAAGTCAATCTGAATGCATGGAAGATTCAAGGGAAAGACTTGTTTACCTGAAGAGTTGAAAATAAACAAGACGGTTTAACTAACATTACAACTGATGGGTTTGTTCTGAACCCTCCTAGAAGACAAGACATTAGAGGCCCCTCTTCCAGAGATGAAACTCCCGAAAGGTAGAGTTCTGATCTTTCTGTGTTTGGGTTTGTTTGTGTGTGTGATTCACCGTCTGTCAGTTGGTCAACTGATACTTCCTGTTCACATTACCTCATATCTATGTGTGGATTGGATTTGTCTGCAGCATGAGCTCCCCCATCTGACAGAACACACTTCACTTCTCAACCAAGCACACAGATGTCCATCTTTTTATAATCCTATCCTGTAGCATCTTCAGACCTGCTGTGAGGTGTTTGCAGTGATCTGTGAAGCTGAGCTGGGTTGTTTCTGTTTTTTTTTTTTAAAAAACTCTGTGTAGAGATGAAACTGAACTGACAGTCTGTTTGTTCGTCTCTGTGTCAGACGAGACAGCAGGGGAGAAGGCTGCTAGACAGAACGCAACCCGAGGTATTAAAACCTGCCGTCTGCATGTTTGGAATGGACCTTTTTTTGTTTTGTTGTTGTTTTTTTTTTTGGGTCTGATGAAATTGAAAGGATTTGTTGGCAATTTTCTTTTATTTCTGTGTGTGTATCCAGAGCCTGATATATTCCTTTGTGCCTCCAAAAACTATTAAAAAGTCAAGAGGATGCAACACAACAAGCTAGTGAAGCTGTAAACAGAACCACGTTCCTGCACATGCTCAGTAACGTCTGCCTACTCTCCAGAGACTGAAAACAAGACGCTGTTATTCGTCTTTCTAAACAAACTATCGTGACCAAACTCTTCATGATGAAGGAACATGTGACTCACTGACGGGTTTTTAATAGTTTCTGGAAGAACAACAGTGGAGGAATCAGATATATCAGGCTTTGATACACACATGATACTCATTAGTGGATCAGTTCATTGTTGGTTTGGGTCCAAATGACCAGAATCATCCTTCACCGTTAAGAGTAAGTGATCGTAAGAGCACAGCAACGGAGATCTACAGCACAGAGGAACAAGATATCAGGCTTTGATAGACAGACAATACTTGTTAGTAGATCAGTTTATTGTTGATTTGGATCCAAACATGAGATTTGTCGACAATAAGAAATGTATAGAAAATTGCCAGACTGATCCTTTAAGCATCTTTGGACCGTTCAGCCGAGCATTACGCCGAAGTTGCACGGACATTTTTTTCCTTTCTGCATATTTTAAACATAAGACGATCAGGAAATCCCATTTTCCTGCAAGACGCTGATAACATTCATCCTTACTGGTACAAACTAAACTGAGACTGGTGTTCTTTGGTGCATTTAAAAACTAGCAACTACAGTGTAATGATGTCATGCCCCCTAACACGTCCTTGGTTGCCGTGTGTTACCGCAATAACAGCTCGGTGTGGGTGATTCGGTGTCACGCCGCGGTTAAAAGTCCCCCGTCTTTAACTCAAACCTCAGACCGTCCCGTCCGAGGAGCGGCGCTGCGATCGGCTCTGCAGCAAGAGCTGAGGATGATCCACCAGAAGATGGAGGCCAAGAGGATCGCTCGCATCGCCCTGGCCGAGATCAGAGCCTTCCTCGCCGAGGAAGAAGAGGAGAAGGAGGCGGCCTGGGCACTGAAGATGAAGACGCTGGAGGCCGCCCAGGAGCAACTGAGGGAGGAGGAGAGTAGGAGGAGGAGGGAGGCGGAGAGGATGGAGAAAGAGAAAGAGGAGAAGGAGAGGATAGAGAAGGAGAAGATGGAGAAGGAGAGGATTGAAAAAGAGAAGGCAGAAAAGGAAAAGATGGAGAGGGAGAAGCTGGAGAAGGAAAAGATGGAAAAGCTGGAGAAGGAAAAGATGGAGAGGGAAGCCAAAGAGAAAGCCGAGAAAGAAAGGCTGGCTCGAGAAAAGGCAGAGAAAGAGAAGCAAGAGATGGAGAGACTGGCCAAAGAAAAGGCGGCCAGAGAAGAGAGGGAACGACTGGAGAGAGAGAAGGCAGAGAAGGAAAAGATGGAGAGAGAGCGTCTGGCCATGGAACAAGCGAGGGCGGCCAAGGAAAAGGAGGAGAGGGAACGACTCGAAAAGGAAAAGCTAGAGAGGGAACGCGTCGCCAAAGAAAGAGAGAGGATAGCCAGAGAGAAGGAGAGGTTGGAGAGAGAGAAGGCGGAGAAGGAACGATTAGAGAGGGAGAGACTCGAGAAGGAAAGGATCGCCAAGGAGAAAGCGGAGAAGGAGAGACTAGAGAGGGAACGAGTCGCTAAGGAAAGGGAAAGAATCGCCAGGGAGAAGGAGAGGATGGAGAAAGAACGGATCGCCAAAGAGAGGGCGGAGAAAGAGAGGCTAGAGAGGGAACGGGCCGCCAAAGAAAGGGAAAGACTCGAGAAAGAAAGGGTCGCCAAAGAGAAAGCGGAGAAAGAAAGACTGGAGAGGGAACGCGTCGCTAAGGAGAGAGAAAGAATCGCCAGGGAGAAGGAGAGGATGGAGAAAGAGCGCATCGCCAGGGAAAACGCACGAATCGCTCAGGAGAAGGAGAGGTTAGAGAAAGAGAGACTGGAGAAGGAAAGAATAGCGAGGGAACAGAGGGAACGGATGGCGAAGGAAAGGGAACGGATGGCCCGGGAGAAGGAGAGGATGGAACGGGAGAGAGCGGCGAAGGAAAAGCTCGAGCGCGAGAAGGCGGAAAAGGAGAGAGCGGCCAGAGAGAAGGAGCTGCTGGAGAGGCAGAGGCTCGCCAGAGAGAAAGCCGTCCGAGACAAGATGGAGGCCGAACGGTTGGCGAGGGAGAGAGCAGACAGGGAACGCAACGCCGCCAAGAGAGAAGAACACCCGGAGAGGAAGACCAACACCTCCCAGCCGAAACCTCCGGCGGCGGCAGCCAGGAGAGAGAAGATCGCAGCGGAGGGCGGGAAGAAGTAACACGATCCCGCACAAGTTGTGATCTGATGAATGGTGCTAAAACTAAAAAAACGGCGTAAAATAACGTGTGAAATATTCAAACTGTGACTGAGAAGGTTCGACAGTAAGGAGGAACAGTCGTAGAGCTGCAACAAGTAGTCGATTGACAGAAAATTTTAGTCGTTTTTATAAGAAAATATATCCAAATTCCAGATTCCAGCGTCTCAAATGTGAATATTTTCTGGTTTCTTTTGTCTCTCTGACAGAAAACTGAATATTTTTGGCTTGTGGATGATTGGAGGAGACAAACATATTATTCAAGGACGTCATCTTGGTCTTTGGAAAACATTTCCCACAATTTTTTAGAACCAAACGTCTAAATTGATTAATCATTTGAACCGTCAGATGAATCTATCATGAAAATAATTAGTTAGTTGCAGCACTTCCTCTGCTTTCAGTCACAGAAGATGGTTTTTCCAGCTTCACGTGAAACACTCGAGTTTACATCTGTAACTATATGAAATCCAGTTTCATTACTCACATGGAAGGACGGACTCTGACAAGCCTGAAAATACGAAGCGCACCACTCTGCCGTTATAAAGACCGGCAGCGTCGTTTAGAACCAACTTCCTTATCTGATCGTAGATAAACAGCTAATGTAAATGGCAAAGCTAACATAGCTGCATCAATTATAGGTTTAAAGCTACAACCGTTAGTCAGTTAACTGCTTTCATAATTGAATCGTAATTTTAGTCGTTTAGTCGTAAAAATACCAAACATTTATGGGTTTGGGCTTCTTTTGGTCGTACATGATAGTAAACTTTAGCTAGCTGGACAAAATGAGACATTTGAAGACATTACTGGGGGCTCTGGGAGAATAAAAGAAGCATTTTTCACTATTTTCTGACTTTTTTTTGGCAAAATTGCTCAACGATTAATAGAGAAAATAACAGCAGATTAATATTAATAGTTAGTTTCAGCCCTGGCTGTCTGTTCTTATCCTGGTATTCTGATACTCTGGTGCTTTTTCTGCTCAGAGTTCAACATTTTTAGTTTTGAGCCCTTAAAATATTGAAAGAAAAGTCTAAGCTGTGGAGGTGAGGACGTGTTCCAGCTGTGAAAAATGCCTAATAAATGTTGCTTCTCTACTTAAATCCAGTTTGCGTGTCAGCTCGACGTAACTGCATAAAGTTTAAAGTTAAGGCTTTTAATTTGGTGAGTAATGCAAAAAGAAAATCAACCACATATTTCCATCTCATTATGTCAAATATTAAAATATGTGGTTTGAGTCGATGGACGTCAACAAGCGAGATCCGTATTTTCTTTTTCATAATTTTGACGTAATCATCAGTCTGTGTGTGTTATGACACAGTGTGAATGTTAATAACTGTGTCGTCTTACATGTGTTTGGACTTTACTGTAACTGTCAAAGGTTTCAGTGAAGGGTTAATTATAGAAACACACATACACACGTGTTCAAATTGAGTCATTCAGAGTTTCATTTCACTTGTGATCTGGTCTTTAAAGGAAACAGGAAGGTTTGACCTCCACGGCGCCGTCGCTCTGACTCTGATCTGTGTTCTTTTCTTATTGGTTGCTTGTAACAGTAGTTATCTTTGAGCGTAGGTTGATTCAGCTGCTTTTGGCTCAGAGCGTTAGTTAATAGTCTGTCATGTTAGTGCTTCTTATATTGGATGAATAACGCTGAACTCAAAAACTGATTCTGCTGCACATGTTTTGGCTGCAGGGCAGAAAACTGTTGCTGTTGTTGGATGTTTTACTTTCAACATCTGCTTGCACTAAGAATCTGTTTATTTCACAGCAGCAGTTTTTAAAGAAAACACTCAAAGTCCTGTTTGTTTTTATGATTTCTGCACCTTTTGGAGCTCTGAGCTGCAGGTTTGAAACTGTTTTCATTGCTGTTCCTCATTTAAATGCAGCAAACTGTCAACACAGGACGAACGTTTGAGTGATTTTTAGAGCTGTGAAAAGGTAAAAGTGCAGTTTTTCACAAGAAAGAAACAAAGATTTGGGACAAATGAGAAAAATAAACAAGCTTTGGTAGGACGTGAACCACTCGCATTAGTTCATTGATTAGTCGTTTGATTGCTTAAGTCGTTTATCAGCTTTAGGATTTGCAGATGTTCTTATTTTATTTCACTGCAAACTGAATTTCTTTGTTTTGTTTGACATCACTCTGACTTCAGGGAAACTGTGATGGCATTTCCCCAAATATTCAGACATTTTATAGATCAATAAAAACAATTGAACATTCAGAATAAACATTTCTTTGCAGCCCAAAGTTCCCAAAAAGCTTAGTTTGATTCATATCTTGGGTTAGCTGGTGTTTTTATTGCTGTTCCAAATAGCAACTCCAAAAAAAAAAATGTTGCTTTTCCTTCAAAATGTGAAGAAAAAAAAAAAAAACCTTTGATAAATAAACGTTGGTGTTCGGACTGAGTTGTGTTTGTCTTCCTTCTGGGTGCAAAAATCTGATGGAGAAGTGGTTTGATCTCTTCCAGACGACTCTATTAAATAAAAAAGTGTTTTAAAAAAAAAAAAAGTCTGTCTGAGAATGAGTAACGAGCTTCACATCCTCCTTTCCTCCAGTCAGTCGTATCTCTCTCCACCACAACTTCCTCCTGCGTCTGCTCGAACGCTCGGCGCTCTGCTCTTGTCAGCGTTTATTTCCTTTCCCATGTGGACCTTTCTCACCGCTGAATATATGCATATAAATGTGTAAAAGATCATCATGGAGGCACTGAGACGCTGTAACTGTAAACCACCTCAGCTCTGCAGTAGTTCTGCAAGTTTGTGATTTCCCTTTTTATTCTGTTTTTCTTTTTGTCTCGATTTAAAGGAACTCGACGTGCTCAGATGTTTCTCTTTCAGCTCTTTAATTCAGTGAAAATTGACTTTATGGCTTTTTTAAAAAAGATAAGAAGCTATTTAAACTGAAGTTCCAGTCTTCAGGTTACCAGTGATCCCTTTAATTCCCATGTGAAGTCAGAAATGCAGAGCTACAGTTCATTTCATCAATCATCAATACTCTCTGATAAATGATTAAAGTGTTTCTGCTCAGCGGAGTATCAGAAAGTTGGCATATTTCTGGAATTTAAGGCCTGAAACAGTAAATCAATTGACAACCAATAATTAATCACCAACTGCTCTGATAATTGATTAATCGTAACGGTTATTTATTAAGAAAAATGCCGAACGTTCTCGTTTCAGCTTCTCAAACGTGCGGATCACAACTGATGAGTGACGCTCTGTATGAATCTTAATCACACTTCTTTAAATAAAAAACAAACAAATCTAAAGGATCCATTTAAAGTTAATGTTTACTGTCGGCTGATAGATTGTTATCAGTATCGGCCTCAAAAGTGTCGATCGGGCTGCAGTTTGGACTGTTGGAACATGATTTACTGACATTTCACAGACCAAATGTTCAGTTAATTAAACAAACATATAAATAATCAGAATAACATTGAAAATAGTCATTAGATGCAGCTTTGCTAACTTGAGACAATATTTTATTTCATGACTGTTGGTCTGACAAATGAACACATTTGTAAATGTCAAAAGGTAACTGAGACTAAATACATTAATTCATCAATAAAATAATCAGCAGTTTGACTTCTAATGAAGATAATTTAGTTGCAGTCTATATGCTGCACATCTCCAGCCTCTATATTTATATTCTGGTTCTCTACTGGAATAAAAACCTGGACTTTGTCTTGCAGGGAGTTTAACATCAGACATCATAGCAGGATATAAAATAAAAAGCATCATATGTCCCTTTTAAAAAATAAAGTGTAAGCTCCACAAAGGTGTCCAAAAACCAAACTGGAGGTGTCATATTGGTAAACCCCCAGCCCTAATAACCAGTACAACCAGTCTATGATACCAGTGTGTGAGTCCTTGTGTCTGATTTTTGCACCTTTAACCACTTGAACAGGGTTGAAACAAGCCGAGAGACCAGATGTGGGAGATTCACCTGAAGAAAAGACAGGTGAGGACACACACACACACACACACACACACACACACACACACACACACACAGAGCTGACCTGATACCTGAGACGACCAACCAGCTGGTGTTTCACCTCGTTCCCACCCGTGAATCTCCTTCCTGTTCCTGAGGGAGCGTCTGCCTCACCTGACCTCTCCCTGCTGAGCGTAACACCCATCCCGATCCCGTCTCTGCGTTTCAGAGGCGACTAAAAACCGTGTCACGCCAACAAAGGCCCTGAGCGGCTGCTTCACACGGACCAGCTCCACCCTGCTGCACAAACACTGAGATATGTAGAGCAGGGATGTTTATTACACATTTACAAGTCTTCCTCTTGATCTGGAGGTCACAATCGTGCTGAAACGATGAGCTCATTAGAAGCAGTATATCTCCATGTGACCCTTCGTCAATAAGTTGTACACTTTATCTGTGAGCACTTCAATCGCAGAGGGATTTTCCTCCATTAAGATAGTTTTAGAGGCCCGTAAAGGTGAAACAACACTATTTAACAAGAGCAATAGAAGAAGAAACCTCCAACAACCAGCTGGGGGACCACTGGAGTACTCAAGTGTCTGAAAAAATTGCAAACTGTCTATTTTTTTTATGTTGTTCGGACAAAACAAGCAACCTGAAGACATTACTGAGAGTTCTGGCAGTTTTCTGACATTTTATAGACAGATTAATTCATCTGTTACTTAAAAGTATTATTAAGAGATTAATTAATGAGTTGCAGCCTGAAGTTACAAGACTGTTTCTGAAACATTGAGGCTTTTATATACTGCTAGAATGTAAATGGTAAGTTCAGAAAAGGTTCCTGCTGTTACTGTTAAGCGATGCAGGACAAAATCAACAATCCACACTCACTACAAAAGTGTTTATCTGAAGCTAATCTGAAGCTTTAGATGTCCGAGACTCTAAAAAGACTCTAAAAAGATAACTACAGCAAGAAGAAACAGGTCTTAATGTTCATTTGTGCACTTTAAATCCACTTTGTTTTTAGAAAGCACTGAACGTGTGTCTCGGTCGACCAATCAGCAAGCTGCAGAGCCTCAGGGGGCGGGGCCAGCGGAGGACACGCCCCCCGAGATCCCAACAGAGGAGGCTGCATCAGGTTAGTATGTAATGAAGATATTAGATATTAATTATAACTAATTACTACATCAGTTCATATATAGTGGTGTAATAAGTGTAAACTAATGAATATGTGTCTGTTACATCTACTGATTACTTTTAGGCACAATATTACTTTCCTGGTTAGAATATATGGAGCCTGGAGGAGAAAAAAATGACTAATTCATGCTCTCAATTTAATAATTTGTGCTCTTGAGTTAATGCCGTTGTGTCGTCCTGCGTTCACCCTCACTGTGGATTTAATAACGAGGCTTTGATCTTGGACTAAGATATGTGGGGTTTTAGCTTGTAAACACAACACTGTGTTATCTCTAAGATCCCTTAAACATAATCCACGGGATAAAGACGCCATCCAGTTCATAAAAACTCAAAGGAGTTGCTCAAAACTCTAGAAGTAAATCAAACAAACTGTCCCCGCTCTTCATTCAGTTAGATGTAAACACATAAAAACAGAGCTGACATTAAAGGGAAACGTCTTCTTCAAGCTTCCAACTGACTGAATCTGGTTGGTTCTCTCTACAAGAGGGGAAATAAAGGGCACTGATTAAGTTATCTGTGTGCACCAATTATTAAAATTGAGAGCATTAAATAGTTTGGTTTTTCCTCCTTGGTCCCTCGTGGGCTCCGTAAGAATACAGAGAATGTACCGTATTTTCCGGACTATAATGCGCACTTAAAATCCTTTAAACAACAGTGCGCCTAGCAGGCACTAGGGACTAGCAGGCAGCTTCACATTTCTCCGTTTTCTATTTATCAGTTTAGCGTCGCCAAGCTAGGCTAACACACTGTTGCTAACTTTGGAGCTAACCTTCACTTTTCCAGCAGTTGGGGAAACAACAGACGTGACTTTTCATGGTGTTGACAAGCTGCAGCGTTTATTAACTGACACACTGTAGTCTGTACTGTACATTTACTGACACACTGACAACTTACTGCTGCTGCTGCTAACCGTTTCCTCTGCTCCGTTAGCATTAGCCGTTATTTCAGACGCTCTCTCTCTCTCTCGCTTAACCACTCACTGACTAAGAAGTGACGCTAACTGCAGTTTCCATGGCAACGACACAGACGTTAACTCGAGACAGCGCTGCTGAATGAATGAATATTTGGTGACATATTTTTTGACATTTAACTATTATAGGGGAAACACTGACGTTTGATTTAACGGTATCAGACTGTGTTTTTTTTTACGTGTTACAACTGAACAAGGTTTGGAGTTATTGTGAACGCATTTAATAAAGTTTGACTGACTTATCTGATTGTTTTGTTTCGCTTAATGTGCCTTATAGTCCTGGTGTGCTTTATATATGAAACAAGTTTGACAATAGACCATTCATTATAATCCAGTGCGGAAAATACGGTACATAAAATAACTTTTGCTTCTGCTCAGGATAACATTATGCATTGATCGTTGTTTATTGCTGAAATTGTTGATTTCTCTGTCAGTTGTAGAGAGCGACGTCCTGTCTGCCCGCCATGACGAAGGTATGTTTGTAACATGATGGCTGAGGATGAAGTCCATGAAGCTCTTTATGTCTTTCTCTTTGTATCAGAGGAGATCAAACACTTTTCCTCTATTTGTTCTCTAACTGATGATACGTAACAAGAAAAACAGTGTTTCATATTTAAAGTCATGTGAGCTGCTGTAAGCTGAATTTATGCTTTTTTTTTTTCACTTACACTTTATGGCCAAAAGTATGTGGACAATATGTGTGAACAAAGACCATATTTGGACTGTGTTTGTTTTTCCTGGTTGGATCCAGTGAAGAGAAATATTAACTATCCTGCAGCAGTGTTTGAAGCAGCCGTCTTCTTCCAGTTTTTCCCAAATCCAGCTCTGTAAAGAAATTGGTTGACTGACGTGCTCAATTCAATTTTATTTATAAAGCGCCAAATCACAACACAAAGTCATCTCAGGGCACTTTTATATGGAGCAGGTCTAAACCACGCTCTTTAATTTACAGAAAGAGAAACCCAACAGTTCCCCCCATGAGCAGCACTTGGCGACAGCGGGAAGGAAAAACTCCCCTTTAACGGGAAGAAACCTAAAGCAGACCCCGACTCTGGGTGGGCGGCCATCTGCCTTGACCGGTTGGGTTGAGAGAGAGAGAGAGAAGAAGGTGGTGGACAGGGGGAACAACAACAACAACAATCAGCAACAACAAGAACAGCTGGCGAAGGACAGAAGAAAGACGCCAACACATCAGACTGGTTTATGGTTCATGGGGCTTCCTGTGAATTAGAAAGCACAAAGCTGCGTCCAACACCTTTGGGATGAACTGGAACACTGACTGCGAGTCGGGTGTCTGAAATCAGGAGATGGGAGGCTGTTAAAGCAGCAGATTAATGCCGTAGACTCACTCATTGGTGAAGTTACAGCTTCTAGTCGGCGCCATCTTTTCCATTAGCTCCTCTAGCTAACAGGACAGGTATCAACATCATGTAGCATTAAACTGAAAAGTGAAATGTTGCATCACAGCATCCAAATAGTGTAAACACTGAAGCACAAGCACAGTAGAACAAGTCTAATAAGTCCTCACATCTTATTAACGGAGGAATAATTTCCAAAATGGCCACCAGCACTCTTACTGGAGGGTCTGAATTTACAGATTGAGACCAGACTGACAGGCAGTCGGAGCATCTAGCAGCCGTCTGTGGCGCTTCAAGGTGCTTCAGCCTCAAGATGTGTTAGCTGCTGATTGATTAATACCCATATCCAGGTGTCCACATACTTTTGGCCTTATTGTGTACGTAGCTAGAACAGCTTTTTTTTTTTTTTTACCAGCAGCTGTTTTGATGCTGAACTTAACAGCCTGTGTTGTCTGAATGGACTAATTAACTCACTACGATCCGTCTGTGTGATCAGCTGAATGCCACAATGATGTAATGAAGGTAACATTATGTGTGTGTGTGTGTGTGTCTGTGTGTATGTGTGTGTCTGCCAGTCTCTGGATCTCACGATGTGGAGTCTGAAATCCAAGGTTGGTGCTGCGTTCACTCTGGCTGAGAAGCTGCTGCACGTCTCCACCTTGTTGTTGTTGTTGTTCGGTTGATAAAAGATTAACGCTGCTGTGTTTGTGAAGCCGCCCGCATATTTCACACCTCTCCATCGCTCTCAGCCATCCTCTGTGGTTTTATATACAATAATTCTGCATGTTCACATCCTCCTAGCGCTGCGACTAATCATTATCTTCATTATCGATCATTCTGACAATTAATCGGCTCGTCGTTCTTTATTTATCCAACACTGACAATTAGTTAATAACATGTAACATACAACAGTAATCCCTCTCAGTCATCACCTATCATCCTCTAGACGTGTGTGACGTTCTTCCATCTGCCTTTATTTTCTCATTTTCTGATTATTTTTCTGTGTTCGGGACGTTTGGGGGTGTTTGGGCGTCCAGCTAATAACAAGCGGGACTCTATAAAAACGACCAGGACTGATTGTCATTGTGTGTGTGTGTGTGTGTGTTTATGATGTGTGTTGTAACGTGTGTGTTTTAACATGTGTGTGTTTTATTTATGGTGCGACTCCAGCTGCCGTCCCGCTCCCTCCGCTGGTGGAAGATGAATTTGTTCCAGGTCAGTTTATTTTAATAATATTTAATCAGAGTTGTCCTGGCGGGTTCTCGTTGATATAATTGTAGGAGAAACACTGATTCAGTAAACGTTCAGTAACCGTTGAGAACAGTTAGACCCAGAAGTCTCCGTTAGTTTGGAAGAGTCCAAAGTGGTGAAAACAGCGGGGGTGTTTTGAAAACGTTCCTTCTTGTACCAGAAAATAAATTCAACTTCTCCGTCATTTAAAGATCAATAAGAACAAATCCTTATGACACCTGTAATGTCACTGCTGTCATTCACAACACAGCCGTACCAACGTTTTGCCTAAAATGTTACGACATCTTGAGGTGCGACATTAGCGATGCGGATCTCTCAGAACATCGTTTACACATGCAGGAAATGTTCCTGAACTCTCTGTGTGAAAGGAGCTTTAGATGACTCCATCCTTGTTGTGTAAAAGTCATCCTGGTCTTTTTTTTCAAGTCTTTAAAGCTTCGATTTGTCTCCTATTATTATTCAGAGAGAGAATCTCTAACTGAAGCTTTCAGTATCATCATAAAACATTCAGTCTGTAAAACGGCGTTTGGTCAAAGTCTGAGTGACCATCAGTGTGTTTTCACTGTTACATAGGAGTTTATGCCAAATGTGGTGGGGTTTTTTGGACACTTTTTCCATTTGAATTCTTCTAAATGTCATTTTTTTTGTCCACCTGCTGTTTTCTGTGTTTATTAGCTTGTGATAAACTCTTAGCTACTATTAGATCTGCATCTCTGTGTGTTTCAGACGATCCTCGAGGAGACAGCGGACATCCTTATGGTCAGAAAAATCTCTCTCTCTCTTGTTTCTTCTGTCTGTTACCGAGTTTTCATTGTAGATTTGCTGTTAATGGCTGTTTTTTTTTTCAGAGGATGAAGCTGAAACCATCGACACGACTGGAGGTGAGACATTAAACATGAAGGTTTATTAGCAGTAGTTCTTCTTGTTCTGCTGTTAAGAGTAGCACAGTTAGAGATGATCACATGACTTTTAGGGTTGAATGAGTTATTTTGTTGGTTAATAAATTCATTTTTTGGTCTATAAAATGTCAACAAACTATGAAAAAATGATCCTGTAGTCAGTTAATTCAGTTTCTTATCATAAAAAACTGAAAAAAATAGAAAATATTCACATGCATGTTTGTGACTTTTTGCCGTTTTTGTTTGCAAAATTACTTAAACGATTATCAGAATTGTTGCAGGTTAAATTTCTGACTAAATCAAACTGAATGTTGCTTTATTGACGTCAGAAGTTCCTGATTAATTTCTGCTCATATTAAAATGTTTGTTATGAATCTGACTGTTGATGCTTTCTGTGTTTCCTGCTGCAGTTTTAGTGGAGGAGCCGCTGCCTCAGGAGAGCGACGGTGAGTCAAACCTTCAGTCTGTTCAGCTTCGTTAACTTCAGCTGAGTTCTTATTTTACTTTTTATTATGTTTGTTATATTATTTACTTGCTTTCTTGCTGAGAGTAAAATGAGAAGAACGACAAGTTGTAGTGTTTCTATTTCTCGACTGTTGTTGACACCATAAAGTGACAAAAACTGCAGGAAGCCCAGAAATAATCTGACACATAACACCCAGCAAAACCACAACGTGTCATTTCACACTTACAGATAAAACAATAAGATAAAACGTGTCTGTTTATGAGCTTTAGAAGTGTTGGAAGGTGAATTTTAGCAGCTTTAGAGAGAGCCAGGCTAGCTGTTCCCACCTGTTTCCAGTCTTTATGCTAAGCTAAGCTAACCAGCTGAACAATTCTTTTAATTTAGCACTTTTTTTTCATCTTTGTTTACTTCCATGTAGATATAAAGGAAAGAGGAACCACATTATATGTGACAGGCAGCAGAATAAAAGCACTAGTATCTCTGCATATCAGCATTAATCAGCATTTATCTGTCATGTCAACACTTACAGGCTGTATAATGACACCACTCAGGAATCATTAACCTTTTATATCGTCTCTTTTTTTTGTTCTGTAGTGGAGTCTGGAAAATATTTGACGAGCTCCAAAGTCACACAGGAAGCAGGTACAGATGTGCAATATTCTTCATTTGATGTGTTTGTGGTGCAAAATATGAAAATGTTGATTCTTCTAAACACATTTCTGCTTTTATTTTTGTAAGAACTGACAGTAAAATGTCTTTAATTTGACATCCAGGAAGATTACTGCCTTTTTTTTTATATTTCTGGAAATATCGTGAAGTTTTGAGAAAGAAAACTCTGTAGACATCAGTGAACGCTGACGAGTCGCTTCAGAGGAAAGAAGATGGTTTCTTCCATCTACTGTCCTTATAATAAAGACTTAAACATGCTTTGTGCTCCTGACTTTATTCTGGAAAGATACAGACAAGTAAAGTCGTTTTTTTTACATCTCCTAGCAGAGCAACTGGGGGAAGCAGAGAACCAGTCTGAACCACCAGTGGAGCCAGAACCAGAGAGCGAGACGCCCAAACAGACGGAGAGCATCCCTGAAGCTGAAGCTGAAGGTAAACACACACTCACACACACACACACACACACACACACACACACTCACACACACACTCACACACACACTCACACACACACACACACAAGCAGGTATTGATTTGATCGAAGTCTTTGTGTTTCATATTTAACTGCCTGCAGTCTGTTGTTGGTTCTCTTCTGCACAACGTCATGTTTTTCAGCAGGAATACAAACAAACAGATGCGTCACATCCATGATAATAACTTTAAAAAGTTTTAAAAAAGTGCTTTAAATTGGACACAACACATAAATCCTTCCCCTGATCTTATCACACACACACCTCCTCTATGTTCACACTCATAAGATTAACTTCCGAAACAAAACCGCCGTTTCTTTCTACTTATCAGCAGAAGAAAAGGAGCTTGTTGCTGTAAGAGGATCAGAAAAAGCTTCTGAAACAAACAATGAACGCTTTGCCAACGACGTGTGAAGTTTACCGCACGACCGGAGAGAACGAGTTCACTTACTGATCATAGATCCATGACAGAGAGGTGGAAGAGAATAACGCCGTGGAACGTCTGAAACTGTTTGATGTATTTTTTCTTTAATTAGCTGCTTTTCATTGACATTCAGCATTTAAACAGAAACCTGAATTCTTCTGCAGTTGTGCTAAAATATAATTATATGACAAGTAAATAAGATAAAAGGAAACCGTAACATGAATTAAATTAATACGTTATTATGAGATTTTTACAACAGAGTCAAATAATATCCAAAAACAACAATAATAATAATAATGAAGGACAAAATAAAAGTCTTAAAGTATCCGTTCACAATTAAATTCAATTAGAAAAACATTAAATTATAATTTGGAAAGACTTTATGTGAAATTTACTGAATATAAGTATAATATTCATTATGTTATTATCTTTAAATTCAGTAAAACCTGAACCTTTTTTGTTTTGTTTTGTTTTTTCAGAACTTTATTTGAACAAATTTAAATGTACACATTTTGCAGACGTGTGCATATCAAAAAAAAAGATGTAAAACAATCAAAATAAGTCAGGAATGATAGCAATAATCTTAAAGGAACATAAATATAAAGTGAGTAAGAATAAATAAAAATACAAACTAGTGAGACATAAACAACATAGAAGGCCTGTTCTTCTTCTTCTTCTTCTTCTTCTTCTTTTTTAAAGAGTTCCAGTAACACCTGGTTTTACACTGCCGTCTTGAAGTCATGACATCACTTCCTGTCTGGCTTCTGTAACTAAATACAATCTCTGATTCAGCGTTTTTTTCTTTCATCTGCGTTTATGAAAACATAAAACTGCGTTCCAGGAGTTTAATCCAGGAGTATTTATTGAACTTTCTACAGTCAGTAACAGTCTTCAGGTGAAACTCATGCAGCTGAAATGAACACAAACACAAACACACACAGCAGCAAACTGAATGTAAATGTAGTAAAACACACCACCTGCTGGCCGACACGCTGCTGACTCGGTCGTCCTGAATAAAAGCCCGACGGTTTACTGTTTATTCTGGAGCTGCTGTTTCCAGTTATCTGTCTTTATCAGGAGCTTTATATTTATTTCCACTTTATATACAATACTGCACAAATGTTTTAAACACTAAAAGGAAATTAATATTTGTTCTGAGCAGCTGTTCTCCTCGGCAGGTCGTTTGTTCCTGCTCCTTCTTCTTCTTCTTCTTCTTCTTCTTCTGTGTCTTCCTGTCAATCTCAGACTGACTCCATGAGATCAGAGAACATCTGTTGCAGGACTCTTTGTTCTTCTTGTAGCTCTTGATGACTCTGGATGGATGCTGCAGATGAAGAATCTAAACATCTAAAAGGGCTTTAAAACTTTTCCACAGGACTGAAATGAAGAGCGAGACTCTAAAGTTTAACTGTTATTATTTCGCTTTGATTCAGTTTGTTGTTTTGATGTCTATAAAGGCAGACAGCCCGTGTGTGCTCCTCCTCATTCAAGCTTTTATTTATTTGTTTGATCTCCACCGAGTGATTCCCCCACATTAACACACACACACACCGATGACGCAGCTGCAGCGCCATCCCCAAACACATCAGCGTGTGAGCAGGAGGAGCCGAGCATCGAACCGCTCATCCCTGTGATCAATGATCCTGTTGCTCTACCTGCTGAGCCGCAGTCATCCTGCTTCCCGATGTGTTTATTATTAAATCTTACAGCCTCTCTCTCTTCCCCTCTGTGTCACAGGAGCGGCTAAGATACAGGCCGAGGAGAAGCTCAAAGAAAAAGGTAAAAAATAAAACAGAACATCAACAGCTTCCTTGCATTTGTCTCTTAATATCTCTGTATTAATGTCATTATTTCTTCTCTTTCTGTCCTCCAGCAAAGAAGAAGAAACCAAAACTGTTGAATAAGTTTGATAAAACCATTAAATCTGAAATTGACGCTGCAGAAAAGCTTCGTAAGAAGGTACACAAACACACTTAAATGCTTTCCAGAGAACATACATAACACTTCTCCTGTATTTTTATTCAATATCTCCTTCCATCTTTTATAAAATCTTTTATTGATTATTCCTCCCTCTCTCTCTCTCTCTCTCTCTGTGTGTCAGGGGAAGTTGGAGGAGGCGTTACGAGCGTTCGAGACGCTGGTGCAGCAGTATCCACAGAGTCCCCGCGCTCGCTATGGAAGAGCTCAGGTACAGAATCACAGAACAATATCAGAGTACGGTGAAGCAACACGATGATGTAATGACTTCACTGAGCGTGTGTGTGTGTGTGTGTGTGTGTGTGTGAAGGCGGAAGACGACCTGGCCGAGAAGATGCGCAGTAACGACATGCTGCAGAAAGCCATCAACAGCTACAGAGAAGCAGCTGAGCTTCCCGACGTGACCCCTGACCTCTTGAGAACGACGCTGAAGAGACGAGCTGAGAGGCAGCAGTTTCTGGGTACGTTACGCCCCTCCCTCCCTTTTTGGTGATGCCGTAATCAGGAAGAGCTCGTCACTGACAAATTTCTGAAGCCGAGGGTTTGTGGCCCAAGTTTAGATTCCTTCAGTCTTTTTGTATGTCAGTACGTTTTCCATATTCTGTGATTAGACTTCAAACTCTGCTGTACTGAGGATCTTGCTGAGTGAGTGACGTCTTAAAAGGTGTTTGGCCCGTACGGGGATCGAACCCGCGACCTTGGCGTTATTAGCACCACGCTCTAACCAACTGAGCTAACCGGCCATGTAAAACCATAATTATCTCTTCTTTTCACACACGAAATGATTACCTTTTATTTGGTTGAGTTGAGTGAGCTTTGTAGAGGTACAAATGGTGGTCAATGTTTTTCAGTTGTTGCCTGAATTGATCAGTATTTGCTGTGTTCTTATGGATAATAGATTCTTTCTTGTGTACACTGTTTGACTCGTACTGAAAGCAGAAAGATCTGCACCAAAAAGAGAAAGAGGGCTGTCCAAAGTCTGGACTTTAAGGCCCTTAAGGCCCTTCTATATGTTTGTCCTAAATATTTGACACAGCTTAATTCAGTATTTCTTGTGTAAGTGTGTGTGGTGATTACTCATGACAGCGTTTGGGAATTTGAGTTTAGTGTGATTTTTCATCATTTTTGGGTTTTCCACTTGACATCCAAGAGTTTTTTTAACATAACCTCTGCATTTCATTAGATGTTGATATGTTTGTTAGGATAGCTTTTTATTCGCCTCCAACGTCACCTGTACTAAACCATTCATGTAGTGAGTGGTGTTACCTATAAAGCTTATTGGCCCGTACGGGGATCGAACCCGCGACCTTGGCGTTATTAGCACCACGCTCTAACCAACTGAGCTAACCAGCCACGTGAAAGCATAATTATCTCTTGTTTTCACACAGACAATGTTTACTTTTTATTTGGTTGCTTTGGGTGTGAGTTGGGGGAGCTTTGTAGAGGTACAAATGGTGATCTGCACCAAAAAGAGAAAGAGCTGTCCAAAGTCTCTGTCCTCAGTGTTTGTCACAGCTTATATCACTATTTCTTGTGTAAGTATGTGTGGTGGTTACTCTTACCAGAGCTTGAGAATTTGGGTTTAGTCTGATTTTTCATCATGTTTGGGTTTTCCACTTGACATCGAAGAGTTTTTTTTTTTAACATAACTTAGCAAAGCATTTCATTACATGTTGGTATGTTTGTTAGGATAGCTTTTTTTTTAATTAGCCTCCAAAGTCTGTATTAAATTGATAGAGTTACTGATGTTACCTATAAAGTTTGTTGGCCCGTACGGGGATCGAACCCGCGACCTTGGCGTTATTAGCACCACGCTCTAACCAACTGAGCTAACCGGCCATGTATAACCGTAATTATCTCTTGTTTTCACACAGAAATTGATAACTCTTTGTTTGGTTGAGTTGAGTGAGCTTTGTAGAGGTACAAATGGTGGTCAATGTTTTTCAGTTGTGATTATCTCTAAGCGAACACAAGGTTCAGGCTTTTGAGAGTCTCTTAAACTGCACTTTTAGTCCCTCCCTCTGAGGCTGAACGGAGGGATGCGAGGAGAGAAGAAACGAGGAAAATGTGTTTTTAGAGAAATGAGACGTCCTTTCATCTGAAGCGTCATGTGACGTGACGTTCTGATCACATGTGAACTGTGTTAACGCTCATAAAGGCTTGTTCCCTGAATACTGCTTTCTGTTTATGCACGGCCAATGTGATCAGTGTCACTTTTGAAGCCGAAGATTTGTGGCCCAAGAGAGCTTTTAAACCTAACTGATCCAGACCAGAGGAAAGCAACTACAGGTTTGAGTCCCTCAGTCTTTTTTGCAAATTGGTACATTTTCAAGTTCTTTGATTAGACTCCAAACTCGACTGTACTGAGGATCTTGCTGACTGAGTGATATTGTAAAAGCTTGTTGGCCCGTACGGGGATCGAACCCGCGACCTTGGCGTTATTAGCACCACGCTCTAACCAACTGAGCTAACCGGCCATGAATGTTGGCTCTCTCTCCTCCACATCAGCTTGTAGGAGGTTGGTTGTATTTGGGAAGAAGATGGTTGTGGCATGTTATTTCCAAAATCTGGACTTTTGGGCCGTTCTTAATGTTTGTTACAGCTTATATCACTGTTTCCACTTGACACCCAAGGAGTTTTTCTTAACATAACTTCTACATTTCATTACATGTTGGTATGTTTGTTAGGATAGCTTTTTTTCTATTATCCTCCAAAGTCACCTGTACTAAACCATTTATAGAGTTACTGGTGTTACCTATAAAGTTTGTTGGCCCGTACGGGGATCGAACCCGCGACCTTGGCGTTATTAGCACCACGCTCTAACCAACTGAGCTAACCGGCCATGTATAAACTTAATTATCTCTTGTTTTCACACAGAAATTGATAACTGTTGAGTTGAGTGAGCTTTGTAGAGGTACAAATGGTGGTCAACATTTTTCAGTTGTTGCCTGAATTGATCAGTATTTGCTGTGTTCTTATGGATAACAGATTCTTTCTTGTGTACACTGTTTGACTCACATTGAAAGCAGAAAAATCTGCACACATTACTCCCAAAACAAACTGGTTGAAAGCACTTTCTCTTCAGATCTTTTGTCTGATTTCTGCCTTTGTGGTGGATCATGATTGGTAGATTTTTCTTTGTTAAAAATTCAAGATCAGACTCCAAACTTCCCTCCAGAAGGAAGAGTTCTGTCCGGTGATGGATGTTGACTCAGAAGTAATCTGGCCCGTACAGGGATCGAACCTCAGCGTTATTAACACCACGGTTTAACCAGCTGAACTAACCGGCTGTGAATACTGCTCGTTTATGTTCGGCCAATGTGATTGATGTTACTTAGAGATTTCTGAAGCTGAGGGTTTGTGGCTCAAGTTTAGATTCCTTCAGTCTTTTTGTATGTCAGTACATTTTCCATATTCTGTGATTAGACTTCAAACTCTGCTGTACTGAGGATCTTGCTGAGTGAGTGACATCTTAAAAGGGGTTTGGCCCGTACGGGGATCGAACCCGCGACCTTGGCGTTATTAGCACCACGCTCTAACCAACTGAGCTAACCGGCCATGTAAAACCATAATTATCTCTTGTTTTCACGCAGAAAATTATTACTTTTTATTTGGTTGCTTTGGGTGTGAGTTGGGGGAGCTTTGTAGAGGTACAAATAGTGATCTGCACCAAAAAGAGAAAGAGCTGTCCAAAGTCTGGACTTTGGGGCCCTTCTGTCCTCAGTGTTTTTCATCATGTTTGGGTTTTCCACTTGACATCGAAGAATTGTTTTTTTTTTTAACATAACTTAGCAAAGCATTTCATTACATGTTGGTATGTTTGTTAGGATAGCTTTTTTTTAATTAGCCTTCAAAGTCTGTATTAAACCATTCATAGAGTTACTGGTGTTACCTATAAAGTTTGTTGGCCCGTACGGGGATCGAACCCGCGACCTTGGCGTTATTAGCACCACGCTCTAACCAACTGAGCTAACCGGCCATGTATAACCATAATTATCTCTTGTTTTCACGCAGAAAATTATTACTTTTTATTTGGTTGCTTTGGGTGTGAGTTGGGGGAGCTTTGTAGAGGTACAAATAGTGATCTGCACCAAAAAGAGAAAGAGCTGTCCAAAGTCTGGACTTTGGGGCCCTTCTGTCCTCAGTGTTTTTCATCATGTTTGGGTTTTCCACTTGACATCGAAGAATTGTTTTTTTTTTTAACATAACTTAGCAAAGCATTTCATTACATGTTGGTATGTTTGTTAGGATAGCTTTTTTTTAATTAGCCTTCAAAGTCTGTATTAAACCATTCATAGAGTTACTGGTGTTACCTATAAAGTTTGTTGGCCCGTACGGGGATCGAACCCGCGACCTTGGCGTTATTAGCACCACGCTCTAACCAACTGAGCTAACCGGCCATGTATAACCATAATTATCTCTTCTTTTCACACACGAAATGATTACCTTTTATTGGGTTTAGTTGAGTGAGATTTGTAGAGGTACAAATGGTGGTCAATGTTTTTCAGTTGTTGCCTGAATCGAACAGTATTTGCTGTGTTCTTATGGATAATAGATTCTTTCTTGTGTACACTGTTTGACTCACATTGAAAGCAGAAAGATCTGCACCAAAAAGAGAAAGAGGGCTGTCCAAAGTCTGGACTTTAAGGCCCTTCTATATGTTTGTCCTAAATCTTTGACACAGCTCATATCACTATTTCATGTGTAAGTATGTGTGGTGGTTACTCTTACCACGGCTTGAGAATTTGGGTTTAGTCTGATTTATCATCATGTTTGGGTTTTCCACTTGACATCAAGGAGTTTTTTTTAACATAACTTGTACATTTCATCACATGTTGGTATGTTTGTTAGGATAGCTTTTTTATTAGCCTCCTGTACTTAACCATTGATATAGTGAGTGGTGTTACCTATAAAGTTTGCTGGCCCGTACGGGGATCGAACCCGCGACCTTGGCGTTATTAGCACCACGCTCTAACCAACTGAGCTAACCGGCTATGTAAAACCATCATTATCTCTTCTTTTCACACACGAAATGATTACCTTTTATTGGGTTTAGTTGAGTGAGATTTGTAGACAAATGGTGGTCAATGTTTTTCAGTTGTTGCCTGAATCGATTAGTATTTGCTGTGTTCTTATGGATAATAGATTATTTCCTGTGTAAAAAGAGAAAGAGGGCTGTCCAACGTCTGGACTTTGAGGCCCTTCTATATCTTTGTCCTAAATCTTTATCTGTATATAAGTATGTGTGGTGGTTACTCTTACCAAGATTTGAGTTTAGCCTGATTTTTTTTTTGTTTGTTTGGATAGCATTTTTTATTAGCCTCCAAAGTCCAAAGGCGACTGGTGTTACCTATAAAGTTTATTGGCCCGTACGGGGATCGAACCCGCGACCTTGGCGTTATTAGCACCACGCTCTAACCAACTGAGCTAACCGGCCATGTAAAACCATGATTATCTCTGTTTTTGGCACAGAAAATGATTACTTTTTATTTGGTTGATATGATACATGTTTCTAGAATTTGATTAATGTTTGCTGTCTGATCAGTAAAAGAGTTAAGTTTTTATTGTGTGCAGTTTTACACTAGTTGCTAATTTGAGGATGATTCTTCTGTCTATTCACGGTCGCTGTGATGTCACTAACAGACTTTTGAAGCCTGTGTGCAACTCTAATGATTTGTGTTGAAGTCAGCGGAGTGAGTGTTAGGTCCAGCTGTTTGACTCTTTTCAGCTCTTGGTTCTGTCGCTCTTCCTCTGATTAGCCACAAGTAGAAATCAGTGTTATTTTCCCACTTGACCTTCATGATTTCATTCTTGTAACTCTGCATTTGGATGTCGGTAGATTCGTGATCAAACTCCAGTCAGATTTTTATTAGCCTATAAATGATTTTGTTATGATGAGATTTCCAAACTTCACTTCTCAAGGTTGTGAATGTTACCTATAAAGTTTGTTGGCCCGTGCGGGGATCGAACCCGCGACCTTGGCGTTATTAGCACCACGCTCTAACCAACTGAGCTAACCGGCCACAACACATTGGGTTTTGATGTTTGTGGCCCAATCTTGATGATTTGTGCTGCCACTGAATAACTTTTTTACACCAGTTTCCGTACTATAGTTGGTAAACTCAATGGGTTTTTCCCCTTAGTTCGGTTTCTTTTCACACAGAAAAAACACTTGAAGAGTGAGAACATAAACACAGGAAGAAGGTCCTATCTGCTCAAATACCATGGAGACATCATACATCATTGTTCACCATTATAACAACTGCATTGCTACAGTGCAGATTGTTGCTTCACCTACTTTAAGTCAACAATAACATCCTGCACCAGCATGGGGCTGTTTTACTATCCATCTGACAGGGTTACCTTGACCTGGATGAATTTCAAGCAACCTTAAGTGTTACTTTGCTTCATTGTCCAGCTAGCAGCGAACAACCAGAGATTCAACTGTCTAAGGAGGTCTGAAAACTCCCTCATTGCGTGTGTGTACATTACAGTTCTTTGATTAGACTCTAAACTTTACTGTACTGAGAATCTTGCCGAGTGAGTGATATCTTAAAAGCTGATTGGCCCGTACGGGGATCGAACCCGCGACCTTGGCGTTATTAGCACCACGCTCTAACCAACTGAGCTAACCGGCCATGGCGCTCACATGACTCTGACTGTGTAGCAGCTGGGTGAGGTGAATCTTTTTTTTTTTATTTTAAGGTATAAGTACTAGTGATCTTTTTTAAGTTGGCAGAATGTGATTGCACCTGTTTCCTGATCTCTAGAGGATTTCAGAGCTGTTTGTCGCCTGTGTTTCATCTTTTCTGTTTCATCTTCCACTTGACACATAAAACAATCTTTACATAACTTTGCCTGCAAGGTCTCAAATTGGACGTTTGATGTATTTGTGAGTCGACTTCAAACCAAACTTCAGGTTAGAGGGAAAGTCTTTTGACACTGTTGATATCATTTTTTTGTTGCATGATCATTTGTATCTATTTTTAAACAACTGTAGGTGCATTTAGATTTCAATTGATTTAGGAACTTGTGAATAAACTCCAAACTGCAGTGGTGTTGCTGTTTGGTGAGTGTTGACTCAAAAGCTGTGTGGCCCGTACGGGGATCGAACCCGCGACCTTGGCGTTATTAGCACCACGCTCTAACCAACTGAGCTAACCGGCCATAACACGTCAATGTTATTTAGAAATTAGAGGTGATATCTTTATACAGTCTATGGGTGATACAGACGATGGTACAGATTTTTAAAGGCTGAAACTATATTATTATTTCTCTCTCTCAGGTCGGATGCGTGGGTCTCTGGCGACTCTAGAAAGGTTGGTTCAGCTCTTTCCAGAAGACATCAGTCTGAAGAACGACCTGGGGGTCGCCCACCTGTTGCTAGGAGACAACAAGGGCGCCAAGAAGGTCTATGAGGAGGTTTGTGAACGCTTTATTTTAGCTTTTGAGTGACAGGAGTTTGTTATAGTGTTATAGTGCTGGTAAAGACTTTAACTGTGTTGTTTTTTATTTTGATTGGCTGTTTGTCCTCTGTGCCGCCCCCACCAGGTCCTAGCGGTTGCCCCCAACGATGGCTTTGCTAAAGTTCATTACGGCTTCATCCTGAAGTCGGAGAACAAGATAGCAGAGAGTATACCATACCTGAAGGTACACACACACACACACACACAAGTATGTTTATATCTATACTTATGAGGACCTTCATTCAACACATTTACCCACACACAGAAGAAACCAGGTTCCTCTGAGAACCACAAGTCCCATCTACATGCAGCAAGCCAGTAAATCAAATTCTGTCTGGAGAGAAATGGGCTTATCTGTTTTATGGGGATGAGAGTGATACAAGTCACTGCTTTCCCAACTTCATCTTTTGTTCTATTAATAAATCCTAATTAGTGTCAGTTTTGGTGTTAATCAGACTTTGAGTGAATTTATTTGAATGTTGTATCACTACGTTTTCATCTTTCCTTTCATCCATCTTTCTGACGACAGCGTCTCCCGTCGCTGTCCGCAGTCTTTTGTCATCCACATGCGTACTTATAAAAAGCCAGTTAGAAACCTGCTTACCTGTGTACATCTGATAAGAAATCAGCTTTCTCTAATCCCCTACCCTGATTATGGAAACCTGGTTTCTTATGTAAATGACTTTTAAGAAGTCAGATTTATGCAAAAATGTACTGATTCAAATAATTGGATCAGGTACACCACAGAGAGGTTTACTTGTCTCCTTGAAGGGAAATAACCTTGTTTGATTTGTAAGATTGAAGGTCAAGTCCATTTCATGACTTATTGTTCATTACATGATGATTTCAGTAGTCGTTTTTCAGTAAAATGTCTTATATTTCTGATTGGCTCTTCAGGATGGATGATTATAAAGACCTTGAGTTGTTTTTAAAGAAGGGGAACCTTCTTTGTGTTTGATTTTATTTGAGGAGCTTCTTTGTTTGTTCTGTTCTTCTCTGACAGATATTTCACCAAGGCTACAGTACTTTTGGTGTCTTATGAGTCCGTGTGGGCTTTGTGCTTGTAACAAACAACAATAGATCCTCGAGCCCAAAACCTTAACCTTTCCCTCTCCACATTCATTCTCCAGGAGGGTTTGGAGTCAGGTGAACCCGGGACTGACGACGGGCGTTTTTTTTTCCACCTGGGAGACGCTCTGCAGAGAGTCGGAGACAACAGCGTGAGTAACACTCACACATGGAACAATTGTCACTTTATTTCCAAACATAAATGTAGACTGATGAACACAATCAGTCCCGCAGTAAAGTCTGTTGATCACATGGTGGTGCCAAAGATTCTGATCTGAACTAAACAGAAACAAGATTTACTGCCTGAACAATTTCCTGATAATTGATTGAAACAAAACACCTTAAATTTTTACTGATTGCATTATATCCCAAGGTGTTTTGTTGTGCATCGGACAAAACAAAAGAAACACCTGTGCACTATAATGCCATCGCAAACATGGAATTCATCTTCTCAGAAGACTCAGTAGCCTTGGTGTTAGTCAGCAAATTTTAGAAATGATGTACAAAATTGTTGAGAGGTTTTTAACTTTTCATCTTCCCACCTGGTACAGTCACCTATTCTACTCCTACCCCCCCTACCATAGACCTATTTTTGAGGGGGACAGGGGATGTTTAGGGGAAGATAGCAGGTCAACAGTATATGCCACATAGAAGTGGTATACATCATCTGAAAGCCTGAAGATTATTTTGAGATGCAGCTCAGTACTGTCTGGCAAGTTTTTCTAGTAATAGATCTGTAATGAACATCGTGTTTCGGTTAGGCAAATTTTGAAAGCTAAGAGTGTGTAAGAGTTTCAACTACACCATTTATAGAGTGAGAGGTGTTACCTATAAAGTTTGTTGGCCCGTACGGGGATCGAACCCGCGACCTTGGCGTTATTAGCACCACGCTCTAACCAACTGAGCTAACCGGCCATGTAAAACCATAATTATCTCTTGTGTTCACACAGAAAATTATTACTCTTTTATTTGGTTGATTTGGCTGTGAGTTGGGGGAGCTTTGTAGAGGTACAAATGACGGTCAGCATTTTTCAGTTGTTGCCTGAATCGATTAGTATTTGCTGTGTTCTTATGGATAATAGATTCTTTCTTGTGTACACTGTTTGACTCACAGTGAAAGCAGAAAGATCTACACCAAAAAAAAGAGGGCTGTGTTATGTGTGGTCTCTGATTTTCTTTCCAAAGTCTGGACTTTGGGGCCCTTCTGTCCTTAGTGTTTGACACAGCTTATGTCACTATTTCTTGTGTAAGTATGTGTGGTGGTTACTCTTACCAGAGCTTGAGAATTTGGGTTTAGTCTGATTTTTCATCATGTTTGGGTTTTCCACTTGACATTGAAGAGTTTTTCTTAACATAACTTCTACATTTTATTACATGTTGGTTGGATAGCTTTTTTTTGTTATCCTCCAAAGTCACCTGTACTAAACCATTTATAGAGTTACTAGTGTTACCTATAAAGTTTGTTGGCCCGTACGGGGATCGAACCCGCGACCTTGGCGTTATTAGCACCACGCTCTAACCAACTGAGCTAACCGGCCATGTATAGCCATGATTATCTCTGTTTTTCACACAGAAATTGATAACTCTTCGTTTGGTTGATCTGAGTGAGCTTTGTAGAGGTACAAATGGTGGTCAACGTTTTTCAGTTGTTGCCTGAATCGAACAGTATTTGCTGTGTTCTTATGGGTAATACATTCTTTCTTGTGTACACTGTTTGACTCGTACTGAAAGCAGAAAGACCTGCACCTAAAAGAGAAAGAGGGCTGTCTAAAGTCTGGACTTGTGGGCCCTTCTATATGTTTGTTCTAAATCTTTGACACAGCTTATATCACTATTTCTTGTGTAAGTATATGTGGTAATTACTCATGACAGCATTTGAGAATTTGAGTTTAGTGTGATTTCTCATCATTTTTGGGTTTTCCACTTGACATCCAAGTGTTTTGTTTAACATAACTTGTACGATTCATTACATGTTCGTATGTTTGCCAAGATAGCTTTTTTCATGTGACTCCGAAGTCACCTGTACTTAAGCATTCAAAGAGTTACTGGTGTTACCTATTAAGTTTGTTGGCCCGTACGGGGATCGAACCCGCGACCTTGGCGTTATTAGCACCACGCTCTAACCAACTGATCTAACCGGCCATGTAAAACCATAATTATCTCTTTCTTTCACACAGGAAATGATCACTTTTTATTTGATTGTGAGTTGACTCTTCTTTCCTCAACATCAGCTAGTAGAGGGTTGGTGGTATTTGGGAAAAAGACGGCTGTGTTATGCGTGATATTCACTTGGTAGATCTTTCTTTGTCAAACATTCGAGATGAGACTCCAAACTTCCCTCCAGAAGGAAGAGTTCTGTCTGATGATGGATGTTGACTCAAAGCTTATCTGGCCCGTAGGTTCGGCAGGTTCGATCCCCGTACGTGGATCGAACCTGCAACCTTTGCGTTATGAACTTTAACCAGCTGAACACTGCTCATTTATGTTCGGCCAACGTAATTGATGATACTTAAAGGTTTCTGAAGCCGAGGGTTTGTGGCCCAAGTTTAGATTCCTTCAGTCTTTTTGTATGTCAGTACATTTTCCATATTCTGTGATTAGATTTCAAACTCTGCTGTACTGAGGATCTTGCTGAGTGATTGACATCTTAAAAGGCATTTGGCCCGTACGGGGATCGAACCCGCGACCTTGGCGTTATTAGCACCACGCTCTAACCAACTGAGCTAACCGGCCGTGTATGACCATAGTTATCTCTGTTTTTGGCAGAGAAAATGTTTACTTTTTATTTGATTGCTTTGGCTGTGAGTTGGTTGAGCTTTGTAGAGGTACAAATGGTGGTCAATGTTTTTCAGTTGTTGCCTGAATCGATCAGTATTTGCTGTGTTCTTATGGGTAATAGATTCTTTCTTGTGTACACTGTTTGACTCACAGTGAAAGCAGAAAGATCTGCATCAAAAAGAGAAAGAGGGCCGTCCAAAGTCTGGACTTTGAGGCCCTTCTATATGTTTGTCCTAAATATTTGATACAGCTTATGTCACTATTTCTTGTGTATGTGTGTGTGGTGATTACTCTTACCAGAGATTGAGAATTTGGGTTTAGTGTGATTTTTCATCATGTTTGGGTTTTCCACTTGAGGAGTTTTGTTTATCATAACTTCTACATTTCATTACATGTTGGCATTTTTGCTATGATAGCTTTTTTTATTCACCTCCAAAGTCACCTGTACTAAACCATTCAAAGAGTTACTGGTGTTACCTATAAAGTTTGTTGGCCCGTACGGGGATCGAACCCGCGACCTTGGCGTTATTAGCACCACGCTCTAACCAACTGAGCTAACCGGCCATACGAAACCATAATCATCTCTGTCTTTCACACAGAAACTCTGTTGAGTTGAGTGAGCTTTGTAGAGGTACAAATGGCGGTCAACGTTTTTCAGTTGTTGCCTGAATTGATCAGTATTTGCTGTGTTCTTATGGGTAATAAGTATTTCCTGTGTACAATGTTTGACTCGTACTGAACGCAGAAAGATCTGCACACATTACTAAAAGCTCCAAAACGAACTGGTTGAAAGCAATTTCTCCTCAGATCTTTTGTCTGATTTCTGGCTTTGTAGTAGATCATGATTGGTAGATTTTTCTGTCGAACATTCCAGATCAGACTCCAAACTTCCCTCCAGAAGGAAGAGTTCTGTCTGATGATGGATGTTGACTCAAAGCTTATGTGGCCCGTACAGGGATCGAACCTGTGACCTTATTAACACTACACTTTAACCAGCTGAACACTGCTCATTTATGTTCGGCCAGTGTGATTGATGTTACTTACAGGTTTCCGAAGCCGAGGGTTTGTGGCCCAAGTTTAGATTCCTTCAGTCTTTTTGTATGTCAGCACATTTTCCATATTCTGTGATTAGATTTCAAACTCTGCTGTACTGAAGATCTTGCTGAGTGAGTGACGTCTTAAAAGGTGTTTGGCCCGTACGGGGATCGAACCCGCGACCTTGGCGTTATTAGCACCACGCTCTAACCAACTGAGCTAACCGGCCATGTGAAACCCTAGTCATCTCTGTTTTTGGCAGAGAAAATTATTTCTTCTGGCTTCATAATCAGCAGTGACGGTATATTCTCTCGCTCTCTCTGCAGGCCTATGACTGGTATGAGTTGGGTCACAAACGTGGCCATTTCGCCTCGGTGTGGCAGAGATCTCTGTACAACGTGAAAGGACTGAAGGCTCAGCCGTGGTGGACGCCTAAAGACACCGGATACACTGATCTGGTCAAGGTAGGCTGTAGGCAGGATATGTCAATCACACATGAGAATGAACACAGGTTTATCAGTAAAAGTCTTTAAAGTGAATATTTCCTGTTCAGACGTTGGAGAGGAACTGGAAGACGATCAGGGATGAAGCTCTGGCCGTGATGGACCAGAACACCGGACTGTTCATACCTGAAGAGGAAAACCTCAGAGAGAAGGGAGAGTGGGGCCAATACACACTCTGGCAACAAGGTACACACACTCATACACACGAGCAAGATTGGTGACATGAACATTTACTGGTTCCACCGTCTAAAATTTGAGATATGTGTTTAATATCTTTGTTACTCACATAGAAATGGAATATCTTTGGGTTTTGGTCTCTTAGTTGGACATCCAGGAATATATTTATAGACTGATTGATGAATTGATAATGAAAATAATCGTTAGTTGCAGCCCTAAAGAGGTTTCACTGTATTTTATGTGTCTGTGTTTAGGGAGGAAAGCTGGAAATGCGTGTCAGGGCGTCCCAAAGACCTGCTCCCTGCTGGAGAGATACCCTGAAGCCACAGGCTGCAAGAGAGGACAGGTACACACACACACACACACACACACACACACACTGATAGATAAACCAGACAGGAGCTCAAACAGACAGAAAGATAAAAATCATTCAGAACGCTGAGTGATCAAACTAGACGAATGTGGGCTTTATGTTCTGCTTTAATGGACGTATTCATGTTTCACTTATAAAAGCGTGAATATAAATAAAGGTGTGTTCAGACAAAAAGTGAATTTAAACACTCGACCTGTTTTTATTGCCCCAAACAGCTGCTTTACTGACAGTGCTTATGTGATATACTTATAATAAGTGTTGCTGAAGTTTCTTTCCTTCTCCGTGCACCTTAGAAGTAGGTGAAGTTATGCCAGAGATCTCTACTCTTGATCTGAGAATTCAGCAGGAACTCCTTTCTGTTATTTCCCTCCAGTCACGTCTCTGCTCGTTATAGAGTTGAGTTCAGGGGGGAGAGATTTCTGCTGCCTCCAGTTTCAAAAGGAAAAGTCCCATTAAGTTTTTCCCGCAGACAACATGACTCTCTCAACATGAAACCCTCCCGGTTAAATCATCAGAACAAAAGATGAACAACTGCCGTTACAAAATATCTGATTCTTTGATTAAAAAGTCGAAGCTACAAGACTGTGGACGTTAAAAAATCTCAAGGTAGATGTTCACTACAACACCCAAGGTGCATTTCAGTAGAGCTGCAGATTGTGTCACTTGCTCTGTTAACATCGGGTAGAAATGAAAAAGGGTACAGTGTTGAGAAAACTGAAGCTTCACTCAGTTCACCGCTCTGATTCTGGCCTCTTCTCCATAGGAACAGTGACCGAGGCTCATGGGTAATGTAGTATTTTGAACAGTCCGATGAAATGATGGACAAAACCTGAGTTTCTATGTTCAGTAACATTAAGGTTAAAAATTAAAAGAACATTTTTTTTAAATGAGCAAACAGAACGAGGAAGAACACTTTGCAACTCTATGAAGAAGATTCATGAAGCTCACAGATAAACGCGCATTTTTCACTCAAGTTGAAACTTTTTCGATGTCCGTGGGCACATCTTTGTTCCGACGAATTCACCTCCAATCGCGTCATTCGTTAACTCTAAAACTGGCTTTTCAAAAAGTCTATATCTGAAAACAGGTGTTAGAATACAGTATAAACATGTTTCTGCTGATATCAGATGTGTCAGGAAAACCAAATGTGAACCTCAACACTCTTGAATGTTTTTATTGTTAACAAAGATTAGACCTTTAAATAAGTGATAATCTGTTTGAATCTTCTCTGTGTGTTCAGATTAAGTTCTCGGTGATGCAGCCAGGTACTCACGTGTGGCCTCATACCGGTCCCACCAACTGCAGACTGAGGATGCATCTGGGCCTCGTCATCCCCAAACAGGGCTGCAGGATCCGCTGCACCAACCAGACCAAGTACTGCAACCGTCCTCAACCTTATTCCCCTCCATCAAATCTCCTCCTTGACGTTTGGTTCTTGTTTGCAGTCTTTTCTCTCAGCTGTCTTGTCGTTCTTCTCACCTCTTCTCCTCTCCTTTTCTCTTCATTTAATCTCATTTGTTTTCTTCTCCTCCTTCGTTTCTTCTTAGTCCTCTTTTTTTTCTTCCTCTACTCCCTCTTCTTCTTCATCTTCTCTTAATCCGTCTCCCCTCACCTCCTCTCTTTTCATTTCTTCTTCTCTCCTCAGTCACTCCCTCATTTTTCCCCTCCCCACCTCACTTCTTCTCCTCTCTTCACTCTCATCTTGACCTAACCCCAACCCCACCCCTCCTTTCCTAACCCTAACCCTAACCCTAACCCACCTTTCTCCTTTCCTAACCCTAACCCCACCCATCCCCACCCCTAACCCTAACCTCACCCTTCCCCTTGCCTAACCCTAACCCCTCCTTTCCTACCCCTATTTGACCCACCCTAACCCTAACCAGCCCCCTCCTCACCTAACTCCAACCACCCAATCTGCCCCACCTCACAGCACCCCTCCTTCCTTAACCCTAACCTACCCACCACTCCCCACTTACCCAGGACTTGCCCATCCCCCTCTCCTTACCTTAAACCACACCCTTTCCCTTCCTACCCTAACCCTCTTCCTCCCCCCACCTCTACCTTACCTACCCCCTAACCTACCCTAGCCCAACCCTCAACCCTCTTTTTGGATCCTTGGTCACTCATAGAGGGACTTGAAGCAACCTTCCCCCCTCTGGTTATGGGACATCCTGTCAGTAGGCCTGTGCTACCCAGTCTCCCCCGAACCCCAACCCCATCCCTCCTCTTCTGTCTCCTCCTTTATTTTCTCCTCAACTCATCTCTCCTCTTTACATTGAAGCTTTAAGTGTCTCAAATGGATGTTTGACTCGTGATTAAGGCTCCAAACCTCTTTGAAACTTCTAGGAAATGCTGCTCAGAACTGCTTCTTAGGATGTGTCATCCAGTCATATCTGAAATAAAAATGTGTTTATAGTCGTTCTATTATCAGCTTCAGTCAAAGGTGGAGTGAAAAGCCGACCGTCAGAGGGGAAGGGGGACGGAGAGACCTGATACGGGGATTACGGTGCATATTTTAAGACCTCCTCTCCTAGAAGTCGGTCATAGTGCTGCAGTCGGCTGCTCACATGAAAAGGGACATAAATAGTTGTGTCATGAATGAAGAAAGTAGAGCTGAGGGAGAAGGTGAAACCCTTTCTCACCTCCACACAGCAGGGCGATCACTGTGTAAAGCGGGACTGAACGTCAGCTTATCTGTTCTGGAAAGTTACAGCTCAAAGTCTTAATCCGCCTTTGAGAAGGTGTTTCATTTCTGCTCTCTGAAGGACTCATAAAGCCGCACAAGTGTTGACTCAATAAGCTGATTGGCCCGTACGGGGATCGAACCCGCGACCTTGGCGTTATTAGCACCACGCTCTAACCAACTGAGCTAACCGGCCATGTGTAACCATCATTATCTCTTGTTTTCACACAGAAAATTATTACTTTTTATTTGGTTGAGTTGAGTGAGCTTTGTAGAGGTACAAATGGTGGTCAATGTTTTTCATTTGTTGCCTGAATCTAACAGTATTTGCTGTGTTCTTATGGGTAACAGATTCTTTCTTGTGTACACTGTTTGACTCGTACTGAAAGCAGAAAGATCTGCACCAAAAAGAGAAAGAGGGCTGTCCAAAGTCTGGACTTTGAGGCCCTTCTATATGTTTGTCCTAAATCTTTGACACAGCTTAATTCACTATTTCTTGTTTAAGTATGTGGTGGTTACTCATGACAGCGTTTGAGAATTTTTCATCATGTTTGGGTTTTCCACTTGACATCGAAGAGTTTTGTTTAACATAACTTGTTCATTTCATTACATGTTGGTATTTTTGCTAGGGTAGCTTTTTTTAGCCTCCAAAGTCACCTGTATTAAACCATTTATAGAGTGAGAGGTGTTACCTATAAAGTTTGTTGGCCCGTACGGGGATCGAACCCGCGACCTTGGCGTTATTAGCACCACGCTCTAACCAACTGAGCTAACCGGCCATGTATAGCCATCATTGTCTCTTGTTTTCACACAGAAAATGATAACTCTTTGTTTGGTTGATGAAGGTTTGAGTTTAGTGAGCTTTGTAGAGGTACAAATGGTGGTCAACGTTTTTCAGTTGTTGCCTGAATTGATCAGTATTTGCTGTGTTCTTATGGGTAATAGATTCTTTCTTGTGTACACTGTTTGACTCGTACTGAAAGCAGAAAGATCTGCACCAAAAAGAGAAAGAGGGCTGTCCAAACTCTGGACTTTGAGGCCCTTCTATATGTTTGTCCTAAATCTAAATCCTATCTGTGATACAGCTTATATCTTATATTTCTTGTGTGGGTATGTGTGGTGGTTACTCTTACCAGAGCTTGACAATTCAGATTTTTCATCATGTTTGCTTTTTCCATTTCACATTGAAGAGTTTTTTTAACATAACTTGTACATTTCATTACATGTCGGTATGGATAGTGTTTTTATTAGCCTCCAAAGTCCAAAGGCGACTGGTGTTACCTATAAAGTTTGTTGGCCCGTACGGGGATCGAACCCGCGACCTTGGCGTTATTAGCACCACGCTCTAACCAACTGAGCTAACCAGCCATGTATAGCCATGATTATCTCTTCTTTTCACACAGAAAATGATTACTTTTTATTTGGTTGATATGATACATGTTTCTAGAATTTGATTGTTTGCTGTCTGATCAGTAAAAGATTACATTCCTAAGTTTTTATTGTGTGCAGTTTTACACTAGTTGCTAATTTGAGGATGATTCTTCTGTCTATTCACGGTCGCTGTGATGTCACTAACAGACTTTTGAAGCCTGTGTGCAACTCTAATGATTTGTGTTGTAGTCAGCGGAGTGAGTGTTAGGTCCAGCTGTTGGGTCTTGGTACTGTCGCTCTGCCTCTGATTAGCCACAAGTAGCAATCAGTGTTATTTTCCCACTTGACCTTCATGATTTCATTCATGTAACGGTGTCGGTAGATTTGTGATCAAACTCCAGTCTGTGTTCTGACAGATTTTTATTAGCCTATAAATGATTTTGTTATGATGAGACTTCCAAACTTCATCGTCCAAGGCACTTCTTAAGGTTGTGAGAGTTACCTATAAAGTTTGTTGGCCCGTACGGGGATCGAACCCACGACCTTGGCGTTATTAGCACCACGCTCTAACCAACTGAGCTAATCGGCCATGTGAAGTAGCTCCTGCATATTCACACCAGACCGGAAAAACATGACCGCACTCCTGATTTACATGAGGAAATAAAGTCAGCAACGATTTTTTATAATCAATAAGTTGTTTCAAAAGTTCCAGCCAATCGTTTGTGAGGATTTGATTATGTGGAAGTGAATTTAAAGTCTTCTGGATTTGAAGATGTCACCTTTAGAGCTGCAACTAATAATTAATCATTTGTTTAGTAAAGATAGAGGACGAAAGAAAACAGAAAATATTCACATTGAGAATTTGAATATTTTCTTCTTAAAAAATGACTCCAAACAATTAATCTATTATTGAAATAGTTGGTGATTAATTTAAACCGACAGACATTTTTCACAGTTTTCAGATGTTTCATAAAGAAAGTGATAAACTGATTAATTGAGAAGTTTAAATGTTCATCACTGTTTCTAAAAACCTCGACTCCTCTCTTCTCCTCACGTCTGTCACAACATCTTCCTGCTGCTTAATTCTTCAACTGTCGCTTGATTGTCGTGACATTTGTTTCTCACACATTCATGTTCCCTTCAGGTTGAATCGTAAAAACTTTGATCCTCCTCCTCTTCCTAACCTCTCGTTCTTCTTCGTGTCTTCCCCCCTGCAGGGAGTGGGAGGAAGGTAAAGTCCTCATCTTCGACGACTCCTTCGAGCACGAGGTCTGGCAGGACGCCGACAGTTACCGCCTCATCTTCATCGTAGACGTCTGGCACCCGGAGTTAACCTCGTATCAACGCCAGCATCTGAGCTCGATATAGATCACACGAGGTAACGTACGGACACGGACGGGGGAGGGGCCCCGACTGATTCTTCTTCTGTGGATAAACTGCAAACACTGACTGGCTGAATGTGAGAAGAAATCACACGGCAGACGGACTGACTGACTGACTGATGATTTTTTGTTTTGTTTTGTTTTTTTTTTTGTGGATAAACTACTAAAACTGCGGCAGACTGTTGAAGGATCAAAGCATCAAACTGAAGGATGGAAACGAAAAAAAAAGAAACAACAAAGTGTGTATTTTTTGTTCTGGATTATACTACTGACTTGATAATGTTTCACCAAAAAAAACAAAAACAAACGGGACACATACGGTACTTATTTTAGCTCTGTTTGGATCAGGTCTCAAGGTTCCTGCAATCATGGAGATCTTGAGAACATTATGGAACTCAAAATGTATTTTCTAGCTCCTGAAATGAGCTCGAGTTCATCTGCAGGTCTGTTGTTTGAAAAAATAAAAAAAAAAGATTAAAATGGAAAAGTTCCTGAGAGTCTAAAAAACCAAAACCAGCTCTCGTTATTTAGTTTCTTTACTGTTAAATTGTGAAATGAGCGTATAAACACTACAATATAGAACAGATAGAAATATATTTCCTGCCTTCATTATACTTTAAAATGTCTCACGTACAGTTTTGATAATTTCGCTTATTGCCATTGTTCTGTAAGATGTCAGAAACCTTTCAAGAAGCCTTAATTTCAGCTCAACCACTATGCATTTTTTCTTCCGTTTATCCTGGTGGGTTTTTTTTTTTTTGTAGTTCTGTTGACTCACTTTTTCATTACTTTTTGCACAATAACATTGAAACACAAGATGTTATAAAAGATTATATATATTTTTATTAAAAATAAAAAATACAGAAAAAAATGGCAACCACAAAAGTTTGTGTCCGTTTGTCCTCCAGCTCTTCTTCCAGTTTGGCTTTTGTTTAAACGTTTCATCAGATGAAATGAGACTGAATGTTTTAGACTCGTAGTTCTGATTGATTTTTATTTTACTTTCTTTTCTATCTGCGCTGCCGTTGGACGTTTCTCAAGGTTCATTTTTAACGGTCCTGTTTGAAAATCATCTGCTTTCTGCTTCTGTTTCCATGGTTTTGTTCATTTTCATATAATGAATATAACCAAACCAGTTTCATCTCATATCATATTGACTATGTCATGGTTCAAACTTTATAATTTTCTAATAAGTGTCTAATGTTACTTTTCCTGCCTAATTTAAAGGGACAGTACAACCAAGAACATGTTTTATTTCTGCTTTTTCTAGTTTTCAGTTGTTTGTATCCTGTTCTGATGTAGAAATGCTGCCTGCAAGTCAAAAGTCAGGGCATCAACCTGCTCTTAAGCTTTGTTTGCGATATTTTTTTTCTACCTTGCTGAAGAGTACATGCACATAAAGAGCCGTCCGTTCCATAGCCTTTGTTGCTAAGGTGGTTGCTAAGGGTTTTTTTTTTTTGTACGGACATTTGAGAAGTTGACATTTCAGGTAAAGAAATTAAAGAAATTGGCAAAATCCTGCTACTGTAGTTTATTTTGTGGTTTGTTGACATCATCAGGGACAGCTTCCAAGAGCTGACCAATCAGAACGGAGCAGGCTCATCAGGAGGCGGGGCCTTAAAGAGACAGGAGCTAAAACTTCCTGTTTCAGACAGAGGCTGAACTGAGGGGCTGCATAAAGGACCAGTAGAAGATAAATAAGGAGATTTTATTCCAGTAGAGAACCAGAATATAAATATAAAGGCTGAAATGTGAAGAATATGTCCCCTTCAAAATAAATATTAAGGATATAGTTAAGTTTTTAAAGTACTTTTGACACTCTGAGCACCAAAAACTTGTTTTTTTGTACGTTGTCCCGTTAATGTCCCCTTTCAGAATAAAACCCCCGACAGTCGAATGAAACACAACACAACCACGTTGGTGTAAATGTTTACTTCTATACATTCATTGAAAGGAAATACATTACATTACAGTCGAGTGGAGATCAGTGTAGCCCTGATGATGAGTCGAAACACACTGCAAAAAATTCTGACAAACTTGGCGAGTCGCTTTTATCCTTCATGGAAAAGTTCACATTATCGTACAATATTTTCTTCAGATATTTAAGTGAAATTATCAACATGCAAATCTTCTCAGAATCTGATTTAACTTGTCAACTTCAGACAGAAATCAGAATTATTATTACGTTGCAGGAAATAAAGATAATTTAACTTTAAATATCTTTGCCTAATATAAGCCAAGTGTATCACTTTTTTTTGCAGTGTAGTAATACTAATAATATACAATCTTCAAATAAGTTAAATTCAATAAAAACAATCTTTCCCTTAATTGCAGGAGAGGTTAAAGGTGATAGTTTGGCATCCTGTGGTTTCTTCACAGTACAATACTTGTATAAAGAAATATTTCACTCTGGTAGAACTTTTTTTTTTTTTTTGAAGTTTTTTAAACATTTTCATGCATGTGAACTGTCGTCCGGTTATAGTGTGCGCTTTTTGGCAACATGTGCAGTGCTGTTATTGTGAAATGCTTGTGCAAAGTCATAGATGTGATTTTTTTTTATAGGTTAAAAAAAAAAAAAAAAGGTGAAATTATTCTACCAAAGTGAAGTTTCTTTTACGACGACTTTCATTTCCTTTTTTATAACTGATGAGTGTGAATGTGTCCGCCTCCGATGGATTCTCTTCGCTTATTTCAGGTTTCTAGAAGAAGTCCGGTTAGAAAAATATTTGACTGAAATAAAAGTGTTTTATACATATTAAGGGGAAAATACTCCAAGTAAGTAAGTGGATGAAGAATTTAGTTTGGCAAAGGAGACGCTGTGTGAAGTTTAGATTCAGCAAAAACATGAAATTAAATGTTTTTTGGTAGCATTCCAACATTTTAAAATCTGGGTTTCACCAACAAGAATTATCGTTAAACGTAGATTAAATCATTCCTTTAAAAAAAAGAATCCTGTTCAACTTATTAAAGGATGCATTGATTGATTTTTGACCACTAGGGGGCAGCAAAGCATTGACATATTATTGCCTTATAATGACTTGTGGTGTTCCTCAGGGTTCTATACTTGATCCTCTATATATTTTTGGTTAATTCTATAAGGGTTATGTTTTAATTGTTTTTAATTACTTAAACAATTGAAGCATTTAATCAATTAGCAACTTTTTGGATATTAATTTTCTCAATTGACAAATCAATTAACGCACAAACAGTTTAAGCATTAACTGATCTCACAAACTATAATTAAACTTAATCCTTGTTTAAATCATTTCTTGTTGGTGCAACTCATAATATATAACTTGTATTTTGATTGTTCTGTCTTCTTCGTTAACGTGGCGTCGCTGAAAAACTTTGTTCGCTGAGGTTTTTAAATAAAGTTACACCACATCGTCGCGGTCGAGACACGACTCGCCACGTTCCTTCGCTCTCTTTCTCGTTTCTTTTGGCTCACGGAAACATAATCACATCACAGATTAAATGTGATCTCTTTTTTTTTTTTGTTTGTTTGTTTGTTTGTTTTATTTATTTATTTATTTTATACATTCCTGCTTGTTTCTGACAGATTTAGCGAAACGGGAAGCAGAGTACGACACGTAAACACACACTTCAGAGTGTGTCTGTGTGGACAGATGCTGCTGGCTGGAGAGAGGCTCAGCTGGGAGGCATTAGACGGCTCAGAGACAGGACAGACCGTGTGTGTGTGTGTGTCAGGAGTCACTGTCACAGTTCAGTTCAACAGGACGAAACGACACAAGTTCAAATCTGCCAGCTTAGTAATACACAGCTGGTACAGTGTGTGTGTGTGTGTGAATGATGGTGTGTGACGGCTCTACAGTGTGTGTGTGTGTGTTAGAATGATGGTGTGTGATGGCTCTACAGCGTGTGTGTGTGTGTGTGTGTGATCAGTCCAGGGCCAGTAGTGGCGTGCTTGTCTCTCTGTCCGTCTGTCGGAGAGTTCCTGGTTCGACCGCTGACTGAGACCTGAAACACAGAAACATGTCTGACTGTAGGAGTAGCAGCAAGATTGGTGGGAATAGCAACAGTGTAAAAAAACAGTCTAAATTACCAAAATAAAAGGCTGATAATACACCAGACATCTTACAAGCATTAGAAGTAGTCAAAGTGCAGCAGCCTGGATAAAATGATCAATGTAGAGAGTGTGATAAAATCAACAATTCCTCCAATTAATACATAAAATACAGCGTTTTCTGTCATAATAAAACATAAATAATTATGTTGACTCACAGTCAAACAGGAAACCAACAGCGAACTCCCCCGTTCAACAGCCTATCTATCTATCTATCTATCTATCTATCTGTCACACTGTGCTGAGGTCTAGTTAGGTTTTTGTCTTGTCATTTCCTGTTTTATTTTGAAAAGTTACCCCCCTCATTTCAGGTCACTTTCCCTTCCTCATGTGTCTGATTACCCTGAGTGTTTCCACCTTGTCTCCTCGTCAGTTCTGTCTGTGTATTTAAGTCCTGGTTTTTTGTTTTGTCCAAGTCTTGCTACATCTTGTTCATGACCTCGTCTCTGCATCTGAGTCCTCCTACCACCTCAACCCCCTTTTGAGAAACTATCTATCTATCTAGTCTGTCTATTAACAGTCTAGTCAATCCTCCGTCCTCAGTGTTTCCTCTATAATTGTACAACAAGAATCCCCACCAGGCCAAAAAAAAATCTCTTTTTGAAAGCCAGACATAAAACATAAAATATCCATTCACTCGGAAATCAATAATCAGAAGCATTCGGGAGCCTCTGTGTGACACCGTTCCTGTATCGCCTGGGAAACTCTTGCTGTGATGCGAGTGCCGCTGCTGTCTGCTTTAAATTACCGCAGAGCGAGATGCTAACGGGGTGACGAACAAACAAATATGTCAATATTTTTCTCCAAAACTCTGCAGTCAAGCAAAAATACAAATGGGGCAGAAGTGAGAGGGGCAGCTTATTTTTACCATCACTTTGTTTTAAGTCTTTAATTGTAACCAAGCAAACAGAAATTTCTCAAATATATGTTGTATGGCGTTGTTGTATCCTTGTCTTTCGCCTGTGTTAAATTTCCCTGAGGATCAATAAAGTATTTCTTCTTCTTCTTCCTCTCATGCTCCGTATAGTCCAATCAGATCTGAAGGATTTGATTTAAATCCCTCTTATATTTTATACGCTGCTCACATATTCTGTCGCCATGATGAACGCCACAGAACAGACGTTAAATTTGATTTGTTCTGTTGACTCGTCCATCCAGTCCGACCTCAACACCACACAGACTTTGTCGCTCGATGAGAGCGTCTACGACTCTCTGCTGAAACAACTGATTTTGTCGTTTTCCTTGGAAGGACAGTCGATAAAATATAAAGTCTAACCTTGGCGGTGTCTGCAATGTGTAATATGTAATATATACACGGATCTTTCCATGCTCTGGGCCCTCTATCGTCGTTTTTTTTTTATCCTGAACATTTTAATTGTATGTCAGGACTGCAGTGTTGTATTTACTGTTACTGTCTGATTAATCGTATCAGTCCGTCTGCAGTCCTTTCCAGTCGGCAGTGGAGAAAGGCTAACACGAGACTTTTGATGTTTTAATGCTGAAAATGGTTATTATTGCCTCCTCTGACCTTGGTAACCATGGAAATGCTGATATAACCTCCATCAGAGAGGTTTCTGTCTTCACCAAAACACCAGACAGCTGAAGTCTCAAGGAGATGAGATCTGAATCTCTGCTTGAGAATTACAGCGTGACCTCAAAGCCGAGCTCGACCCGATGTGACCTCCTTTCCCCCCCCACACTTCCTCCTCACCTCTTCATCATCTCCTTGTCTCCTCCTCCTCCTCCTCCACAGTTCTCCCTGACGTGCAGGGCGTCGTAGGTCAGCGTGTACTCGGTCTCGTCGTTGTAGTCTGGTCCCAGCAGCGTCCGGGCCCAGATGCCCATGTCGTACGGCGGCAGAGTCCCGCCGAACTCCGACGGCAAACACTCGGGCTGGATGAGCTGGTGGAGCGAGTTCAGGTTGTTACCGTGGAGGAAGATCTGGAGAGAGAAGAGGAGAGGAAGAAGAGTTAGAGGAAACAACAAGGCAGGAAGAGAGAAAAGAGGACGGCACATAAGAGAGAGATTTATCAAAAGAGGTGAACGGAGATGAGGAAGAGACAGAAAGAGAAAACTAAAGAAGAAACAGATGACGAGGAGAGAAAGGAGACTGAAAGAAGATAAGAGGAAAGCAGAGAGAAGACAAAAGGATGAACAACATGAAATAAGAACAGACAGATATGAAAAAGAAGTCAAATTGTGTTTTCACCCTTTTCCTCGTCTTGTCTTTGAGGAAAGGTTTGATGATGGTGTACATGGCGTGAATGTACCAGGGCTGATTCACAAAATGGATTCCCCCAAACCGAGCTGGAAAACTGTCCTGAGGAAGGAAAGAAAAGAGCAAAATGATTTCTGGAGGAAGTTCAGTGTCTCCCAGTTTTCTCGCCTAAATCAGTAGATACGTTATCTTTCATCTGGTCTGGAAATAAATAAATAAATAACAACTTCTGTTACACAAATGTGAAGGCGGGCTGACTCTCCACTAATTTGAGATTTTACTGTTGAGCTGCAAATATTCAGGGAACTGCTGCTAACGTTATAACTTAAGATCCAGACGTCCAATGACTAAAATCCTTCTTGCGGCTAAAAGATCAAGTTAAAAACCAGCTAAATTTATCATGAAAATGTGGCTTCAAACTGAATAAAAGTCCATTTCTAACAGTTTGTGTGGAACAAGCACAACAAAGCCCATGTATTATCTTGTATGTGTGTAAGTTACTCTTTGCTAGACGCCATTGTAGCGGACAAACACGGCGCCGACGCATGCATCTTGTGCACTATACTCTTTGGTAGAGGAGGTATGACGCCATTGACAGGCCACCAAATGAAACGGTCCGTTACTTTGATTAAAATGACAGATTTCTCTGGGTTTGAACATTAATGTAAGAACACAACTCAACAACATATAGAACATAGGTCTAGACCTGAGCGACAACAACCTGACGGTTTCAGGAGAGAAGCTTCTGTCTGGTCTAGTTGTTTTTAGATTAGAGCTGTAAAGCAGCCAGAATCTGACATTCAAGGTAATTAAATGCAAATGTAATCAATATTGCACCATATTTACCATGCACAGTATATTTTTAACCTCTCACACGCATTAACTGAATGTTTTATTTTACCTGGAGGCCTTCAATAGCCAGTTTGAGGATGTTGGGAGTGAGCTTGGAGGCCTGTTTGAAGGAGAAGTTGCTCCAGTCGATGATGAGGATGAAACCGTTGATCTGGAGCTCCGGGTTCTCTATCAAAACCTCCAGAGAGAGGAGGATCGCCCGCAGGATGTCTGTGAACGAGTTCCTGACAGAGGAAGAGGAGGAGGAGGAGGAGGAGGAAGAAATGTGTGTGTCGTTACTGCTCAGCAGCTAATCAATAGTTTAAGAGAGTGTGACAGTCCTTCACGCTGTGAGTCTTAACTAGAGAGCAGATTCAATAGGCTGCGTGAGTCCTTGTCTGTTTTTAGTCTAAGCAGAGAAATGACTCATTAGGCTCTTTGTGCTTTCAATCAATAGACGTACGTGTGTGTGTGTGCGTGTGTGTGTGTGTGTGTGTGTGTGTGTGTGTGTGTGTCTACCTGCTCTGGTCCCAGTTGGAGGCGAACAGGATGAGGATTTTTCGGCCATGTTGGTCCGGAGTCTCCAGCACGCCCGGGAAACCGTCCATCAACGCTCGCTTGATACCAGGGTCATCCACCTGACACACACACACACACACACTTAAATTCAACCCAAATATACACTACATGGTAGTCTGGTTTCAGGCTTTCCGTCACATTAGAGCAGCGACTCTTAGAGACGAATAATTTTGTCGATAAATAATTAAATATGGTCGTTATAATTTCCCAAGATGACATCTTCAAATGTCTTGTTTTGTCCAACCAACAGTCCAAAGTATGATGGGTTTGTTTTATAGAATAACCGATTAATCAGGAACATCATATTGTCAGTTTCAGCCTGAATCTGAGCACAACTAAAGGCAACAGTAAACACAGTGTGGTCACATCTATGAGCTGAGAAGGTAAGAACATCAAACCCAGAGGTGTCGGACCTTGAAGCTCTGGAACATGTCGAGGTTCTGCTGCCTGAACTGGAAATACTGAGCCAGCAGTCTGAACGTTTCCACCTGGTCGAACTTCCTGGCTCTCAGGAAGCGGAGGATGAAGTCGTCGTCCGTCCGCAGGAAACCGATGTCCGGCCGCGTCACGATCATGTCCCGAACCTCGAGGTAACACAGACGGAAGATGCGAACGTTTCATTTCATGGCACATTAAGCTACTGACAACAGCACGAGTGAAGAAAAAATAGTCCACAACAACATTTCCTCTTGTTCGTTTACTAAAAACACTTCACAGCAGTTTTAGAAAATGATCCTTTTTTTAAAGAGAAACTATATTTGTGAGCTGATTTTAAAGATTTACATCAAAGTCACACATAAATTTTATCTACTTAGGAGGTTAAATGATCTCTGGAAAGTTAAGAATAAATTGAAATAGCAGATGATATTAATGTAGCTGCTGAAATTAAAACTAAGAGAGAAATATTATTAAAAGCTGCGATGTTTAGTTTATAAATTGATTAAATTACAACAATTTTGATAATCATTTAAACCCTTTTTTTAAAGCTAAAAATGCAAAAATTCACCAGTTCCAGATTCTAAGATGTAAACATTTGCATGTTTTGTTAACTGGATGTCTTTATTATTTACTGATTAATTGAAGTGATCGGTATCATTATAATAAAAACAATCATTGGTTGCAGCCCTTTATGAATTTAATATAAAGACTAAAAAGCTTCCTGTTGATCCTTCCCACTCAGCAACATCTATTCCCTTTTTCTTATTTTGTTTATGGTGCTTTATTTTTACTGTATTTATGTATTTTAAATCATGTATTTAACACTCAATCATGTATTTAAAGTTTCTAACTAACCGACCAAGTCTCAAACAGGAAGCAGTATTTTTGGAGCTGAGAGCCACAGACGGTGAGTTTTGTATTTTATTTTATGTTTTTATATTATTTCTGTTTTGTAAACTTAATTATATTTCCTGTTTCTGTTGCTACCGTCATGCTTGTAGAAATAAATCTTCAATAACACATTGATTTTAGTCTTTTTATAGAACATTTTTAACAATTAGAAACACAGAACAGCAGTTTTACCTTTTTAAACTGAACACTGATGTTATTGTTATTAATATGTGTGATGAGTGTTTTGCTGCTGTGTACCTGCTGGATGTCCTGATGCAGCGTGTCCGGGTTTTCATTCAGCTCTAATCGAGCCTTCTCCGTCGTCTCGGAGCTCAGGCCGGCGTGTAGGTGCGTCATCTTGGCGACTTGTTCTGGGTTTGGTTCGTCTGCCTTCTGTGTTTGTTTCCTGACGTCCAAAAAAAAAAAAAAAAAAAAAAGTGTCTCTGTACCACCTGTTGTCCCCCTCAGATCAACAGATGGACTTGTTTTTCTTATTTTTAATATCTTCTGTCTGGACTTTAAACTCCAAATTTTGCAGTTTTGAGGATCAGTTTTTGTTTTCTTGCAGCGTCTTTTGCGGTTGACCCATCTGTGTTAGAGCAATCTCTCTTTTCCCAAATAACACAATCTTATTCGCTGTCAGATTTTTTGATTTTTGTGTCAGTTAGAGACAATCATGGTCGTCTTCATGTACGATCCAACACAGGACGACTTGTGCTGGTTGAATGAATCAACAATCATCACTGCTGTCTTCCGTCTACATCGTCGGACTCTGAGGAAGATGAAAGTCTTCGCCTTCGTCCTCTGGATGGAGAGGAAACTGTTTTTGGCTTCTGATGTGTGAACGACAGGTTCGGTTAAAGGTTTTTAGTAACGTTAAGAGGACTGTGGTGGTCTTTTATTCAAACAAACAACCACTACATGCGACTCAGAGTGGAGGGACGGCAGCATCTCACGGCGCCCTCCTCCTCTGTCATGGCGTTCTGTGGATTTCGGTTTCATCAGTCGGTGACGTTCTGCTTCGTCATGATGAGGCCGGTCGGAGCTCGAGGCTTATTGATGATGAGTCTTCTGCTCTATGGAGGAGGGAGGGGGTGGATGGGGGGGGTCACGACCCTTCAGAAAGGTGTCAGCGAAAGGTCAGAGGTCAGTTAAGGCAACTCTGTCTGACATGGGACTCCTCAGCCTAGAAGAGAGGAAAGAGAATCAATCAATATGTCAATCAATATAACTTACTACAGTAGAAGAGGGAATGATAAACAGTTTAAAATGATGAAAATGTAATAATAAAAATAAAATGAATAAGAGGGAATGAATCGCTTTGAATGCAACACAATAAAAATACACAATTAAATTAAATAAATAATGAAAAATTAAGTAACTACGCTAAAAAAATACAAAAAAATACAAGTAAAAGTTCAAAGAAATAAAAAAAATTCTCATTATACAGGAAAATGTCTCCTGTTAGAGTTATAATAGCACTTATATTAATAATTATAATAATACATTTTATTTATAGCTTTACACAGAAGAAGAAACAAAAATCTACATATAAAAACACACAGAAAGGATTATTATTACTAATGCATCATATTTTTTACTCTCATTACATGTTTTGTGTGTAGAATTGGATCTGTAACAGTCAGATCAATGTAGTGCAGTAAAAAATACAATATTCTCTGAAATATAGTGAAGTAGAAGTGAAAAGTAGCATCAAATTGCTAAAAAGTCAAATAGAAAATGAAGCAATCTGCCCACATTTCACTTCACTAATATAGTTTTTGTTCCGATAATATTCAGACTTTGTCAAGTAGACAAATTAGAATCAATTATATGAAATTCAGAATAAAGAAATAAAAGATGGAATCTGAGAAAAATATTAGAAAAGGTTTTTTTTTAATGTGTGTGTTATGTAACTCTGGTATTTTTAGAACATTTATCTAACTTGGCTGCAACTAATTATTTATTTTCTGATTTAATCTGCAAATCATTTCCTCAGCTCATCTTCCTTCTGATATATCGTGTGGTTTATTTTCAATACTTTTATTTTAAATGCACATAAACACAGTACATGTTTTATGTTTTTAAGTATAATGGGGGTGGGGGGTGTTTTATTTCTGAAGATTGACACATGGCGGTGTTTTGTAATTCTATGTGGGATGTGTCAAATATTTTGGCACAAATTCACCAACTAGTCAAATCATTATTTGGTCAATAAAACGTCTGACAACAGTGAAAAATGTCCAGCATCATTTTATAAATGGCAGATCTGGATTAACTCATTAAAGTGAACATGAACCTGGTTCCCATAGGAGGTGATTTAAAGCAGATTTATATTAAAATATGCACCATGTAAGCATAATAAGATGTTTAAGATGGTAAAACTAGATTTTTAATAGTGTCCTACAACAAGACAGGATGTCAAGAGCAGTAAAATATAAACATATAAAGTAAGTCCTTTTATTTTTTTTATCAAATTTACCCCCAAAGTCCCGTCAGATGAACACGAGTTCTGCTTCATCGGTTCCACATTTAATCATGTTCTATATTTTAAACATTTAACATTAATTTAAACGTCCATGTCAGCCGTGTATTTTCGTTTGATCGTTTCTATTTAAGCCTTAAGCAAAAAACGATGGTCAGAATTTCCTAAAACCCAAGATGACATAAATTTACTATCACATAAGACTAAGAAACTGAAGAATGTTTGATATTTTTGCTTAAAAAATGACCAAAATAGTTGCCTTTTTTAAAATGTCAAAGCACCTTAATTACATTTGGAAAGAACAACTACAAAGCAGTGTGTAGTCGGGGTCACATTTCACATGTCTATGAGTTGTTAACAGCTCCACCAAATAGTGATTTTTCCCTCTAAACTTCTCACATGTTTTCATTTCAATAAATGTTCAAATGATCCAATATTTCACCAAAAATCAAAGATATCAGAACGTTGTTTCTTCTTCTTTCCTCTTGTAAACGGTAACAGTGAGTAGAAGGTAGATCTCAGCAGCTGAGTAACAACAACCTGCAGGATTCAGAGGAGCAGCTGCTGCAGACTGATAAGACCTTCAGAAACGTCACATTTCAGCAAAAATCAAAGATTAGAGAAAAAGTCCAAAAACTAAATCAGATTTATCTGTTGACCCTTTGGAGAGGCCCTGACCCCTAGGTTGGGAACCAGTGGACTAAACTAGCTAACTGTATATAAAGTAGTGTAAACTAGCTCCACCTCCAGCAGCTACAACAGTAACATGCTGCTCTAACACTGATGCTTCAGTATTAATAATCTAATGATGTCATATATAATAATATATCAGTCAGAGGGACCAAACCACTACTTTTACTGCAACACTTTAACTACATCAAGCTCATAATACTGATGGACTTTTACTGTTGTAGGATGTTTCCTGCAGGACTTTTCCTTGTAATGGAGTATTTTTACATGCTGTATTGGTACTTTTACTGCAGTAAAGGATCTAAGTACCTTCACGACCCCCCTGCTAACCCACCACACCCCCGCCCCCAACTCGTCCCCATCTGCCGCTTACATTAATTGTGTCAGATGTCGTCCAATCTGTCTGTCCACTGAGACAACACGATGAAAAGCCAGAGACACTTAGAGGTCCCACAGGGCTGTTTTACATTTCCACCACTGAGATTAAACACAGAGGCGAAAAAAAGCAGCCTGAGAAGCTTTAATGTTGATCTGAGTGTTTGATATTAGAAGTAAATGTTTCTTAAATTGAGTTAAATGGATAAATTCCTCTTGTGTTTAATGATCAAAGTGACCCTTATGGGATGTATCCTCACCAAATGTCCTCGCAAGGAGGTAAAAAATAAATAAAAAATAACAGCATCCTCCAAAAGTGGGGACGTTTATCCGGGATGAACCTGCTACATGCAGCTTCACAGCAGTTTGTTGTGGTTTTTTATTATTATTTTAAGGTGTTTAAATAGAAATAAAACGTAGATACTCACAGAGAAGCGAGCTGCTGGGTGTGCTGGTTGAATCCCGGCCGTCCTGGCTGCTGCTGCTGCTGGTGCTGGTGGTGCTGATGCTGGGGACGGTGATGGGGGTGGCCATCGGTATCCCGCGGACACAAAGATATCCGAGCAATAATTAAAAACGAACGAGCAGAGGGGAGGAAGAGGAGGAGGGAGGAGGAGGAGGAAGGGGAGAGATGACCAATAAATGTCCCTGAAAGCCGCACAGATGATTAAATGGTGTCCTTGTGGATCCGTAACGTGTGAGGAGGACGCAGGAGCTGAGATGCGTCTCACTTTGTGCTCTGAGAAGACGTCAGGATGCTCTGAAACCACAGTCAAGTTACTGAAACACACCGACGGCCGGTCAACCCTTTCAAAATAAAATCCTTCAACATCCAAGAGACTTTGATTTTCCTAAAGATACAACCGAGTCCACGTTGTTATTAAAAAAGAAACACATTCACAAAAAAAATCATTCAGATTAAGTAAAAATATTAAAGTTATTGTATATACGTTTTTTTGTTGTTTTTTTTTAAAAGTAAAACTGCTGAACATGAAGACATACAAACGAGCTCATTTTAGAACGAGAAAATTTCAACAGTTCCTTTTAACAAAATGACATTTATTTTGAAGCCATCCTCTCTACGTTTCCGGTCTTTTTCCTGTTCACTCTGTCTGTCTTCACTCACCTGACGGACATGCGCGCTCACGCACCAACCTGGACAGATTGTAGGTTTAACATGCACACGCTGTCGCTGGTGCGCGCACGCGGGTACGCGCACATATTTATATATAAGCTATACGTGATGTAGGACTACATACGCATGGGCGCGCGCGCGCACACACACGTTGTCTTTGGTCACTTTTGGGGACATTACATAGACTTACATTCATTTCCTGGAGGTAAATGTTTTACCAATTTTACCAAATTTCTCACTGAAAGTAGCCGATGACAGAGCTACACACACACACACACACACACACACACACACACAATTCTGTATTTCATGTCATTTTATTTTAAATGTCTACGTTATTCTATATTATATTCAGGTTACATAATTATACAGCTGAACAGACATATGCTTAATTTGCATTTATATTATACTAACATCATAATCATAATGTCTAATATATAATATATAAATATATCATGTATATCTATAGTTTGTTTTTATTTATAGGATGATATATTTTGATAATATTATGATACCTTATGATAGAATACACACAACACAGTCTGTTCATCTGTTTAACTGTATATAATATAGAATAAATGTGACATAGACATGTAAAATAAAATGATATGAAATACAGAATTGTGTGTGTGTTTGTACTGTATATATAAAGGGATTTTTCTGCTTTGTTTTATTTACTTATTATTAGATGTATGTAGATTTCTTGATTAATAATTGTCGCTTCTTCCGTTTTAAATCCTCATCAGGTTTTTTTCTTTCTCTGTTGCAACATCTAATTTCCCACAAAATTATTTCCGCAGACCCCCCATTCAATACAACAATAACAAGCGCAACAATAAAATAAATCCTAAAAATAGTCTAAATAGCCTAAAAAATTAGTGTTATCTGTTATGAGTATATTCTTATTTCTGACTAGATGATATATTAAAATACTTTCTGATAAAATAAAAAAGTGTAATTACAGCTGCAACCAAGTTTTTTAAGTGTCTAAAAAAAGTGACCAAAAATTATGTTTTGATGTCTTCAAATGTCTTTTTTTTAAATAATATATTCAGTTTTCAATTCTGTAAAACAGATAAATCCTGTCTATTCTGTATATAACCTCCTACTGTATGTATATCTAGAGTAACATCAGTTTGTTTTTATCCATCTAATATTTATTTCAGTGCTCCTTGCTCTCTGTCACACCTTTACACTGTTTACAGCTCTACCTGAATGTTTTTATCAAATCATTTCTGGGAGAAAAATTCAAATGAAAATTAAAAAATTAAAAATCAATTATGTAAAATCCATAAATCTGTATAATCTGTACAGTAAATGGTAATTACAGTCGTCATTAAATGTAAAAATTGTACTTGTAGTAATGAGTAAATGTACTTTGTTACTTTCCAGCACTGCTGGCTGAACTCAGGAAGGATTTCCAGGTGCTGCAGTGTTTAGTGTTGCAGCTCCATCATGTGTAGTGATGCAGTACTGCAGCTACTTTACAGATAATACTTCTTTATATCTCTCAGCTTAGATTGCAAAAAGTCAGCCTGCAGGTCAAATGTCATTCATATTAGTGCTCAGATTCAGTTGTATTATTGCTGTTATTAACACACCTCCTGATATCCACAGCCTGCCTCACCTGTTTCTTGTGTAACACAAGTCATCAGATATAAAGATATAATTCAGGCCTGCTGCTGGTAAATAAATCTCTCTGGTGGACTAAACTTTCCCTCCACAGCTTGTTCAGTCTCTGGTGTAAGTATTTTTATTATAACAGTAATGTTATTAATGAGTCTGCTGTCTATGAACATGTTCCTGTTCAGTGTTTCAACCAGCATCACTGTCACATCATTGCAAAGCTTGTTTCTGTGAAGGATGGTCAGGTGTAACCTGTGCTAAAGGAGATTAGAAAGGAGGCATTGAAGCACCTTTCCTTAGTATTTCGAGAATTCGACCAGCTCTCATCATGACTACAACCTAGATACTTCCAGCTCATTTCACTCCGTTAGGAACTTTTTTAAACAACAAAGACTATTCGACCGCAGCCAGAAACTCCAATTTGAGAAGTTGAAGCTAGAAAAGAGGAGACAATCGTGAGTAGATTAAGAATAGGACGCACTAATCTGAACAGCTCACTTCACATTGTAGGGGAGCATCCAATAGTTTTCTGCAACCATTGCCAGGTGTCGGAAACTGTAGGGAAGGAAATATGTAGCAGAGAGAAAGGACATGATGGAAGAATTGAGAGGAGCTAAATTACTCCAGAAGATGGCAGTAGTGCGATATTTGAGATGTAAGCTGCCGTTAAAACCAAATGAAGAAGAAAAAAGTAGCAGCGAAGGCGGCGCAGACAGCATGGACAAAAACCATGAAAAGTGACATACATCTGGCAGGTGAGTGTTAATAAAACACTCGTTTATTTTACCGCGTCAGTTTCAGTCAATTTTCTCCCTGAGGACGGTAGAAATGAGGGGAGAAGAACCAGAATGAACTTCTGTGGATATAAATAGAGGAAGGAAAACAGGGAGATACTAACTAGTTTGTGTGTGTGTGTGTGCGCGCGGTATTTCCTGGTTTCTTTGGGTACATTTAAAGTCCGTGGAGTTAAAATCCCTTAAGTCGCATCCACGTTTCCCTCACTAACTAACAGAAGACTAACTGGTGATATTGTTTTGTCAACTATTGTTTAGATTGAACTTTTATTCTCAACATTTAAGCCAGAAAAATGTAAATTTTAACATTTCCATGACAACTAAGAAAACCTGATCCGATAGAAAGGCTTCTGAGTAGACTTGGTGCGACATTTTTTTTTAACTGATGATCCTCTTGAGTATCTCTGACACTTAAATAACAAACACAGAAAACACAACTGTGCTCAATGTTCTCTGATTTTACCAGAGAGCCAAGATGACGGAGATGGACCTCCTCAACATTCTGAACGATTTGAGAAGCGATGAGTTTGAGAACTTCAAGTGGCAGCTGAAGTATGAAAAGGTGGATGACATCCCACCCATCCAAGAGAGCCAACTGTCGAAGGCAGAGAGGCGGGACGCAGTCGATCTGATGGTGCAGAAATATGAATATGCTCGAGCTGTGGAAGTGATGAAGAATATTTTAAAGAAGATCAACAGGAATGATCTGGTGGGGAAGCTGCCAAACATCGGCTCAGGAGCAGAAGGTCAGTTACAGGAAGTGACAAACATGACATCACATGCAGGCAGCAGATCTGTGAGGAGAAACAAACTGTATCTTTATACTTTTCATAATTTTAGATACAGTCCAGATAGTATTTGGACCGTTACATGTTTTTTTTTTGTTCATCAAGCTCTGCGCTGACAGATAAACTTTGAGATTACAGTGATCAAGTTTCCATATTTTCAGCAATTAAAACCCTGCAGATTTTACCTGTTACTCCATGACTAAAGTAGTACTAAGAAGTACTCCTCACTACTTGACAAATGCGCCATCGTACAGGCAACTCTGGTTTCTCAGAATAACCTGGTTATGTAAGCACGCATTAAACACACTGATACATATTCAAATCTATATTTTTCTTCTCTTTCAGCAGATGGTGATTTGCAGAAGGTTTTTGATGTATATAAGTTCAGTCTGAGGAGGAGATGTCAACAAGTGACAGAAGGAATTGATGAAGCAGGAAATGAAACCCTCCTCAACAGTATCTACACTGAGCTCTACATCACAGAGGGAAAGAGTAAAAAGGTTAACACCCAACATGAGGTTATGCAGCTTGACACAGCTTCTGAGATGGAGAGCCTCCATGACACTCCAATCAAGTGCCACAACATCTTCAAAGTCTTACCTGACCAACAGAAACGTGTAATCAAAGCTGTTCTGACGAACGGCGTCGCTGGAGTTGGAAAAACCTTCTCAGTGCAGAAGTTCACTCTGGACTGGGCAGAGGGTTTGGAAAACCAAGATGTCAGTCTGGTGATTCTGCTTTCGTTCAGGGAGCTGAACTTGATCAAAGATGAGCAGTACAGTCTTCTCATGCTGATCCATGATTTCCATCCAACATTAGAGCAGGTCACAGCAGAGAAGCTCAAAGATTGTACAGTTTTGTTCATCTTTGATGGCCTGGATGAAAGCAGACTTTCACTGGATTTCAGGAACAGGAAGGTTGTGTCTGATGTCACACAGAAGTCATCCGTCAGTGTGCTGGTGACAAACCTCATTGAGGGGAATCTGCTTCCCTTGGCTCTCATCTGGATAACTTCCCGACCTGCAGCAGCCAGTCAGATCCCTTCTAGATGTGTTGACAGGTTTACAGAAGTACGAGGCTTCAATGATGCTCAGAAGGATGAGTACTTTGGGAAGAGATTCAGTGATGGAGATCTGGCCAGCACAATCATCTCACACATCAAGTCATCCAGGATTCTCCACATAATGTGTCACATCCCAGTCTTCTGCTGGATCACTAGTAGAGTTATGGAGCACATTTTGACTTCAGACCAGAGAGGAGAGCTGCCCAAGACCGTGACTGACATGTACTCACACTTCCTGCTGGTTCAGACAAAGAGAAAGAAGCACAAATATGATGAGGGACATGAAACGAGTTCACAGGAGCTGACAGAAGCTGACAAGGAAGTTCTACTGAAGCTCGGGAGGCTGGCGTTTGAACATCTAGAGAAAGGAAACATCATATTCTACCAAAAAGACCTGGAGCAGTGTGGTCTTGATGTTACAGAGGTCTCAGTGTGCTCAGGATTTTGTACAGAGATCTTCAAAAGAGAGAATGTGATCTTCCAGAAGGCAGTCTACTGCTTTGTTCATCTAAGTGTTCAAGAGTTTCTGGCTGCAGTCTACATGCACCACTGTTACACCAGCAAGAACACAAAGGTACTGAAGGCTTTCCTGGGAAAAAACTACTACTACTCATCCCCAGATAACTTCCTGAATGGCGCCATGGTCAAATCTCTGGACAGTAAAAATGGTCAACTGGACCTGTTTGTTCGCTTCCTTCATGGCCTCTCTCTGGAGTCCAACCAGAGTCTATTAGCAGGTCTGCTGGGTCAGACACAGAACAGTCCAGAAACAATCCACAGAGTCATCGATAACCTGAAGAAGATGAATACTCCTGATATTTCTCCTGACAGAAGCATCAACGTCTTTCACTGTCTGATGGAGATGAATGACCGCTCACTACATCAGGAGATCCAAGAGTTCCTGAAGTCAGAGAACAGATCAGAGAAGAAACTCTCTGAGATCCACTGCTCAGCTCTGGCCTACATGCTGCAGATGTCAGAGGAGGTTCTGGATGAGCTGGACCTGAGGAAGTACAACACATCAGAGGAGGGACGACGGAGACTGATGCCAGCTGTGAGGAACTGCAGAAAAGCTGTGTAAGTACAGTTGTGACCATCAACAATATAAATCAGTCACTGCAGAGTACATACACACATCTCTTATGTCCAGGTATTCAGTCCAAAAAGTTTTAGATACTTCCTGTTCCCTCTCTACCCAGCTTTAAGGAGCCCATTTATTCTCCAGATGTTGTACTCTTTGTACATGTAACAAAGATAAACATTTTAAGATAGCATTTTACAGTGTTGAGAGTGATTGCAGACCTGCCAACCTGTATACATTTGTGTAGCAGCTACGCATTTTGACATCAAAATACACTGTCATGATTTATCACTAAACTACGCAAATAGTCAGTGACGCCTGTGAGCTCATTTCATGCGTCCATGGTTCAGTTGTGCACTTGCAGTACTCAAGTGCAGTGTCTATATGTCCTTTTCATGTAAAGCACTTGTGCATGTAATCTCTTTTGTTGTAAGACACTTTGAGCTCAATGTAATATCATTTGTAACAACAGGCTTACTCGCTGTCAACTCTCAGACATTCACTGTGAAGTTGTGGCCTCAGCTCTCAAGTCCAACCCCTCCCTTCTGAGTGAGCTGGACCTCAGTGCAAACAACCTGACGGATTCAGGAGTAAATCTGCTGTCTGCCGGACTGGAGAGTCAGAAATGTAGACTGAAGATTCTGAGGTCAGTTCACTGACTTTGTTTTCCTCTTGTAAATTTTGTATGTGCCCAGTAATTTAAATTCATAACTAAAGTTTCAGATTTAATGTGATTTTTTTTCACAAATCACTAAAATGTTTAAGTCCAAAATGCCTGAACAATTGGTTTCAATTTGAATTTAGTCTACAATTAAAGGGCTCTGATATTTGTAAGAAAACAGTTAAAATTATTGGACATATATCCGTGCGATCAATTTAATGTCTAATGATAATGAATAATATAATTTCTTGGTATGTGTGTGAAACTCAAATCTGTAAACCAAACAGAACATGGTAAAAGGTTTAGGCTTTCATTGCATTTTAAGGAATAACATCATTGACATTGACATTTTGACATTGAGAATTGACATTTTTTTGTAGGAACTTATAAAGTCTCTCACACACATATACTTTAAAACTCTAATACTGTGGTTAGAAATAAATGGCTCAGCAGGAGAAAAAATATTTATTTTTCTGTATTTACTCAAGTTCTGTAGTGTTTTTAATTAAATTACATGTAATTCTTACCATTTACACGAAGAAGATGAATAAAAGTAATGCAACATGTCTAATTTGATCCTTATTATTGACTTGATCAAGGTCAGCAGCATTTTATTAATCTGTGTTGACATCGAAAGGAGTCTGAATGTTGTGGTGATATTTCGATGATGTCTGTAGATAATCCAAAATAACAGTCTGCTCATTTTAGGTAAAGTCTTACTTATTAGGACAGATCTGATGGATTATAGTGGATTTTTAATATTAACGAGAGCCCTTTTTCACTCTTTGTATTTGACAGTTTTTAACCTGCATCCTGTTGGGTTCAGATGTTTGGAGTTTCCATTTTCTAAACTTCTACATTCTAAACCTTCAGCTCTGAACAGATTATGAAACATCGAATGATTTCAAGCATGAACACTGTCTTCTAAAGTAACATCTTCTTCTGTATTCAGATTGAGTTCCTGCTGTTTGTCAGAAAACAGCTGTGCATCTCTGGCCTTAGCTCTGAAGTCCAACCCTTCCCATCTGAAAGAGCTGGAGCTGAGCCATAACACGCTGCATGTTTCAGGAGTGAGGCTAATGTGTGATTTTCTGAAGAGTCCACACTGTAGACTGAAGATTATGAGGTAACGCACACACACACATTTTCGACTTCTGTGCTGAGATTAATATGATGTGAAAGTTATGGTGACACTTAAGCAGAAATCCGGGATTCATCAATATGTCCTTACTTGAATTTGTTCTTCCTCTGCAAACAAATTTAGAACTGCCTTTGACCATGCATACGCACAAATCATACATGTCCCCCAGCCCCCAGAAATTATATAGTCATTATTCATTCAATGTAAACAGTGTATTGGAATCATGATTATTTTTTAAAAAAAATATTGGACTGCTATACAATATTTAAAAGTGTGAAATTTCTAATAACTAACTAATTAACATATACGCATGTGGTAAGAACAAAATTGGCTGTTGTGTATGTGTTGTGAATCTGACGATAATTTTTCATGCAAACTTATTTTGTGCACAAAATAAGAACATTTCTACGCACATATTAGTGATTGAGGCCCATTGTCTTCTAAAGTGACATAATTTATTCTCTATTCAGATTGAGTTACTGCAGTTTGTCAGAGATGAGCTGTGCTGCTCTTGCCTCTGCTCTGAAGTCCAAACCCTCCCATCTGAGAGAGCTGGAGTTGAGCTACAACAATGAGCTGCAGGATTCAGGAGTGAAGCTGCTGTGTGATTTTCTTGAGAGTCCACACTGTAGACTGAAAACTCTGAGGTCAGACACTAGTTTTTTTTACTTCTGTGCTGAGATTGATATGATGTGAAAGTTTTGGTGGCATCAAATTGCAGACATAAAGATGATGTATTTAAGTTAAAATCCCTTTCAGATTTAGACAGTCAAATGTTGTTTTCAAATATTTAATTACTATTTAATAATTTAATTTTAAACCATACTACTTTAGAAACATTTTCAAACACCTTCTTTTAATACACTTTTAAGGCACTGTGTCTTTATTGAAGTAGCAGCATGTTACCATTAATATTAATGAGAACTCTTTTTCACTGTTTGTATTTGACTACTTTTAACCTGCATCTTGTTGGGTTCAGATATGTGGAGATTTTCTAAACTTCTACATTCTAATCCTTCTTGTGTTGAAACATTGAATGATTTCAAGCAGGAACATTTTCTTTAAAAGTGACATAATTTATTCTTTATTCAGACTGAGTCACTGTGGGTTGTCAGAGATCAGCTGTGCTTCTCTGGCCTCAGCTCTGAAGTCCAACCCCTCCCATCTGAGAGAGCTGGAGCTGAGTTACAACAAGCTGCAGGATTCAGGAGTGAAGCTGCTGTGTGATTTCCTGGAGAGTCCACACTGTAGACTGAAAACTCTGAGGTCAGACACCATGTTTCGCTTCTGTGCTGAGATTGATAGGATGTGAAAGTTTTGGTAACACTAATCTTAAAACATAAGGATGATATTAAGCTGATCTACAATGAGTATCTTAATTGTAAAGTCTATTTTCTTCTTTGATGGTTTAGTCCATTGACTGTGTCAGAGCGGCAGATTTTAATCTTAAATATAACAAGAAAAAAACAATGCAGGACAATTCATTCTGAACCTCTTAAACATTTGATTTATACATTAAATTTCATCTTCCTCATACATGTCCTTCTTTAAGTCAAAAACAAAACTCTCTATTAGAAACAAATATAATATCCGGTATTTGTTTGCTCCAACACATTTATGTAGTGTTTATACTGCCTGAAATATTCAAACACAAGATGCCATGATTTTTTATGGCTTCAGAATTCTATGAGACTGAAATATTGTTGATGTTGTGTATGTCATTGTGTTTTTCCTATTTTCCCAAAATCCATCCTGATATAGTTGGTATCTTTCTAGAATCTAAAATAAATGTCAGTGTTTTTCACTAGTGTTTGGCTACACAACATGAGTTTGTATAGATGGAGTCAAGGGTGGAGCTACAGAGTTTTAAGAAGTGTATTCATTGTGTCTTTATTGAAGTAGCAGCATGTTCTCATCAATATTAATGAGAGCTCTTTTTCACTGTTTGTATTTGAGAGTTTTTAACTTACATCATGTTGGGATGAGATGATTGGACTTTCAAATTTCAAAAATTTAACACTCTATACCTTCTTCAGCTCCGAACAGATTATTGAACATTGAATGCAGGAATTGTCCTCTAAAGTGACATAATTTATTCCTCATTCAGATTGTTGGGGTGCTGTTTGTCAGAGATCAGCTGTGCTTCTCTGGTCTCCGCTCTGAAGTCCAACCCCTCCCATTTGAGACAGCTGGATCTGTGGGGTAACAAGCTGCAAGATTCAGACGTGAAGCTGCTGTCCGATCTTAAGGAGAATCCACACTGTAGACTGGAGACTCTGAGGTAAGTAGAGATCTGGAGTCAGTTCATTCTGATATCAGCAGTATTGTATTAAATAGTTAGTATCAAAGCAAAGATCCAGTATTTCATGGTGAACTTCCAATCATCTCAGTGGCTGCTTTCCTCAAAGACAGAGACAGACAGAGACAGTCACAGTCAAAGTCAGCCAATCAGAACAGCCAGATGCCTGTTGTGAGCTGGATTACAGCTGACAGCCATCAGATCTGACCTGAAAGTGTTTGTTCTCTCATTTCAACACTAAAGAATTGATCAGTTCATTTTTGTCAGAGCTCTAAGATCAGTCTGTCAGTCTGCAAATCACAGGCTCTGATTTCACAGAACCATCATTATGTTTATTAACCATGTGGTCTTTATACACACCAGAACATCTACTGGAGTCTAGGAAGCATATCTTTATATCTGTCCATCACTTATTTTGTTTCCTCCAAATATTTTCAGTGATGGTCTCAATGTTTATTTGTTAGATATTTCCAAAGCAGATAAGATGTTTATTGACAAACAAATACTCTTGCTTAAAATTTAACAGCAGATGACAGGTAAAAACAGTAAGTGTATCACTCAAGTGTTTCTGCAATAATGATGTGACTCTCAGCAGTTTATTTCCTCTTTGTACTTCAGTGAAATCTGAGTAACAGACTTGATGCCAAAAGTCTCTGCAGGTCTGTGAGCTTGGAGCTCAGTGTGTTCACTGAAACATGTTAACATGAGAGCTGAGAGGAAGCTGGCTACACTGCACAGCTGTTCCACTTTATGACTTCTGTAATTTCTTCTTCTCTCATCAGCTGGAGGTGATCTATGTATGAATTGATTCGAGAACAGCTCCATTGTCAGACACCAAGTCAAGTCCACCATCATCCCTGAGTGTTCCTTTAGATCTGACAGGGTGTCATCAGTGTATCTGGACTGCTCTGCTGCTGCTCTGTCCTTCTGCATAGTCTCCACAGACACACTCAGACTCCACTCAACCACCCCATCCACCCTCCACCTAGACTTGAGTCTGAGTCTGGATTTTGGTGCATCTGGATCATCTCCTGCAGGGGCTTGTTTAGAAAGACAATCATCTCCTTGTATTTAAGTTTTAATTTGATCTAAAACTAAGATCTCCTGCCTCTTTGCTTTCAAACCAGAGTGGCACTGCAGATTATTGCAGAATCACTTGGTACTATAACCCATAGACTGTATTAAAAAAATGGTGACCGTGATGTCACCCATTTGTTTCTGAAGAGCGGTTTTGAAGCTCAAAGTGAGCTTCTCCAGCTGTCACCATCTTGGCAGTGCGTGATGCTGCCTAACTGCCAGCCAATCAAAAATGGACAAAGAGGCGGGCTGAATGGCTGAAACAAACCACCTAGCGGCTGCCGGACCTGTCACCTGCCTGCCATTCAAGGATCTGCAGTTTTTGGCACTTGGGCACTGGCTTCATTTTTCGGCCCCGGATGTTGCTGCTTGCTATAACCGTTATCTTACAGGACACATAATATGGCATCTGAAATTAGTTTAAGTATTAAGGTAAAAGTGGTAGCTGCTGGAGATGGAGCTAGTTTGAACTACTTTCTTATACAGTTTAGTCAAGTGGTTCCCAATCTAGGGGTTGGCCCACCACGCAGATTTATTCTCCTTTGAACCTGAATGACAAAAATAGTTTAGAACCACTGTTGGACTGTCTGAAAGACATCGAAGACTGGAGGACATTTTTTTTTTAAAAAAGTTTTAATCCTGATTTTTGGACCCAGTGGTGCCTGCGATGGCCCTCATATGAACCGTATGTGAAACCCACTGTAAGGAATGTGGATGTGATCATGGACAATGAATTTAGGTTAGACAAACATAAACTCAGTGGTCTCTTCCAACTAAGGCTTTTATCTAGGGTCAAGTCCTTTTTTGAATATTTAATGACTTTCAGAGGCTCATACAGACTTTTATCTTGTCCTGGCTTGACTACTGCAATGCTCTTTATTTTGGTGTTAGCCAGGCGTCCCTCTCTTGCTTACAGCTGGTCTAAAATGCTGCAGCTCATCTTTTAATAGGAACACTCAAGGGAGAGCACATTTCCTCTGTATTAGCTTCCCTCGCCTGGCTCCCAGTACATTTTCTACTACTACTTTCTGATAAAACAAAACAAAAAAAGTGTAATTACAGCTGCAAACAAGTTTTTAGGTGTCAGTTATTTTCCAAATTAACCAATTAATAATTTTGTCTAAAAATGTGACCAAAAATTATTTTCATCAGTTTCTCAGGGGATAAAGCCATGTCTTCAAATGTCCTATTTTTTGTTATAAGATAATATATTCAGTTTACAATTATGTAAAACAGATAAATCCTGTCTATTCTGTATATAACCTCCTACTGTATGTATATGTAGAGTAACATCAATTTGTTTTTATCCATCTAATATTTATTTCAGCGCTCCTTGCTCTCTGTCACACCTTTACACTGTTTACAGCTCTACCTGAATGTTTTGTTTTTTTCAATAATTTTTGGGAGAAAAGTTCAAACAAAAATAAAAAAAAATCTCTTGATCAACTCACTGATTAATCAACTTATTGTTTCAGCTTCCATCTCATCAGTGGTGGAGGAATTACTCAGATCCTTTAATGTAGTGGAGCCGAAGTATCAGTTTGCATACAATCAAAATACTCAGATAAAATATCTCTCAGCTTAGATTGCAAAAGTCAGCCTGCAGGTCAAATGTGTTTATATTAGTGCTCAGATTCAGTTGTATAATTGCTGTTATTAACATACACCTCCTGATATCCACAGCCTGTCTCACTTGTTTCCTGTGTAACACAAGTCATCAGATAAAACTAAACTTTCCCTCCACAGCTTGTTCAGTCTCAGCTCTTGGTGTAAGTATTTGTATTATTACAGTAATGTTATTAATGAGTCTGCTGTCTATGAACATGTTCCTGTTCAGTGTTTCAAACAGCATCACTGTCACATCATTGCAAAGCTCGTTTCTGCTCCGTTAGTCTTTTCTTCTGTGGTGCTTTCAGGTGTCGTAGTACGTTTGACACTGCTGAGAACCAGCAGCCTTTTTATTTGATGAAGTGACCAAATTCTTATGTTCCTTTTTAAACTTTTAAACTCCAAAAGAAAGGTAGCTAAAGTTAACTTTAACCTTTGACTGTTCTGAAAAGATGCAACCCTGAACGCCCTATTTTCAGTTTTATCACACTAGCACATGAACGCACCACAGAAATGACTCTCTTGTACACACTTGTCTTTATTCAGCGGTCATTGAAAGAGAACATTCAGAACATGTAGACACTTCATTTTTATTTTCAGCATCTTTTAAAAGAGCATTAAAACATCACTTCCTACAGTTCAGTGCTGTTTTTTTCTTTATCATACAAAATAAACACATTAGATTTATTGTCCACTTCGTTTCATATGTACACGACACACATACGTTTCTCCTGATTTTCATCACATCCTGATAATGTTCATACAGACTAACTTTGATCTCCATGTATGACTCTAATATGTTCCAGATGTGCAGCAACATCTCTGATGACACAAGAAACCAGAACCAGTCTACGTGCAGCAGGTCAGTAATCACGTTTCTTTTGAACTGAGGCTCAATGATAAGTGTGAAAAGGTACGAATCAGGGGAAAAACATCCAAATATTTCAGAAAACACAGGTGAGAGTTGTCAAAATGAGGGATGTTAATAACCTGAAGTTGCAAGTTTCACCAATTCACACCGACACACCGACTAAAGCATCTGTTTTCTTGTAATTTAACTTTTTTTTCTTCAAAATAAAACTACTGTAGAGCTCAGAGGTGAAACTGGAACTTACAGATTCTCTACTAGAAGTAAGAAAACCTCATTTAAAACCCTGCTGAAGTTTTTAATAATGGAACATAACCTTCACTCTTTATGTTTAGATAAGGATGGAAATACTGTTGTTTATTCAACACTTGTTCCTTTTTTAATGAACCAAAGTCCACAGGCTCTCGCAGGCTAAATGTTTGGGCCGCTGTTGGTTCAGACATGTCTGTAGCTTTTTTTAGAGAAAATTGGCTTTTAAAGTGTGTTTGTGAATTTTACAGATATGGACAAAACCATGATATGACGAGCTAAAAATGAATGGTCTCAACATCTGATTGTAAGTGCTGTAGTGAAGCTAATTTGTCTTTAAATATGGGAAATAAACTTCAGGAACTCGCTTCGTTTATGTCAGAAAGACAGATGAAAGAAAAGCTGAAAAAAAAAAGATTGTATTGAGTTACAGAAGGAAGTGGAACATCAAGGCTTTTGCTCTCTTTTCATAAAATTAGAATAACTAACAAGTTTAGTCTCTAAATGGTTCAACTCTTTCTTGTAATATGACTTTTATAATCAATAGTCTTTTATTTTATCTCTCAACTTTGGCCTCGATACTTAAAACCAGACGACATGGTCCCACTATGATTGGTTTTTTTTACACTTTTGAGTCCGTTTATTTCTCTTAATGAAGTGTCAGTTGGTCAAATAACACAAACCTCCAACTGTCCAAACATTTCTAATGTAGTTTTAATGATTTTCATCCAGTGAATTTCTGATATTAAGCTGATAAAAAAACAATTCATCTGTCTGAACTAACCAGCTTTTGTTGTGCTGATGTTCCACTCAGTGACTTTCTTTAATGAGAGAGCTCAAAGTCGACTATTTAAACTCATAGAAGACTTTACATTTAATCATTCTGGATGCGAGGAATCATGTGAAATTCATGTGTAACAGTGTTTACATGCTGCGTCCTGTTCCTCTTCACATGTGGCATCAGGATACACGAGTCCATGATGATTTATCTGTCACGTTGTCATGTTTGTGACCCCGTCAGGTCACTTCCTGTCCGTCCTTCCTGTGTGTCCAAACTGACAGAGAGACTCAGTCTGTTGTCTGCCGGCGTCCAGGAGCGTTTCGGTGGCGGTGCTTCACACAGTGGAAGGCTTCATCAGCGCCTGCTCGCCAAACAGCTGCTTGAAGTGAACCACGTGCTCCTCACAGTGCTCTCCTGGTGACACACACACACACACACACACACACACGGAAAGTTCTGGTTAATAAATACACTAAAAGTCAGTTACAATCAATCAGGAGTTCAATAGTTAGTGTACATATGCGTGGAAAAATCAAATATGTAAATTCAATTCAGCTAAAAACCTGCTTATTTCTACTGATATATATCCATTCAAACAGTTTCCATTTTATTTGCCCCAAAACAATTGAAAATATTAAACAAACAACAATTAATTTCTCAGTCGTTTGGTGTTAAAAATGTCAGAAAACGGTGAAAAATGTAATTTTTCACCCAGAATGAAACCTTTAAATGTCTCTTTGTCTCCACCAACAGTTCACAACCCAAATATATTCAGTTTATTATTATTATTATTATTATTATTATTATTATTATTATTATTATTATTATTATTATTATTATTATTATTATTATTGTTATTGTTATTATTATTATTATTATTATTATAGAAGACTAAATAAAACCAGCTTTAAACTGTCTGCATGATTGTTACAAACTTTTAATGAAAATTAAGTCACATCATAGTTTGAGGAAGTTCCCATAAGATACTTCAAAATTTTAAGATGCTATGTCACAATTTTGAGAAACTTTTTGTAATTATGAGAAAAGTCAGTATTAAAAAAAACTAACTAACTAACTATCAATAATTAAAAAACAAAAAAACAAACAAAAACATTGTAAAAACTGCAGTGTTTGAATGTAACTGAGTTTATTCACTCAGATGCTTTTTGAGTTGAGAACAACATTTATACTCCACCTTATTTATTTAGGAGCTTTAGTTTTTTGCAGGACTTATAATGGAGTATATTATATTGTGTTATTGCTACTTTTGCTTTAAGTATAAAATCTCAACACTCCTTCCACCACCGGATAACTGAGAAAATATTATTTTGCAATTTTTTTATTTTGTCATGATTTATATAAAAAGATGATAAATGATAATATTGATAATAGATAATCATCCTGGCCCCTGTAGAATCACAGAGTGCCTGCAAGTTTTATTTATTTAACACATTTTTAATGACAATCAATGAAAAAAAGACGTATGAGAACATCCAGGAACAGCGAAGCAAGAACACTTCACTTTAGGTAACGTAACTGTGTGTGTGTGTTCTCTCACCAGGGTTGAATCCAGGACTTCCTCTCAGTCGTTGGTTCCTCTGCTGAAAGGACCTGAACACCGTGTAGAACAACATCTGGTCTCCGGTCTGCCTCGCCGCGTCCAGAAACTTCCTGGCCGAGACGTTGTCGTGTCCGCCTGGAAACCAGGTCAGAGTTCATCATTTCATATACATCATATAAGTTTTCCTAGTTCTGATCATGTGACCCAATACTGCCATGCCATGTGGACGGTGAAATAGTTTCTGCTTTCTCATCAATGTAGACTCAAAATTTTAAGAGTAGAAATTCATTTTTGACCCTGGAAACATTTCCTGTGGAAGATCATGTGATACGGTGGGAAAAGCTACTAAATGGACGTTATGATGAAATTGTTTCCTTTCAAATCTTAACTTTAAAACCGACATGGACGAGAAGAAAACAGGAAAATGATGAAAAACACTGTGAGGTTGTTTTATAAATAAATAAAATACTGTTAAAGAAATCACAAATAATGAAATATAATTAGTTTTAATTGGAGATCGACGTACCGACACTGCGGATGAATCTGAGCGCGCCCAGAACCTGCTGCTTGGACAACAACACCTCCACTATCTCGTCATTGGCCGTGGACAGACGCTGAAATAAAACAAACAAACAAAAACGTACAGAAATTACAGAAATGTTTCTTGCTGTGATAAAAAAAAAAATGAATGTGTTTTAAGTGTTTGTTTGTTTGTGAGACCTTCAACATGTCCAGTGACAGCTGGTGTGCAGGAGGGTACGTGCTCTCCAGAGACAGAAGTAAACAAGCCTGAAAACAAGAAGAGAAAAAGATGTTTTATAAGAAAAACTGGAAACACAGACCAGATTGATCCTGTGGGAAAACGATCACAAGAAGACTGAATGAAAAATGATAAAATAATTAGATTAAATGTCCAGATTACGCTCGTTTCCCAGGCAACAACAACAGAGGTTCACTCACGTCCTGAACAGCTGCACAGACTCCCAAACGCTAAATATTTCTGAATGATGGATATTTGTTGTTAATTCTGGCATTAAAACATATTTTTTGTCCTGGCGGGTTCTCGTTGATATAATTGTAGGAGAAACACTGATTCAGTAAACGTTCAGTACGTTTAGTAAACGCTCAGTAACCGTTGAGAACAGTTAGACCCAGAAGTCTCCGTTAGTTTGGAAGAGTCCAAAGAGGTGAAAACAGCGGGGGTGTTTTTGAATACATGTTACGTTCTAAAGCACAAATAAACACACCCACACCCCTCACCTCTGTCCCTCCCACTGCAGGAAATAATGGATTAATCCTGGAAAGCTGCTGATGTAGCACTTTTCTCCTTATGAAAGTAACATGGAGATTATTAACCAATGAGAATTTAGTCTGATGAGAGCATATCGACCAGCAGGCTGCAGCTGCAGTATCAATCTCTTCATCTAACTCTACAGCAGAAGGCGAACACATGTATCCTAAAATGTCCAACTCTCACTTTAAATATCAAAATGTCTGCAACTATTTGCAGGTTTTCCTCTATGACATTTGTTAGGAGTAATTTTCCTAAACACCGGACTGGTTTTCATTGAGGAGACAACAAGGAGGCGTGGTCAAGCTGCCTGGCACTCAGCCAATGACCTGATGGGTCTCGGCTGAAGAAGCATGACGGCTGAATGAGTGATATGAGTTGAGTTAAAAATGAAGAGACGTCCTTTTAGGAGCGTTTTTTGGGACATTACATCTTGTGTAAACCCAGCTCTGTTCTTCAGGTACCTGTCCCCCCAACCACCAAAAACTGAACAGAAACACCAGACGCCAGTGCTAACCGGCCTGGGAACTCGGTAAGGAACCCACCTCCCGGCTGTCTCTCTCTAATTTTTGGAAAACAGTCCCTCCAACTCGGTGTCCACTCACGTTTTTCTCCTTTTCTACACCCTCCAGGTTCGGACTAGCATCGATACTCAGCACTGAATCCTCTAGACTTGACTAGTCTGTAACACAGTTAACTGAATATCTTTGGGTTTTGGACTGCTGATTTGACAAAACAATCATTTAATATGTCGGCTTGGGCTTTGAGAAACAATCATTTATCACCATTTATAGACGAAACAATTAATTGACTAATTGATAAAGTTCCCATTAGCTGCAGTCCTACTTGGTTCACATTTAGAGCCGTGTTTAGGACGAGTGTCAGGTGAGTTTTAGGAGTAGTTTTCACTCACCAGTGGTTTGGAGTCACTGAGGACGTGGTACTGCAGGAACTGATGCAGCATGTAGAACAGGTTGTGCTGCACCAACGTCTTTATCACCAACTCGTAGAGGTAATGCTGAGAGACACAAACAATGGAAATGTTATTAAAAAAACATCCTCAGAGTCAAAGCTGGAGCAGGTAAAGGTTTAAACTGTTTGCAGAGGGTTACCCTGGAGTCATTAAGATCTAAAAGGGGAGCAGGAATGTGATCAGGAAGTTCAGTTCAGTCAGAAGAAAAGATTGGACAGGGTGAGGTGTCACTCTGCTGGGTTTTACCTGGACAGTGATCTGGAACTGGTTCAGAGAGCGGATGTACTCCATCAGCACTGCAATGATGAACTTGTGGGAGACACCCTGCAGAAGAAGAACACACACAAACAGGGCAGTCGTTTCATTTTTAATATTTGTTACACACACACACTAAACACAAAACTATTTAACAAGCAACCTTTACATTTCTTCGTAGTGTTCACCAGAGAAGAAGAAAACAGCTTTAAAGCAATAAAACATAACAGGATGTGTGTTTTTTTGTACCTTCTTCTCTGTGAAAGAAGACAGGACGTGTGTGTACATGTCTGACTGGTCGATGACTGCCTGAGTTCTGACCGGACGCTTCTGGGCGGCGCTGCCTCGACCCGGACCGGACTCCATCGCCTACAAACATCAACACAAACATCATACAAGTGTGGGGAAGTGGATGTACAGAGAAAGAGAGAGTTTGTGGTACTGAGAGTCTTGAACAGAACGAGTAAAAATGTTTTTGTTTGTTTATTAATGACCGATGACATCACTCACCACGGTGTACGTCTGCTCTGCCTCCAGGTATTCTTTATACACCTGGTTGAGTTTGTCGAAGACGGTCGCCACAACCGGGAGACTGCCCTTCTCTCCGCCCTCCAGAACTGACAGAAACACAAGTTTAGCGTTAGCTTGACGGCTAACACTTTGTTATTTTAAATGCAGGTGCACAACATTTGGTTTTGACTCCATCTTTCACTCCTTCACTGTTGCCGTGGTGATGTCAGTCAGTTCACTACTTTAACCCAGACTGGAATATCTCACCAACTGTTTGATGATTGTCATGATCAAAATGTTATTTTTTTTAATCCAGTACTGTAGTTTATAACTGAATACATTAAATTGAAACTGAATTCATTAAATCAACATTAGCCTGCTGATGTTAACATTTAGCTCAGGTGCAGCCTCATAGAGCTGCTAGCATGACTGTAGACTCTTTAGCTGCGTCTCAAATCTCATACTTCTGTACTTACACTGAACATTTTGAGTACATAAATGCATTCACAGTGAGAAGTCTGGAAAAGTGCACTGTGAGAACTCGGATGTTTCACTCAAAACAGTTAAAAAGTTGAGTGTAGAACTACGGACACTTCTCACTCTTAATGGCCGCCATCTTGGCTACGTAGCAGAAAGGGAGGGACCACTTTTCAAACTGGAAATGACGGCTGGGTACGTTGTAACTACGGTGAACATCACCACATTATTTAAATGTAAGTTACACGTGTGTTTTTAGCACTAAACACCACTACACTGTTGCCATCAGTATGTTTTAGCGGTCTGTAATGATTTGGTTAGCACGAACAATAGCGCGAATGCTAACGCTAGCTATTGCTAATTTGCTATCTTCATTTCCAGTAAGTGCACAACAGAAGTATGCGATTTGAGACACAGCTTTAGTGTTGTTGTTTTAACAAATTAGTTTTGATTTTTTTTGTACTGATCGTTTCTTGACAAAGTCGTTCCCAAAACTTGAAAGCCACAAAGTGCTTACAAGTTTTGTTCTGTTCCCACATTTGAAAATGTAATATAGTACAAAAAAAAATTGTAAATATTACCGCAATTTAATCAGGTGAAATACATCCTGCCACTGCTGCAGCTGTTATTTCAAGCTGGTTTATAAATCAATTCTACTTTTATAAAGCTTTAGTTTCCCTTGTCAGAAAGCTGAATTTATATAATTTATTTATTTATTGTTCAAATAAAGAAATCTGACTGATCTTCGGGGCAGTTACTGACACACACAGGCAGACATATACGTACTCTGTGAGCAGACCGACAGGATGACCATCTTGCAGTCTCTTCGTCTCAACAGGAAGTCCATCAGTTTGCCTTTGTCCTGCAGCAGGTTGACGGCCGGCGGCAGCTTCACCTGCAGGTACCACAGGTAACCTGAGACAGACGGACCAATGGTTAATCAATAAACCTTTGTTCATACTGCTTTAGGACACCAGCCAGGCGGTTTCACATCCTTCACTCCTCCACAACTGGCTGATCCACAGCCTGGTTGTTAATTGTGGGAATTTGCTGCTTCTCATGTGATTATAAACTTTAATCTTTAGATTTTGGCTTACTGGTCCAGACTTCGAGCTCTGGGAAATTATAATGAGTATTTTCACATTTTATAGAGAAAAGTAATTAACTGATCAAATGAGAAAATAATTAGCAGATTAATCATAATGAAAATAAGCTGCAGCCCTCTCTGTGTTTTCGTACCTTCGCTGGCGCTGATGATGATGTCGGGCTGGAAGACGCTCCAGGAGGAAGAGTCTGGAGTGACGGTCAAGGTCAGCGTGAGAAAATTTAAAAAACATCTTCAACTACATCATGAATGATTTTAATTAAAAGAGACTCGATACGGTAACGTAAAGGATACAGAGCTGACACGGCACTGGAGGCTGAGAGGGAACGACTGCTGGACCTGAAGAGAGGAAACAAAAGAGATTAAACACTCAGGAGAGAGATGAGAAGCTGCAGAGGCTGTGATGTTATGAAGGTGTGTGTGTGTACCTGACAGTGGTATCCTGTAGGGGTGTATGGAGCGCCCAGGTAAGACAGGCTGGTGTGTGACGGCACAGTCCGGCTCCTTCAGCTTGATGTCGAAGATCAGAGACGTCTGAAACACACACACACAGTATAACTACACCCTCATACACACACACACACAGTTTACCTGTATACATTAATTAAACACACACACACACCTGAGAGCTCTGGTGATGAACCACCACCAGGTTGTCCACAATGTTGAGAGCAAACTTCCCCGTAGTGTTCAGCTTCAACACGTGACTCTTCTTACACGCACCCTCCCTGAACACACACACAAAAGGAGAAAAATACTAAATTAAGAGCAGAGCAAAGAACATTTCTCTGGACTATCATCGTGTTTCAGTTTCTCTTTTTTTAACCGAGCTGTTCCTCAGTCTTAACTATCACATGTCAACAGCTATCAATAATAAACTAATCAGGGTTTAAAAGTGATTTCTTGGTTTCAGACCGAAGGGCCGAAGACTTTACTGTGAAATTAAACGACCAGCAAACAGAATCATTTCACATTTCTGCAAGAAATTATTTTGACTTTTATCAAAGCAACATTTTAAATTGTTTAATCAAGTTAAAGTTCTATAAAATAAAGGTTTTTTTTAACCTGAGCAGTGAGGACATTTTCACCGAGCCTCACTTTCTGATGCACTTTTATTTTTAAAAAAAAAGAAAGGTCTATTTGAGGGTTGATTGACTGGTAAGACCATAAATCAAGCTTTGCAAAGTTTGAGACTAGAGACGTCAACAATGGGTTATACAAGCGTTTGTGTGTGTGTGTGTGTGTGTGTGTGTGTGTACCTCGGTAAGTGGTACAGCACCACCTCTGCACTCGGACTGTTTGCTGTTCTCGAGTGATGCTTCAGATACATCACATACAGCTGACCGTAACTACAAAATACACACACAGAGAGACATTTAGACCATTTAGTGATATTCAATCAACATTCAGGCTACATTTACTTTGTGCCAAGAAAGGATAACCGCCACGGCGACCGACTTACATGGTTGCCATGGCGATGTCTCTCTCGGACAGGCTGAGTTTGGCGGGTTTAGGAACGACCGGCAGCTCGATCTCAAACTTGGACATCTTGGACATGCTCCCGTTCTGAAACAACAAATAAAAACGCAGCAAAATAAAACTGTAAATATTGAAATTATTAACTGAAAAGAAATATATGTTTTATTTTTTTTAAAAAGAAAATACACTTAAACATAAATAGAAATAATAATAATGTAAATATTGAGTTGTGCGTGTTCTCACCCTGAAGGCGAAGGGCTGCAGGATGTTTCCCTGCACGGTGGTGGACAGCAGGATGACGGCGGTCTCTGGACAGTACTGGTACCAGTTCACATTAATGCTCTGACTCTTCAACAGCTTCAGACTGCGCTTGTCAGGAAACACCTAAACACACACACAAGAGGAACGGGGATATTTACAGGGTGTCACTGCTAATTCAGTTTAGTTTCTCAGTTTACACTACTCCTTTTATTCTTTATAAGAGGAGTACAGAACACCTCCTCTAAAGTCTGGTGGATGTTCTTCCTGTAATGACGGTGGATTCACATTTACCTGGTAGTACTCTATTCCCTGGTCGGTGATGAAGACGATCTCGTTCCAGTTCGTCCAACAGAAACCTAAAACATTTGCGTTCTTCATCTGCAGAAAACAAGAAACACAAACACGGACAAGAAGTTTTCACAGAGCTGCTTCGTATTCACTTTCATTCATATCCAATGAAGTTCTCCTGGTCTAAAACATTTAAAATCAACTGAAAAACAGGAAGAAATCATTTTATAAATGCAGAGAAAGAGACAAACCTTGCATTCCTGTGTGAACTCTGTGTGTGGATAGTCAGGTATAAAGTTGATGAAATCCTGTAAAAAAACAAAAAAAGAAATTGTTAAATTAAGCAGTCGATTCATATTTCTGTTTTATTTACAGTAAATTCACCAGATGTTACATTTTCATCTGCTGGTGAGTTTTGTTTTCTTTTAAATAATTTGACTACTGTTGTTACTGTCCACATCTTTCAGCGTTACTCTCTTGTTCTCAGCTCACCACAGATTTGGAAGTTCTCTGTACGGCCAAAATCTTGTTTCCGATGGAGAACTTGATGCACTTCACCTCTCCTTTGTCGTCCATCCTGTGGAAAAAAAGACATTCACGAAATCAGGCAGAGAAATTAAGTAAGTTAAAGTTAATATAATATTTTAGTGATTTAAAATCAACTTGTAGGTTTTAGATTAGAGATTCCTGCACAAACTGACGTACCTGAAGGCAACAGAGCTCTTATCATCTGGACCTTTGACCACCACACCTGTGGCTCCACCTGAACGCACGGCAAACACCTGCAGACAGGAAACAGGACACAACACGCATCAGGAAACAGACTGTAGCATCTACACAATGACGAAGTTTAAAACTGCCTCCTCACAACTTCTCTGAAAATATGTAAATGCACCAATAAGAACATCCCATTAAATATGACAGAAAAAAGATTATCATTGTTTTATTGTAATTTGTACTTGAATAAATGGAAACATAAGACTTCTCGGAATGCAACTTACGATTATTTTTATTATTGATTCATCTCCCAACTATTTTTTCAATTAATCGATTGGTTTGGTTCATGAAATGTCAAAAAAAAAGTGGAAAAACAAAGCCCATCACATCTTCACAGAGCTCAAGGTGATGTCTTCAAATGTCTTTTTTCTCAAAACCCAAAAAGGTGTCTATTTATTATTATATATGACAAAATTAGGCAGTAAATCATCTCATTTGAGAAGCTGGAACTTGAGAATGTGCAGCATCCATAACTAATTTTGCAGTTACTGGGTTATGTCCCACTCCTACTGAAACTAAAAGCGACACACGTGAAAAGCAAACATCGACCATTTCCTCTCATCAAGTTGAGCTTAAATACTTTATCATTTAATCCATTTCACATCCTGCTGTCATTGTTTTTCTCTCATCTTTACTATCAAAAGCCAAAACATTGAAATGTTGTAAAACATTAAAAATATAAAGCAAGTAACGAAAAGGTAACTTGAGTTCTCAGCACTCATCAGATATTGATATCCATGTGATGCTACTTTCTACATTTCAGAGGGAAATATTGTACTTTCTACTCCACTACATTTATTTGACAGCTTTAGTTACTTTTCACATGAAGATTTGACACAATGGATAATATAACAAGCTTTTAAAATACAACACATTGTTAAAGATGAAACCAGTGGTTTCCAACCTTTTTGTCTTTTGACGTCTTACAAAAAGCAGTGTGTAGTCGGGGTCACATTTCACATGTCTATGAGTTGTTAACAGCTCCACCAAATAGTGATTTTTCCCTCTAAACTTCTCACATGCTTTCATTTAAATAAATGTTCAAATGATCCAATATTTCAGCAAAAATCAAAGATATCAGAACGTTGTTTCTTCTTCTTTCCTCTTGTAAACAGTAACAGTGAGTAGAAGGTAGATCTCAGCAGCTGAATAACAACAACCTGCAGGATTCAGAGGAGCAGCTGCTGCAGACTGATAAGACCTTCAGAAACGTCACATTTCAGCAAAAATCAAAGATTAGAGAAAAAGTCCAAAAACTGAAAACAGATTTGTGTATCAGAACTTTGTTTTTTCTTCTTTCCTCTCCCATTAATCATCTCAAGACCTCTCAGATTCACCTGCTGACCCTTTGGAGGGGCCCGACCCCTAGGTTGGGAACCAGTGGGCTAAACTAGCTAACTGTATATAAAGTAGTGTAAACTAGCTCCACCTCCAGCAGCTACAACAGTAACATGCACACAGCAGCTTCACTCCTGAATCCTGCAGCTTGTTTCCACTCAGATCCAGCTCTCTCAGATGGGAGGGGTTGGACTTCAGAGCTGAGGCCAGAGAAGCACAGCTGATCTCTGACAAACTGCAGTCACCAAATGTGACTAAAGAACAAATTATGTAGATAAAATGTCATTTATAGTCCAACTATGTCCTCATCAATGAGCTTTTCTCTAAAATGAGCAGAGTGACTTTGTCACTGTGTTATTGAGGATCAGTCAGAGGGACCAAACCACTACTTTTACTGCAATACTTTAACTACATCAAGCATGTTAATTTGCTATTATTTATCTTAAAAGTTAAAGATTATTAATAAATTGTCCTAGCAGCCAGTAAACAGACTAATTTAATTAAATGTGCAGATTGTTGTTGTCATGCTGGTTTCTAAATGTTCTTTTAACTATCAGACTGTCAGTCAGCTGACTTAGCTTAGTTAGCCACATCAATGCTAAGCAGCTAGCTCACCTGCTTGTTAGCCTCGTCGAAGAAGACGTTGTTGACGCTGGAGGCATGTTCAAACTGCACCGGGTTCTCACACAGCTCCAGGTAATGTTCCTCACTCATCCTCACACTGAGCTCCACACAGTTTACCGCTGCTTCAGCCTCAGTTCAGTGTCCTGAAACTGTCACAACAGCACACCCGGAAGAGAGCAGATAAACTGGCGACGGACAGGCTTCCGGCTCAGGCCTTCAAAATAAAAGCAGAGAATATAACCTCTGTTTTTGTTTTTTTAGCTTGTCATGTAGAAAGTCTTGTAAAGCCAACAGGTCTGATTATTAAGTAAACGTGGCAATACTTCATTCAAAATTGTACTTAGTAAGAGTTCAGCAACATATACTTTAAAGTCCCGCTCCACTCAAAGATGTTTTTCTTCTTGTTCTTTCAGTTGGATGTTTGAGCTTCTCTGTGCTGAGTGATGTATGACTGACTGCTGACTGATTTTCACATTCATCTGCTGAAAGTGGAAAGTTTCTCTCAGTGCAATAAAAATCTGATTTTAAAGGGTGAGCTTACAAGCACGATTTGTGACATCACAACTAGTTTGGAAGCCAATTGTGGATCAATATTCAACCTATAGTGGAAAAGTAATGAACGCCAAGGGTTGCAGTGAGGTGCTAATCACTGGAAGCAGACTTAAGAGCAGGAAAAACCTTCATATTCAATTCTCTTATATTTAGATTTTATTCTGAAAGACACGAGTCGGAAAGTCTCCTTGTTATTGCTGCTGCGAGTCATGTGACAGCCTGCAGTCACGTGACTGCACGGCTGAAACAGAGATGATACAGTTCTGATAACCTTGTGCTGCACGAGACAAACATTCATGTGTTAAACTGGGAGATAAAATCCAGTTATTTATAGTTTTAGTAAATAAACAACAAACAGCAGAAAGTTTTTCATCTTCACTCTTTAATGTCACGATGATGCATTTTTTCTTTATGATGATAAAGTCTGAGAGGAACCAGACACATTCGGTCCTGGTGTTCATTTTTTTTAATATATTCATTAAAATAATAAACACACACACATGTTCAAACTTTCTCACACCAGAGTTTCTGCACTGAAGAGCAAAACATCAAAAAATTGTTAATGATGTGATGATGATTTTAATTTACTTGCTTTTTTTTTTTTTTAAATGTCAGTTTCAAGTGTTAAAAATACATTTAACACACCCCACACCAAACTGCTGCGACCTTTGAACCCTTCACCCTCTAATATTTGACCCAGAGCAGAGAACAGTGACAAAAAACACAGAATTTAACTGAAGTTTTCAGTCGTTTTCTGACATTTTTCTTACTAATTTTAGCCACTGATGGTGAAAAAAAGAGGCTCAATGTGTCATATGTGTAAATCTGAAATATAAAAACATATATGCATCGTTTCCTATTAGGTGGTACGTCATTATCACGAGTACACAGCAAGCGATGAAGATAAAGAGATGAGTAGAAATGAACTTTTTAAAAAAAAAAAAAAAAAAAAGCCATGAAATACAGGAAATGAGCAACATCTGCAATTTCTGCATCAAGTGTTTTCAGATATTTTTAGGTTTATGTTGCTAAAGAAAAAAAAAATCTCATGCTGGTTTATTTTAACTCCTTTAATCCTGCAATCTCCTGTTTCTCCGTTTGATGCTTCGCCTAGTTTCACATCTCCAGAGCTGCAACAATTAACAGATTAATCAATCAACACAAAAATGAGCAGCCATTATTTTGATAATCTTAATTTAAAAAATATGTTTTAAAGCAAAAATGTTTCCCGGTTGCAGTAACTTGTGAGGATTTGCTGCTGCTTTTAATCTCATGTGATAGTAAATTCAGTATCTTTGAGTATCAGCGATTTTTAGGAAACAATATCGAGTAAAAGATAAATTCAAATGTCTCGCTGAAGCTACAGAAAAAAAAAAAAGGAGGAAACATGTTGCTGCTGCTTCTTCTTTAATCCCACCTCCCAAAAATTTAACCCAACATCTCAGACTTCTCTCGTCTAGAATTCAAAATAAATAAGAGAGTGAACGAAGCTCAGCTGCATCGCTTGTGTTTGTAATAACCACTAGTCGCTCCAGCAGGAAACAAGAGGTCCTTTTTTTTTCCATTTTTTATCATTTACCTGTATGAACATGTATTTTTTTTAACTAGAAAAACACATCCTGGAATCAGCTGATATAACCAGGAAGATATGAGAGCTGGTGACTTCTTCTCTTTTAGCGCTCAGACAACCAGGACGCTCCGACTTCAACGTCTTAACGCCGATGAGCCTCCTGCAGCCAGGAGGAGGCGCTCCGTCCTGCCCGTAGAAAAGGAAGCAGTCGGTGGGTCAGTGGAGGGTTGGAAGAGGAGGGGGGGAGGCGCTCCCTCCGGATGTCCTCTTCCTCCTCCTCCGTTCGTCTTCTCCTCTTTACAGCATTTATTTTATTTTTTATTTTTTTTCTTTTCAACACGGCGAGATCGTGAAGAGAGAGCGAGCCGGGTGAGCGTTAGTCGTCAGCGTCGGGTTTTAAAGGAGGGCCGCCGTCCTCGGAGGCCACGGGGAACGTTTTCTTCCCTCGCCTCTGCACGTGGTCCTCGTTCCTCTTCTCCAATGCCACGATCTGTCGGAGAGAGAGAGAGAGAGTTTATTTCTTTCTTTTATCTTTTATCTTTTAGGAAGAATTATCTGTAAATAAAAATACTTTCTGTAAAGATAGAAATACTTATAACTAACATTTTTGTTTGTTTTTTTAAGAGAAAATGCAGAGGAGGTGAGTCGTAGTGTCTGCAGGATTCCTCCTTACAGCTCCAACAATGTTAAACTAAAAAGGACACGGCAACTTAAAGGACCAGTCTGGTGATTTTCTATATTTTTCTTTATGTTTGGATCCAAACTAACAACTACTGTGTTTGTATCAAAGCTGATGTATCTGATAAAAACCTGAGAGTCACACCAGTAACTAAATAGCAACACAGAGAAACACACACACACTCTCACGCAGTCACACACACTCTCATACACTCACACACACTCTCACACAGTCACACACACTCTTGCACAGTCACACACACTCTCACGCAGTCACACACACTCTCATACACTCACACACACTCTCACGCAGTCACACACACTCTCACGCAGTCACACACACTCTCATACACTCACACACACTCTCGTACACTCACACACACTCTCACGCAGTCACTGGGTCACATGAGTTTGTTTAGAAACGGCTCTACGGCTCTACGGAAAGTCTAATAACAGCATCATCTTTTCAGTCTCTACAGAGTAGTTCTGTGTACGGCAGACGCTACTGAGCATGTGCAGGAACATATATACAAAGATACAGACTTCTGTTTACAGCTTCACTAGCTTGCTGTGCTGAAGTTCATTGAGATATTTATAATGTATATCAGCCTTTAGATACACACACACAATACACAATACAAAACAGAGAAACTTCACCAGACTTATCGTTTAAAAGCTGTGAGCGTACGATAACGACAGAAAGTGCACTTTCTCCCGGCTGAGTGTGGCGGTCGGACAGCGAGAGGATAGATCACAGGAAGAAATTTTAGTGAACGAATCAAACTGAATCTGTTACCTGAGCCATAAACTCGGCTTCATTTTCTTCGCCGACGGGGATGTTCAGTCCGCTCACAGCGTTGAAAAGGTCGTACACGCTCATCGCCTCGCTCACGCCTCTCTTCTGGAAGAACTGTGATGTAAACACACACACACACAAAGAACTGTCAATATCCAGATTTTTTTTAACACTACATGACTTTATTTCATTCATTTAATTGTTTGCAAGAGCTGCATGTGTGGATGAAACAAGCCGTTACCGTGGCAACGTTCCTGCAGTCTCTGAAGAGGAACTCCAGGCCGTGAGGATGAGTGGGCTCGATGGACTGACTGACATCTATCAGCCACACCTACAAAACACACACACACACATTACAACAGCACTGTGGTGGGTGACAGAGACTCAAAGAGGGAATGAATTAATTAATGAAAGACAAAAGTGAGTTATTGTAGGAGAAAAGATTGAAGAGGATAAAAAAAAGAGCTGTGAGGAGTTTAAATAAAGTAACGCAGGGTGAGATAAGAACAAATAAAGTTCAAAGGACGTAAACAAAAGTACAGAAGGAAGAAACCGAAAGGACAAGAAGGAAGAGTTCATGACAGAAATAAAGAAAAGCAGAGCGTCGTACCTTCCCTTCGTGCCACAGCATGTTGTATTCGCTGAGATCAGCGTGAACCAGATTACACTCCTGATACAGCTGCTGCATCACCTGCACACACATAAACACACACACAGTGATGAGAGGAGCAAATACGAAGCAGGAACGGGTCGTCCACCAATCAGGCGGTCGGCGGTTCGATCCCCGACTCCTCCTGTCTGCATGTCGGAGTGTCAGAAGTTGAGCTAAAGTGCTTCATAACTGCAGCATTGACTAAAGCGTATACTTAAAAGGATGTTAATTAAATGTTCAGTAGTCGAATTATTCAGTTAAAACTCACAGAAAACCAATTACAATACTGATAAATGATCTTTTATGTCATTTATCATGAAAATTAAACTTTTTTGTTGTTTCTTTATACAGAAAACTTTGACATTTTTTGATATTTTAAGAGACTGAACACTTTAATACTGTGTGTGTGATGATAATAATGAATTGATTAGTGGGTTGCAGTTGTACTCGCTGTATGTAAACATTAACATGGTGGATGTGTACTCACATGTAGGACCTGGTAGTAGGCGGTCTTCATGTCCTCTGAGCTCAACATGACGTCTTTGAGTTTGGGAGCAGGAACGTGGTCTTTACCGATGAATGACATCACCAGGATGTGTTTCTTCAACAGCACCACCTCGGGACAGGGAATCTCTGCTTTCTTCATCCTGAACACACACACACAGATAATAATGTTACTACAATAATGCAAAATACAAACAGCAACTGTGAATAGAAAAATATTTACATTTCTATCAGCAACTTTCACATCCTGGTGAAGCCTTGACTACAAACACACTGCTTTATTTGTCCCTTTATATTTATTATTAATGACACTTTTACAGAAATATTATCTTGACTGTAACATAAATGTTTATTAAGGGTGTCACATTAATACAAAATAGTTTAATAATCTACTTACTTCAACATGCGGAACAATAATACTGAAGCATCAGTGTTAGAGCAGCATGTTACTGTTGTAGCTGCTGGAGGTGGAGCTAGTTTACACTACTTTATATACAGTTAGCTAGTTTAGTCCACTGGTTCCAGTGGCTCATTGATGAGGACATAGTTGGACTATAAATGACATTTTATCTGCATAATTTATTCTTTATTCACATTTGGTGACTGCAGTTTGTCAGAGATCAGCTGTGCTTCTCTGGCCTCAGCTCTGAAGTCCAACCCCTCCCATCTGAGAGAGCTGGATCTGAGTGGAAACAAGCTGCAGGATTCAGGAGTGAAGCTGCTGTGTGCATGTTACTGTTGTAGCTGCTGGAGGTGGAGCTAGTTTACACTACTTTATATACAGTTAAGACCATAAAGCAGCATGGAGGCTGCATTCACACCAAATCCGGAGTCAACTTTTGGAAAACCGCAACCCAACGTCACGCTGCGGTGGCCAATCACGTAGGTCAGCGATTAGACCGGAAGAGGTACTTTGTTTATTTACCATGTTGCACTGTAGCGTTCTGTTTTGGACCAAAGATGATTGATTGATTGTTTTATATTACTTTATTACAAAGATGATGGAGGAGAGACAGTTCACAACGTGATGTCACACAAATGGCCCGCGTAGCCACACGCAACACAATACATCAGTCAGCAGGTGTCCTGACGGTTGTTTTCCTTTTCCACCGCAGCACAACTAAAGTTATAGTTATAGTTTTGGCCAATGAGCCACTGTTGGATGTTCATATTGATCAAAATAAATATTATTTTCTACCTTTTTTTCTCCTCTGATGTACAAAAATCCAACTGCGGACCTTAAGATTAGTGCAGCGTTTCCTCTTTAGTTTTAATGCAGCTGTGGTGCTTTTGGCAATAATTCTAGTTTTGTCTCATATCTGTTGCTGTTTGAGTCTAAGTTATGTTTAAAGTTGAGGCTCTAGCATTAAAAATAATTACTTCTAAAGCATCTAGACTACACTTTAGTTTAAGATAACATAAAGGCTTAACATTAAGTTAACGATCTACATTTTCTCTTGCAGTGGTGTTAATGTTCCTGCTGCCAAATGAATACAGAGGAAACACTGTAGTGATATAACTAGTAGTAATAGTAGCAGTGCCAGTAGTAGTAGTAGTAGTATATCAGTGATGTTATGGGTAGCGTTGGTTACCTGGTCAGGTTGTGCATCTCCTTCTCGGCCCAAAGCCTGATGACCTTTCGTGGGTTCAGCTTGCTGAAGCGATCCTTGAAGCGGTAGTCGTCTTTGATGTAGCGGTCTCTGTTTTTGAACTCATTGAGCGTCGTCTTAAACACCTTCAGCACCACCTCGTCTGGGACCGGCTGCTCCCCCTCCTCCATGCTGACACACACACACACACACAATATTTAGATAGAGATCAGGCAGACATGCTAATCTGCGTTAAGACGTCTGAGGATTTCTTTCCCTCCGTCTTTTCCTCACCTTCCTCCGTCGGCGTGGAAAACGACCGACTCTTTCCCGGTGCTGATGCAGCCATTGATGTTTTCCAGCACGCCGGCGTTCACCATCTTATACATCAGCAGGCGAGTGCGAGGGTCCACCGCTTGTTCCTGAGGAGGGAAGAAGGAGAGTTTGTGTTTAGAGTGTCAGGTTACGAGGAGAAAATCCATCTTAACGGGCTTCCAATCAGTGTCCTTTGAGGAACTACTGGCAGCTACGAGAGCAGTTTTGAGTGTGACGACAGCGATGGCGGCTCCTCATGAGGTAAGCGTAGGTAAGCTTCTTTCCATTCATCTTTCAAACTGCTTATTTATTCTCATCCAACATGCTGCAGTTTACAAACGGGGAAAAACAACGGAGCTATACTCGACAATAACAGGCCAGATAATTCCTGGAAACCTTCAAAATAAAAGCATTTCCGTTTAACCGGAAACCAAGCATTTTATAATGTATATACACTGAATAATTACAATTTCCAGGTTTATCCTGACATGAATTGTCTGTTTTTCTCAATCAAATGAAACAATTCACACCAACAGATGCTACTTTAACATCAGTTATGTCAGAACTGTAGGGTATTTCTGCACTGAAAGAATAGCAAAGAACAGTACTGAAGTTTCTTCTCACTCTTCTCCTGACTGATGCTCTCCTACCGGTTGTAAGCCAATGATAGACGGTGATAAACAAAGTGCCTGCCCGAGGACAACTTATCACCCGGCGAGTCAGGTTAGTCTGTATCTTTGTATATATAATTATTCCTGGTTTGCATGTTTGCACACTGTGTCTTTATATATATATCTGTATCTGTATCTGTATACGTACGGCGGTGGAGTGCTCCTTCTTCTCGTGCAGCCTGGCGCTGCGTCTCTGCTCGCTGTAGCAGTGCTGCTTCAGAGAGTTAAACACCTGATTGGACAACTTCAGGTCCATCCCCAAACCGTCTCCCACATGGACCTCTGGAGCAAACTGGAAAAAGAAGAGAAGAAGATGTAACAGGACTTCTTCACGTGGTCACTACACATGGAAGTTATGAGATTAAGAAAGAATTCAGAGGGAAACCAGTAGGGACAAAACAGCCAATAATTGCACGTTTCTCCTCAAGACGTTAAATTTGACGAACGTAATGAAGGATGTGAGGGAACCGTGATACCACAGAAACTCAATCCACGTCTGTAAAAACATAAACTTGTCTTACGTTGTCCATGCGTGCTGTGTTCTTGCGTCCGCAGGTCACTTCATCGTGTTTGGTGGTGATGTTTTTGCCTTTCCCAGTGAAGCCTTTCCTGGGTGTGATCTGGGGTTTGTCTGAGTGATCACAAACATAAACACAAACAGTGTTAGAGCCGGTGTAGTGATCACCTCATGGACGATAACTGTGGCAGGTAAAAAGTCTGTTTGGTGCAATACAGTCTAAAAAGATGTGAAATTATTCCTCCTCTTGTAACAATATCACCTCAACAAAACAAGACTGATGCTAAACTGCAGTCTGCTAGTCGATTAATTGGTCGTTATGTTCTCGTCCGACTAAATTCTGATTGGTTGAATAATCTCTGTGTTACTTTCATAAAGGAGAAAAGTGCTACATAAGCAGCTTTCTGGGATTAATCCATTATTTCCTGCGGTGGGAGGGACAGAGGCGTGAGGGTGAGGGGTGTGGGTGTGTTTATTCAAAACACCCCCGCTGTTTTCACCACTTTGGACTCTTCCAAACTAACGGAGACTTCTGGGTCTAACTGTTCTCAACGGTTACTGAACGTTTACTAAACGTACTGAACGTTTACTGAATCAGTGTTTCTCCTACAATTATATCAACGAGAACCCGCCAGGACAAAAAATATGTTTTAATGCCAGAGTTCCCGTCCCCCCCCCCAACGACTAATCGATTAGTCAAAGATTATGCACAATTTTAGTCGACCAAGCTTTTCTTTGGTTGAGTGGACTGTGTTTTTCTCTGTCAGCTGCTTTAAGGCACCTTTAGGCTGCGCAACAACAATGATGGTGTAACTTTATTGCGTGTCCCGTTTGTTGCGTCAGACTGCAAAATATCAGTTGGAGGCTGTCAGATTGTGAAATGAATGTGAGGTGAAACGCAATCCGTCTGCAACAAAGTCACACAAACTTCTTTTTTTTTTGGTGTCATGGACGTTTTTAAGAGGACGACTATGTTTTCTCCCAAAACTTTATTTGGAAACTGAAATGTCGCGCTGCCCAGTGAGTCATTTCATGTCATGATCGGTTGGTCAGCAGCCACAGTGTGAAGAGTTTGGTCTTAAATTCATGTTTGTCTTTGGTCTCCAAACCTTCCAATCAATGGACGTGTCTCACAATAAGATCAAGGACAACATTTTGGACCGACAACCTAGATTTAAGCTCAGTTAAATGTGGATATCATCTTAAATCTGCTGTGTGTAATACTGTAAGGTGTTTCCGTTATTTTGTCCACCCTCTGCAGGTACGTTACCAAGTTTGTAGGGGTCGTCTCTTGTGTCCTGCCAGTCCACCTCGTCCTCTGAGCTGTCGCTGTCTTCATAAGGATGGACCATGCGGTAGTTCTCAAAGGAGATGGACACTGGACACACGAATGAAAACACAGACACGACTTTAAAATAAAACCTACAGTGAATCCTTTCTGCCCACTTTAAAGCTTTCAGATGTTTTTGTTTAACGTCAGGTTATCGCGGTTCTACCTTTGCTGTCTCCGTTGAACTTCTTCTCCTCGCGGCGGAGCTGGTTGTCGAACTCGCGGTCGAACTGCATCTGCAGCATCTGAGCGAGCATCAGATCACTGGTCGTATCAGGACCTTCGTCTGGCAGCAAGAGATCTGCTCCAGGACTGAGAGAGAGAGAGAGACAGAGAGAGAGAGAGAGAGAGAGAGAGAGAGAGGAGATATTAAAACAAAACAAAGACATGTCGAGGAAGACATTTGGATGCCAACCTAAAGGCAGAACAGGTCAGATTTACCTAAAAAAACCCACAATATACAAAAATAATCCCTCTCAATCATCACTTATGACCCACTAGCAGTTTGTGGTGGTGTCTGTATCTACTGTCTGTAAAACTGAAAATGTAGAAGCTGAACATTGACAGATGAACTGAGAATTATCAACAGGAAGAAATGAGAGACAGTGCGTTACATTAAAACGTTAGGAAGTAAAAGAGAACTGGTCATGAATAAGAATACAAATGTCTTGAAATGGATTAAAATGGTGGAGCATTATGATATTGAGTAGAATAAAATATTATAAAAAGGTTAGGTTAAGAAGATGTTTTTTTCCATTTGAAGCTTTAAAGAGAGAGACTGCTGCTTCTCTCGTGTCTTTGGGTAAAGTGTTCCACAGTTTGGGAACATAATCGAAGTGTTTGTTTCTCGAGCCGTCCTGCAGAGGATCTGAGGGTTTGTAAAGAGTCTCTGGTGTAGAATTGGATCCATTAGATTGCACAGGTGTTCCTAACGAACTGGCCGGTGAGTGTACTTCATCAGTCCATTAATAAATAGGTGATTAATCCTTAATGAAGCCTTCAGAGAACAGAGAGAGTGAACTCTTTAGGTTTTATTCTATTTGTTTATGGAGAAAAAATATTCACAATCACACTGTATTGTTGTTCTATGTTACATAAAACAGGAGAATATAACAGTCACCATGATTTCAATGAAAGTTATTAAATGTGAAGAATGACTAATGATCACATGTTTGCATATTCTGGTTCACATCAGGATATGATCAAATTTGAGGGTGAAAAAATGGTTTAGGATGTTTTGTCATACATAAATAAAGTTTGATTTAAGTGATGTAATATTTAAGATTAGGCAGAAATGTCAATGTCAGTAAAAGTGTGTGTTCTTCTGTCTTTTTGACAGCAGGTGGTGCAAATTAATCACATTACAAACCAAAAATCAGCCACACTGAGGAGCAGAGAGCCAGAAAAACCAACAAAAGTGAGCAGCAGAAACAACACAAGCGAGAAGTAAAGATTAAAGGTCAATGAAGGAAAGAAGAAAGGCCAACATCACTGCACATTCACACACACACAGGTGACGCTGCGGAGGACTTACTCGGTCAGCGTAGGGAAGGCGTTGTTCTCCTCATCCAGCTGTTTGGCCAGCTGTTCACTCATCACATCGGCCAGAGAGCAGGCCGGAGCCGCCGGGGCCAACGAACCCCACGGGTTCTGCAAAACACACACACACACATATATATATATATTAATTAATATTACTGAGCCTGTAAACACTGAGACAATCACATATCTACAACCTCTGACACCACAGCAGCACATTCATCATTTATATTCTATTATTATTATTGTTTTGTTAAAGCTGTATATCTGTGATTTGTCCTCTGTTGCTGTTCCTTAAGTTTCTTCCATGTGTCTTTTCCCTGTTAAAAAGGTTTTTAGGGAGTTTTTTCCTTATTTGAATCGACAATAATCAATATTTTCTGCATCAGAGTAGCCACAAAGTCTGTTTTTCAACTGTGGAACGTCCTGAAATTATCAAAAATGTTTATTTATCTTAAATAGAGCTTCATCGTTTGACAGAACATTAAAGAATCAGCAACTATATTGATAATCGTTTCATTCACTTTTTCTAGCACAAATGCCTGAAATAAATAAATAAATAAATAATTGGTTGGTTGCAGCAAGATTTTAAACTGTTGGTCAAATAAAACTGGATATTATAATTTCCTCATTTCCTGTCATTTTATAAACAAACTGATTTAATGAGGACAGTTAGTTTCTTCACTAATGTTATGGGGTTTATTGGCAAACATATTATTATGAGAGTTTGTTTTAATAACAGTATTGATCTCAAACATCATGTGTTGTTCAGGCAAGACATTAAATTATCAATTTGATTTCAGCTGAAATTAGCGCAGTGTAATAAAACAGCCCTGTGCTGCATGATGGTTATAATATCTAAATATTACATCTGTTCTTGTGCTGTTAAATATCTCTCCTGGGGTCAATAAAGTTGATCTTGAACAAAATCTCAGTATGATGTTAATATATAATTCAACAGAAGGACAAAACACAACCATAAACATGAATGAACACCTCCTGAAACCAAAAAAAAACAACTGACTATTAAAACCATCACAAAGATAAGATTTCTGACTGGATATCTGACACATTTACAGTCTTTTTAGCATCAAATTCTCCTCTTTGTGTTTCCCTGTTGAGCTGCAGGTGGAAGTATAGAAACAAAAAGAGGAACTTTGGCACTAAAAAGACTGTAACGTTGAAAGATAACTACTGGATTTGACTCATTTGAAGCTTCACATAAACTTTTAAATACATTTTTGCACACTGCTGCCTCCATTATAAGGTCATTATGAAGGTATCTTCTAATGATCAGTATGAACAGGAGGAAAGATTACAACAAGAAAAACAGGTTTTGCCGCTCATTTGGGCTCCTGACTGTTGTTTTTAAGACTGACTTGGAAAAAGTGTGAAACCCAGTCTTTAGTCTTTTGTTTGCAGAGAGAAACTCAACAATTTAAATAAAGTTTTTCCAAGTCATGACTCAACAGAAACAACAAAGGAAGAAGTGAGTGAAAGTTTTATTGTGAAACAAGTTCAGACATGTCTGCACGGAGCCCCGCCTCCAAGTGCTGACGTAATATATGCCACGCCCACCAGATATGATTTATCAAGATATTACTTAATTTCTAGAACATAGATATTTAGGAGGTTAAACTAGGAGTCAAACTTCTAAAAACATATTTAAAAAGAGGCACCTTCTTGCTCTTAGTCGTATTAGCTGTTAACATTTTACACATTTTTCTGTAATAGAAATATAAAATGCTTACTGGGGACAAGTATTGAGACCACTTGCTGGTTTATAAATACATTAAGCCACAGTTAAGGCCTCTAATTGAATTATTTTTCAGGCATGAGTGTTGCAGAAAATAGCTGAGCACACTCATGGTCTTGCTGTTAACAAGTGACGTGGTTTTCGCAAATAACAGCGTCTCACTTCTTATTAATCAATCAAACTTTATTTGTTTAGCACCTTTCATACAGTTAGTGTTATTCAAAGTGCTTCACAGACGACTGACAAGCCGATAATAAGACGGAACAAATAAGACCAATGCACACGAGAAATAAAAAATGAAGATGTAATAAAATAGATTAAAAAGTTATAATAATGATTAGAATGATTTGAGTCGAAATAAACTAGATTAAATAGACAAAACAGACGATAAAGGTGGATTAAAACCAACTATAATATTACAAAATAATATTAAATAAAAATGTAATCAATAAAACTTTACAACAAGAACACAGTAAAAATATATATCGTTCGCTATAAATCATTTATTTTGATGTGTCTCTTGTGCCAAAACATCTCCAGTCATGGTACAGCCGGTGCCTGGCAGCTGCTGCGAGTTATCAGTCCGCTCACAGCGACCTAATTTCGGCCTTTTAAGGTTCGAACTGTCGGTGAGGCCATATTGGATCATGACTGGCAGGAGCTAGCTAGTCAAGATTAAGCTATTCGAGATCAATAAGTCACAGTATATGGGACATGCCTACAGAAGATAGTCGGACTCACCTTTGGTGTTTGCGCCGTGACTCCTGTTTGATCCATGATTGTGATTACTGTGTCTAATCGATTCTTTCTCTGAAGAGTGAATGGTGGCTAGCCGATGAGCTAACGTTAGCAAGCTTTGGGAGCAGATTTAGCGACTAATACGACTTGAAAATAAGACAAATAACAACGTCTCGCGATATGACAAGTACAGATAACTGTTGTATAAACTTCAATAAATATAAAAAGATAATTTAAAACTTGGTTACAAAGACTTTTACAATAACCTGACAGTTGAAACGAGAAAAAACCTTCACGTAATAGTTTCACAGTACAGTGAGTGAATGTTTGGCACAACAGGAAATACGTCACCTGCAGAACAGGACATACATCCCCGTCCACGCCACACAATGCGCCTTCACAATAAAAGCTTCACGCTTATATTAAAACGGCTTTTATTTTTTCAGATTAATCTTCAACATTGGTGAAAATAGTTGTACAATTACTCAAGTACTGTACGTAAATATGAGGTACTTTTACTTTACTTGAGTATTTCCATGTGATGCTACTTTCTACATTTCAGAGGGAAATATTGTACTTTCTACTCCTCTACATTTAAATGACAGCTTTAGTTTCTTTTCAGATGAAGATTTGACACAATGGATAATACAACAAGCTTTTAAAATACAACACATTGTTAAAGATGAAACCAGTGGTTTCCAACCTTTTTGTCTTTTGACGTCTTACAAAAAGCAGTGTGTAGTCGGGGTCACATTTCACATGTCTATGAGTTGTTAACAGCTTCACCAAATAGTGGTTTTTCCCTCTAAACTTCTCATGCTTTCATTTCAATAAAAGTTCAAATGATCCAATATTTCACAAAAAAAATCCCCACTGGACTAAACTAGATAAGTATATATAAAGTAGTTCAAACTAGCTCTAAAACAAATACATCTGATTGACAAGAGCCGTGACACTGTTTACCTAAAAGTTGGTAAACTCTTCAAGGAAAGGCGTGGACAGCCCGTCCACCTCAAGGTGTAGTTATCAGTCTTCACAGCTTGAGCACCTGGTGTGAAAGTTAGCATGCACACAGACTATCACACAGACATGCTGCTTCTACATTGATGCTTCAGTATTAATTATCTAATGATATCATATATAACAGTAAATCAGTCAGAGGTACCAAACTACTTTTACTTTTAGTACTTAGACTTTAGAATATGCAGTGTCACTCTGGTTTAATACAAATGGTGATATGTTTGAAAGCAAATAGGCAGGAGATCTCAGTTCTGGACCCAATTAAATAAAAAATACAAAGAGAAGATTTTTAGAAGTCTTCATAAACAAGCCCCTGCTGGAGATGGTCCTTATAGACCATAATTCAGTCTGAGACTCAGGTTCAGGTGGATGGTGGAGGAGGTGGTTGAATGAAGGAGTCTCAGTGTGTCTGCAGCGACTGTGTGGAAGGATAGAGCAGCATAAAAGCAGTCAAGATACAGTGATGATACTCTGTCAGGGAACACACAGGGATGATGGTGGACTTGACTTTGTATCTGACAGTGGAGCTGTTCTCAGATCACTTCAGACTGTGGCGCTGAGAGTCATCTCCACTTCCTCTGATTCTTCTGTTAGCTGGATGGAGCTCTCCTCTCCACTCTACCTCCCAGTAACATGGTCCAGTCAGAACATCTCTATACACACATTGCTGGGGCTGCTGCTTCAATCTCTCTGGATCATCAGGATACAGCTGATCCTCTTTGAACACACACTACTGGATGTTCACTCTCACTCTTACAGAGATCATATCCAACTAATGAGAGAAAAAGAAACAACAGAGGTCACAAGTGTTTAGTGAGACTCACTTAATCAGCTGTCAGTCAGTGATGCAGCACATCTAAGATGAAGACCTGCAGGGACACCAACCCTGTTCAGACCAGAAGTGGTAATGTGAAGATGAGGTTCTAGTCTGCATAAAGACTAGGGAGGGGGTCACAATTCTCCAAATCCAAGATTAGAAATGATTTTTAGTTTTAAAGTCACAATTCGATTCAATTTTTGATTTTTTTTTCAGCACTGACAGCTATGCCTTTCTTTTACTATCAAGTCTTATTGTAAAGATCAACAGATTATTGGTTTTATGTCCTGACAACTGTCATTTACATGTTCAAATTCTTCTTTAAAAAGATACATAGTATCAAGTGTAATATAACTACCACATTTTTTAGATGTACCACAGTAAGGCCATATGGTTAAATATAAATACTTTGTAGAAAATGTAATAATAACTTTCACCAGTCAATTAGGAAAAAACTGTTAAAAACAAAATCAATATGAAATGCCACTAGATAGAGGAAGGTTACTTTACAATAATAGCTTGGGTTTCTTCACCTGCAGAAAGCTTTTTGGTGAGGAAACTAAGTCTGTGCTGTGTTGCAGTTTTTAGATGGTCCCAAAATCAGGCTGAGCTCTGACAAAGATGAATTGATCAATTCTTTAGTGTTGAAATGCGAGAACAAACACTTTCAGGTCAGACTTGATAGTATGACAGTTTGATGAATGAAGACCCCTTTCTCTATGCGTCTTGTAAGGCTGTCAACTGTTATCCAGCTTTTTTTTCTGCGGACATGAACACAACAACAGTCGTCTTCACATCAACTCAAACACATGGTCACAAAAAGATTCTGGCTGATCTGATTGGTTGTTCTTTCTTTCTCTGTGTGTCTTTCTGTCCAATCCTGAGGCTAGTCACCATTCTCCTCTCACAGCTTCACTGAGGAAAACCGCAACTGAGAAGGTTGGAGGTTCACCAGGAAATACTGGATCTTTGCTTTGATACTAATAGTGTTAAATGAAATACTGCTTAAACCAGCATGGACTGACTCCAACTCTCTACTAACCTCAGAGTCTCCAGTCTACAGTCTGGACTCTTCTGAAGATCAAACAGCGGCTCCAATGCTGAGTGCTGCAGAAAAAATGCGCTCAGCTGCAGCTCTCTCAGATGGGAGGGGTTGGACTTCAGAGCTGAGGCCAGAGAAGCACAGCTGATCTCTGACACATTGCAGCCAGACAATCTGAATAAAGAATAAATTATGTAACTTTAGAAGAAAATGTTCCTTCTACAAATGTCAGCACACAGAAGCAAATTGAAGTGAAGTGGGTGAAGTCACACACATAAAGGAAAGGTACACACAAGACCCACACCATGAGAAGTGGGTGACGTCACGTGTGTGGGAGAGAGGAAGCACACAAAAGAACCAGTGAAACCAATTTTCAGTTCAGTCTTTCTTGAGTCATCCACTTAGTCTGCCTTGTTCCTGTGTCTAAGCTTCTTTGGCGTTTTTCAAAAAATATTCTGCATTTGATCCCATCTGACTGCTGTCCCTTGCATTTGTTCGGATTGATCTTGATACCAGTGGGGGCGACCAACTGCTTCCATTATTATTGTTGTTATTATTATTATTATTAGTCATATTTTTACTATTACTATAGTTCTTATTGTTATTAACCTGTGTTGACGTCAGAGAGGATAAAGAAAAATTTCTCTGGGGGGAAAACACTATGTGTCTTGGAGTGGAGATTAACCGGTGGTAAACTATTAATTACTCGAGTACTGAATAAAGTTGAGTTACTCTTAACTGCACTGTAGTCAAATGGTGAGATAAGAAAAATGTTGTTATGTGTCCTTTGTTGTCTGATAAAAGGTTTGTCTTTATCAGTCTTGCAGCCAAAGCATGATACATTATATATGCAAAGATATATTGATACAATGACACCATTAGTTGCAGGCCACACTCAACCAATGGTAGTTGAGAACTGGGTCCATGGCGGAGTTCACATTTAAGTGTAAACTACTGAGGCATCACAGGAGTTTGAGTCTTCTGATGGACTCCCTTTGTTCTTTGGAAATGAAAGGATCATTTGGTCTAGCTATGCGAGACCCCTACAATGTTGAGGTGACAATATTGAATGAATCTTGAATCTTGCATTTTAATTAACATAAGGGTTAAATTCATGTTGAAGATCAAATGTTTAAAAAGTTAAGAGTGAATCAGCCAGTGTAGGATTTTTAATGTTATATTAAATATATTTTAATTACGAAGCTCAATACGATGCGTAGTGTGGATAAGTATTAAATCTATGGGGTCAAATCCCATCAAAATTGTTAACATTAAAACTAAGATTTGAATGGTTAAGTGTGAAATATGGTTTGAAGTTAAACATTCAAATAGTATTTAATTATTTGAAAACATTTGAATGTCTAAATCTGAAGTGGATTTTACCCAATAATAATCATCGTTGTGTCTGCTGTTTAGAGTCACCACAACTTTCACATTATATAAATCAGAAGTAAAAAGTAAATCACAGAAATCACAGAAGTAAAAAATAGTCTCTTACCTCAGTGTCTCCAGCCTACATTGTGGACTCTCCAGAAATTCACACAGCAGCTTTACCCCTGCATCCTTCAGGTTGTTGTCATTCAGATCCAGCTCTCTCAGATGAGAGGGGTTTGACTTAAGAGCTGGGGCCAGAGAAGCACAGCTAATAGCTGACAAACCGCAGGATGTCAATCTTAATAAAAAAGAAATCATGTAATGTTAGAAACAGATTATTCTGCTTGAAATCATTCAATGTTTCATAATCTGTTCTTGGCTGAAGAAGGTTTACAAAGTAGAAGTTTAGAAAATGGAAACTCCAAACACCCAAACTCAGCAGGGTGAAAAAACTGTCAAACACAAACAGTGATAAAGAGTTCTCATTAATAAAAATGACAACATGCTGCTGCTTCTATAAATAGCGACTCCACCAGTGATTCCGTCTATGCAAACTCATGTTGTGCAGCCAAACACAAGTTAAAAACATTTACATTTATTTCAGATTCTACTCATCATCCAAAAGTTTACAAAGATACCAAATACATCAGGCTAGATTTTGGAGAAGTGAACATATTTATTCTCCAAACATGTACAATATCTCTGTTTTATGGAAAGATGAGGCCATAAAAATCATGTTATCTTGAGTTTTAATGTTTCAGACAATATAAACATATTAGATGAATTTCTTTTAAAAATGTAAATTAACATAAAAGGTTAAATTTAAGGTGAAGATCAAATGTTTAGGAAATTAAGGGTGAATCTGTGTTGGAATTTTAATGTTATGTTAAATATATTTTAAATATGAAGCTCAACAAGATGCTCAGTGTGGATCAGCAGAAAATGTATTTGGTCAAATCCCATCAAAACTGTGAACATTAAAACTAAGATCTGAATGTTTGAAAACATGTTTTAAAAGTGTATAAGTATGGAGGTGTCTGACCTCAGAGTCTTCAGTCTACAGTGTGGACTCTCCAGAAAACCACACAGCAGCTTAACTCCTGAATCCCCAAATTTTCTGCATGTCAGGTTCAGCTCTCTCAGATGGGAGGGGTTGGACTTCAGAGCTGAGGCCAGAGAAGCACAGCTGATCTCTGACAAACCGCAGTTATCCAATCTAAATAAATAATAAATCATGTAGTGTTAGCAACAAATTATTCTGCTTGAAATCATTCAATGTTTCATAATCTGTTCATAGCCAAAGGATTAGAATGTAGAAAATGGAAAATCCAAACACCTGAGCCCAACAGGATGCAGGTTAAAAACTGTCAAACGCAAACAGTGAAAAGGAGCTCTCATTAATATTAATAACAATATGCTGCTACTTCACCTCTTAAGGTGAAGTCACTCTGCAACTGTGCAACTCCACCAGGGACTCCATCTATACTCATTCATGTTGTGCAGCCAAACACAACTAATCTTTCACATCATAGTAAAAAAGTAAAGTAAAAAATGTTGTCTAACCTCAGATTCTCCAGTCTAGAGTGTGGACTCTCCAGATAATCAGACAGCAGCTTCACTCCTGAATCCCACAGGTTGTTGCCACTCAGATCCAGCTCTCTCAGATGGGAGGGGTTGGACTTCAGGGCTGAGGCCAGAGATGCACAGCTGATCTCTGACAACCTGCAATTCTCCAATCTGAATAAAGAATAAATCATATAGATAAAAATACTTTACAGATCCACTCAGGTTTTAAACATGTAATTTATCAAATAGTGAAAAAGAGCTCTCATTAATATTAATGACAACATGCTGCTACTACAACAACTTAATGAATTAGCCAGTGCATAATTTTATCACTTTATTAAGTTTTTAACTGTGCAGCTCTAACACAATTGATGGTCTAAACCACCACAGAAGAAAATACACATTTATCATAAAATACTCAGTGAGGATCAACTTAACATCATCCTTATATCTGCAGTTTAGTGTCACTACAACTTTTACATCATATTAAACACAGCACACAAGCAAAAAAAATATTTCTGACCTCAGAGTCTCCAGTTTACAGTCTGGACTCTCCAGAAAATCAGACAGCAGCTTCACTTCTGAATTCTTCAAGACATTTGATCTCAGCGATACTTCTTCATCATCCTCATCATAATATGAATCATAATCCTTATCATATTCAGAATCAGATGTGTTACTCAGATTCAGCTCTCTCAGATGGGAGGGGTTGGACTTCAGTGCTGAGGCCAGAGATGCACAGCTGATCTCTGACAAACTGCAGTCCAACAATCTGGATAAAGATTAAATCATGGAGATAAAAATCCATAATAATTAATCAGATGGATTCAGGTTTTAAACATGTCAGTCAACATTGTTGTGTCCTAATCAAAAAACTTTTCCCTGAAATAAGCAGACTGACTATGTCATTGTGGATCATCATGTCAGCCTTCTACAGAAATCATCTAAATGTCATCACAACATTCAGACACTTATTCACATCAACACGGATCAATAAAATGCTGCTGACCTTGATCAAGTCTGTAATAAATAAATTAGACATTGGTTGGTTTAAAAAGCTTGTGCATTACATTACAAACCATATTTGGAAATATAATTTGCTCTCTTTGTTTGTACTCCTGTATGAGAGTTTTAAAGTTTGTGTGAGAGAAACTTTCCACTTTCAGTGGACTGACCTCAGAGACTCCAGTCTACAGTTTGGACTCTCCAGTCCAGCAGACAACAGCTTCACTCTTGAATCCCTCAGGTTGTTGTAACTCAGATCCAGCTCTCTGAGATGGGAGGGGTTCGACTTCAGAGCTGAGGCCACAACTTCACAGTGAGTCTCTGAGAGCCGACAGCTCTTAAGCCTGTTATTACAAGTTATATTACTTTTAAATATGTGAAAACCAAACATTTTAATTGTAAATATAGAAACTATGCATTTTGATGACAACGCAAATTGTGTTTGGGGGGGTCAGTAGCTCTATATAGTGCATATACAGCAGGCAATGTAAAATGCTGTCAACACAAGTTCTTTAGCTCTTTTGCTGGATTTGTATTAATACTAGATGATGAAGGATGAACTGTAAAATCTAACATTTATTACAACTAAACAGAATTACTGCGTTTATTAGTGTAGACATGCCGACTACAGTGTTTTCTTTGCCCTCAAAGATTTTGTTACATCAGAAGTACAATTGTGCACACTAAGATATTTTATTGGCCAAGAAATGAGAAAATGTAGCTACAGTTACTGGTTAGATCTTCTGTTGGTACTGGAGTGGAATGAGAATAACATAGCAGACATGGTTTTAGAGTAGAGTAGTAGTCTATACAGTCTTGCCTTTCTTGACATTCTCTCCTCTGCTCTCTGTGTTCATACCTGATTGCACAAGGCCAGTGTAATTTACAAACAAAAATAGCCTACATTGTTTTAAGATTAAATAAATAATTTTGGTTATTGTATTGGTATCAGTTATGATGTGGCCTTGAAATTCCATATCAGTGCATCTCTAATGTAAAGTGAAACACACGTTGCAGCATGCACTATTTAATAATTTATACATAAATTGTATTGCACTTTATTGTGACATTGATGTGATTAAAGTAGTATTGGCTTTATAATATTGATACTTTATTTCCCAGTCCCTCTCAACACTGTAAAATGCTCCCTTAAAAATATCTATTTTTGTTACATGCACAAAGAGTACAACATTTCGAGTCCAAATAGGCTCTTCAGACTTGGGGACAGAGGCAAAAGGAAGTATCTAAAACTTTTTGGACTGGGAATCAGGACATGATAGATGTGTGTGTATGTGTGTGTGTGTGTGTTCTGCAGTGATTGATTTATAATGTTAATAATAACATCTAAACTTACACCGCCTTTCTGCAGTTCCTCACAGCAGGGATCAGTCTACGTTGTCCCTCTGATGATGTGTTGTACTTGTTCAGGTCCAACTCATCCAGAACCTCCTCTGACATTTGCAGCATGTAGGCCAGAGCTGAGCAGTGGATCCCAGAGAGTTCCTTATCTGATCTATTCTCTGACTTCAGGAACTCTTGGATCTCCTGATGTACAGAGTGGTCATTCATCTCAATCAGACAGTGGAAGATGTTGATGCTTCTGTCAGGAGATATCATGATCTTCTTCTCCTTCAGATTTTTGATGACTCTCTGGATGATTTTTGGACTGTTCACTGTCTGACCCAGCAGGCCTCCTAAAAGACTCTGGTTGGACTCCAGAGAGAGGCCATGAAGGAAGCGAACAAAGAGGTCCAGGTGGCCATTTTCACTTCTGAGAGATTTCTCCATGGCCCTCCTCAAGAAGACATCCAAGGATATATAGTGGTCATTGTCTCTCTCATCATCGGCATCATCAATGATTTCCCCATCATCAACGATTTCACCATCATCATCCTTAATGACTTCATCATTGTTGTCATCATTATCTACATCATCATCATAATAATCATCATCATCATCCATGAATTCATCACCTTCCATGAATTCATCATCATAATATTTATTATAATAATAATCTTCAGTATGATCATCATCAGTGAATTCACTGTCATCATTCACATTCCCCAGGAAGTCCTCCAGTACCTCTGTGTTGTTGTTGGTGTAACAGTTGTACATGTAGACTGCAGCCAGAAACTCCTGAACACTCAGATGAAGAAAGCAGTAGACTTTTTTCTTGAAGATCACACTCTCTCTTCTGAAGATCTCTGTACAAACTCCTGAGCACACCGAGGCCTCTGTGACATCAAGACCACACTTCTCCAGGTCTTTTTGGTAGAATATGATGTCTCCTTTCTCCAGATGTTCAAACGCCAGTCTGCCCAGCTTCAGAAGAACTTCTCCGTCAACTTCTGTAAGCTCTTGTGGCCTTGTGTCTTGTTCGTCATCATACTTCTTCCTCTTTGCTTGTACCTGTGGACTTGTCTCATGTCCCTCATCATACTTGTGCTTTTTCCTCTTTACAAGAACCAGCAAGAAGTGTGAGTACATGTCAGTCAGGGACTTGGGAAGCTCTACATTCCGGTTTGTAGTCAACATGTGCTCCAGAACTGTAGCAATGATCCAGCAGAAGAGTGGGATGTGACACATGATGTGGAGGCTCCTGGATGTCTTAACGTGTGAGATGATTCTGCTGGACAGCTCTTCATCACTGAATCTCCTCCTGAAGTACTCCTCCTTCTGAGCATCAGTGAAGCCTCGTACTTCTGTAAACCTGTCAACACATGTAGTAGGGATCTGATTGGCTGCTGCAGGTCGGGAAGTTATCCAGATAAGAGCCAAGGGAAGCAGATTCCCCTCAATGAGGTTTGTCAACAGCCCATCAACTGATGACATCTGTGTGACATCAGACACGACCGTCCTGTTCTTGAAATCCAGTGAAAGTCTGCTTTCATCAAGGCCATCAAGGATGAACAAAACTTTACAGTCTTTAGAGGTGAGCTTCTCTGCTGTGACCTGCTGTAATGTTGGATGGAAAATATGGATCAGCATGAGGAGACTGTGCTGCTCATCTTTGATCAAGTTCAGCTCCCTGAATGAAAGCTGAATCACCAGACTGACATCTTGGTTTTCCGAGCCCTCTGCCCAGTCCAGAGTGAACTTCTGCACTGAGAAGGTTTTTCCAATGCCAGCAACGCCGTTTGTCAGAACAACTTTGATGATGTGTTCTTGTTGGTCGGGTAAGACTTTAAAGATGTTGTGGCACTTGATTGGAGTGTCATGGAGGGTCTCCTTGGAAGCGGTCTCAAGCTGCCTCACTTCATGTTGGGTATTAACCTCTTTACTCTTCCCCTCTGTGATGTAGAGCTCAGTGTAAATGCTGTTGAGGAGGGTTCTGCTTTCTGCTTCATCAGTTCCTTCAGTTACCTGTTGACATCCCCTCCTCAGACTGAACTTATATATACACAGAACCTCCTGCAGATCACCATCTACTGATAGAGAAGAAAAACATAGATCTGAAAAACTATCCATGAGTTTACATGCTCTTACATAACCCAGCTACTCAGAGAAACCAGGGTACGTGGGTAATCGGGAAACAGGTTATACAAAGTAGTACCCTGGTTACTGTGAATCTGTGCGTACAAGCAACAAATAAGTGATCAGTTTCCTCCTCAACATTGACCTTATGATCTCCCCTTTCTTTCAGCTGCTCCACTGTACTTATCTACAGTCTTTTGTTAAGTACATGTTATGTGCATACATGGCAGAGAAATTGAAGTTCTCAAGGAGAAATCTACCTGGGGAAATCAGGTTTCTCCAATCCTCATCATAATAACTAATGATGGTTACTTTGTAGGACCACCTGTCAGAATTACATTGCTGTTTGCTACATTTAGACCCACAAAATATCAATAATCCATTGGTGACCCACCCCCCCTCCCCCAAATTACCCGCTGTGTGGAACCAGCCTCCAGAATGTACTAGTGTGTCCCAGAGCCACCAATGTCTGTTAATAATTGGAGGAGATATTACTAGATTTACCATGGTCTTCAGTTTGTCTGCATCATTATATGATAATGTTGTCTGACTTTATGTCTATCTCTCCCATTACATTTGTACTGCTGCAATTTAGACAAATATGCTAAAAGGTCTATATCTCCCAAACAGTTCTTTCTATGTTGACATAAACCTACTCAAATTAAAAGTGAGACTTTAATCTAAAATCATTTACTTTATTTTAAATTGAATGTGCTGAAGCACAGAGCCCGAAGAACAAAAAAAACTGTGCAATTGTCCAAATACATACTGTCTGGACTGTATCTAAAATTATGAAAAGTATAAAGATACAGGCAGGTTTCTCCTGACAGATCTGCTGTCTGGATCTGATGTCATGTTTGTCTCTTCCTGTGACTGACCTTCTGCTCCTGAGCCGATGTTTGGCAGCTTCCCCACCAGATCATTCCTGCTGATCTTCTTTAAAATATTCTTCATCACTTCCACAGCTCGAGCATATTCATATTTCTGCATCATCAGATCCACCACGTCCTGCCTCTCTGCCTTCGACAGTTGGCTCTCTTTGATGGATGGGATGTCACCCACCTTTTCGTACTTCAGGGACCACTTGAACTTCTTAAATTCATTGTCATTTAAATCTTCCAGAATGTTGAGGAGGTCCATCTCCGTCATCTTGGCTCTCTGATAAAATCAGAGAACATTGATAAGAGCACAGCTGTGTTTCTGTGTTTGCTGGTGGAAACTCATTCTGTGTTTCTACTGGATTTGACTGATTTGACAAAAGTCCTAGTTTGTCTGCATTCATTAAGTGTCAGAGAAACTCAAGAGGATCTTCAGTAAAAACATCTCACCACAAGTCTACTCAGAAGCTGTTCTGGAGCTTTCTATCAGATCCTGTTTTCTCAGTTTCTCAGTTAAAATTGATATTTTTCTGGCTTAAATGTTGAGAATAAAAGTTCAATCTTAAACAATAGTTGATAAAGTATATCTCACCACAAAGCACAATTAGTCTTCTGCTTTGACAACTACCTTGTTTGTTGTGGTTCAGACAACTGTCGTGCATTTATGTGTTATAGTTGGTTCATTGATGCTGGTGTGAAACCTGTCAACTGAGAGCACCTGAAATAAGGGTCTATAACCTGATTAACCAAATTAACCTAATTAACCCTGAAACATGCACATGTAAATTCACATGTGAATGTTGACACGGTGCCCCTCTACAAGACTGATAATGCCGAATCCACCAAAAGGCTCTCTTCATTTCAGGAGCCTTTTTTCAGAAAGCAGGTTCAGCAAACTCTGAGTCAAACCCTGAGATAATTCGGACTTTTTACTTTGTACACCTTTGTACCTTAAAAATAACTGAATCCGAACTGCAACATTTCCAAAAAGATGTATTTTTGTACTTTCCCTGCTCACACAGACAGCTACATTTAAATTAGACTCTCCAGAATCATGATAAAAACAAATATCTGGAAACATTTTAAAAACAATTTCTCAAACATGAAATAAACAATCATGTCAGATGTGAACATTTTCAAAAACAGAGCTGAACTTACTCTGCGTATTCCTGTCTTATCTTGTGTCCATCAGTGCAGCAAAAACAAAACAAACTACAGTGTGTGTTCATGGTGACGTAAGAACATGTCATGCAGTGCAGCAGTGACTTGTTGACATATTTTTAATCATTCATAAAAACAATGGGGGTTTATGACATAGAGGAATAAAATATATCAGGCTTTGGATACATACAATACTTCAATAAATATACTGATATTCCCGCAGGACCAGGAAGAAGTTATTTCCTGCTGACACTTTTGCAGTTACTGTTACAGTCGACAGTTTGGAGGAAAAAAAATCATGTCTATGTTCTTACTTTATGTGTGAGGGTCCAGGTTCATTACTGAAGTTCAGAGGATGATCTTTGGACTGGTCACTCTTCATAGACATCTGGACACTGGAGATTCTGCTCTGTCTTCTTCTTCTTCCACATAAACATTCATCTTGTGGACTTCAGTTAGTCTGAGAGGTAAAACAGTAACACTGACTGTGAGATTATAAAAGCAAAATTCAAGAGAAACAAGTCTGTTCAAGAGTCACACCCAAAAAATATCAAACAATTACCACACACAAAGAAGTTAGTATCTCCCTGTTTTCTTTCATTCTCTTTGTGTCCACAGAAGTTTATTCTGACTCTTCTTCCCTCTACAGTCCTCAGAAAAACAACTGGCTCAGAGAGTTTGACAGTAAAATAATAATAAGTCTGTATTAAAAGTCATTATACCTCACGTCTCTTGCTCTGCTCTGTCATCTCAAAATGGAGTCTGAACTGTTCTCTTCCTGTTTTCACACACCTGGATCACCAGATCACTGTCGCTCCTCCCCCTTCTCCATTTACAGGAAACTACTATGATTATTGTATTATTAAAGATGTCACATGCCCAAGATCAAATGGTGTGCAATCAAGCCACATTTATATTTATTCTCAGTTATCTTAAACTGAAAAACATCAAAGAAAAATACAAGACTTCTAGCTGATTGAGTTATTATACTTTTTAAATACCGGTAATTCCGCTGTTCTCAACCGGTATAGTACATATATGTTTGTGTTTTGATATACGCAAAGAAGACAAAATAAAAACTGAGACTTCAAAGATGACATCATGTCAAACATTGTCATGATTTTGAGACTTTTTGCCACATAAAATCATTTTACTTTGTTTGCTGCTGATGCTTCGATGGTTTAGTCAATGCTTACCAACACTGACTGAAAGACATTTAAACTGGATATTTTCTCAAATATGAAATGACCAAAGAATTCAATCAACACCTCTGACAGCTACAGTTTCACTTCATTGCTATTTAGTGCAGGGATACTGTCAAGGTTATTCTGTCCAACCCCCTGTATGCATGATTTGTTATAATTATGAGATATCATAGTTTGCATTTATATCATTGTTGTTCATTATACAACAATGAATCTAAATTTAAATGAATTAATTTACTTCAACTATTGAGTCACTGCACTTTTATCAAAGTTACAAAGCATCAAGCATGAAGCAAAAAAAAATGAACCCCTTGAGGTGCAAATTGTTCCCCGTAAAGCAGCATAGTTTACTTTCCAGCTGACGGTTAAATAATATATAACTGGTTATGAATATATAACTGACGAAGAACAACACAGAGGCTGAAACATGTTGCAGTTAAACATCTAAAACAACAAACAATGCCAGGTTAGTCAATATGATCAGCTCTTAAATATTGCATGTTGTAGTGACCTGTAGGAGATGTGCTGTCCTCTCCAGCTCATAGTGATGTTGTGTCATTCAGGTGTAGAATAGATTTGATTCTAGATTGATGTTTTGAGTTTCTCTTTCCATTTGACTTCAATAGACACTTGTATAGGTCTTAAAGAAAAAAAAGACAAAAGGTCAAATGAATACTGGCAGCAGACCTGTTGTGCGCTGTGCCTTAATCTGCGGAGGGAGGAGAGAAACGCAACCTGTAACTCTGTACAACCTGCCATATGACACAAACATTACTAGGAAGAAGGGAGGACATTTATCTTCATTTGATAACGTTAAAAGTAAAGTTAGGCTTTGTTGACGACTTCAAAAAGACGAGAGAGAGAAGCAGTGATCGAGCGAGCTAGAGAGTGAATGAAGAGAGAGAGGGAGCGCAAGTATTGTTAATGAGGAAGCTGGTGATCAAATCAATAAAATGTCATTTTGTGACTGTTTTACAGCGGTTAAAAATTAACAAGCCCACAATAACACAAACCTGCGGAGGTGATCTGCAGCACCTGATAATGACATTAGTCTTAGTGAAGCTCCTTCTTTCCTTCGAGATAATAAAATCCAAAATATAAGCAAATGATCGCTTTCATAGACGGATCAGGTTGGATTTGTTTTACTGTCATGTACTCCACTGCTTGCGATCTGTTTCTATCACACGCACTTCACTTCCTTCTTGACCCCAGATTTGAGTCCTTGAAAACCGGCGCGGCGTCATTGCGCCATCTATGGATTTAGCGAGTTAACTCATGTCAGGAAAAATGGAAAATGAATCGGTTCTTGGAATTTTTGAATCGGTTCTGAGGAGACAGAATCGCGATTCTTGTGTGATTCCATTTTTTTGCGCACCCCTATACCTCATACATCCTTCCTCTTACACAAAAGAATCTGGTTTAACTTTTTCAAACTTGACTTTGACTCTTTTTGCTCTTGTAAATCATTAAATATTTTAAGTACAATAGGGATGCATCACAAAACGGGATGAATATAAGATGTAAAGAGTATAAAGGTGTTTAAATTAACTGTATGTTTTATGTGTGACTAATGATTACAATTAATAAAGGTTCACATCAACTTCCCTCCAATCATCATAAACATTTCACAAAACGTATCACCAATGAAACCACTGTAGAATCTTTGGATGATTCATGTTCTAGACAGGATTGAAAATACATACTTATTTTCAAAATGACCCATTCAGAACATATGATGCCATGTTAATTATAAATTGATTAAGTGGCATGGCAGATTTAGAACAGCTTCCTAGAAGTGAAGGGTTTTTAGTCCCTGCTCATGACAAATATTGGTGTAAAGACTTGTAATGTCAAGAGTTAATAACACCAAATTACCAGGAAGATCAGAGATATTTAAAAATTTCTCTATAAAATCTGTGGAATTCCCCAGAATAAGAAGGTAATGTATGAACGAGGGGAAAATAAGTGGATCATTGATGGAATTGAGTATTTTAGGTAAAGTTTACCACATGGGTTGAATGAGGTGTTGACAATAAAGCAAGTCAAATTTAGATTTGGAGATAAAACCATTTTGCTTGGCATTTTCTCCATGCCCCCTGCTTAAAAAGTGGCCTGACTGGGGATATATCACAGCTTTCAAAGTTATACCATTCTTTGTGTATTTAGACGACAAATAACATTACATAACTTGCATAATGAAATTAATTTATATGAAATTCAAGTTTGGTTCAGGTTTGCAGGGAGACTTCACAAAAGTCCTCAGGAATATGAGTTAGAGTTTATGGTTCTGGTCTTGTAAGATAAGAGGCACAAAAGAGGGGAATTCTTTGTCCATGTGTCTGTATTATAATAATTAAACTATCTAGCAGTACATAAAGCACTTGAGTGAGCTCCACCTTGAACAAATGTTATTTACTGCAATAGAATATTATTTCGTCTGCTCAGGTAAAACACGGAAAATGGTGACATCTGCTGATAGAAAACAGCTACAACTGGAGCTACAAAAATGAATAATGATGGCTTCAACACTGATTTGTGTGGAGAAAAAACTAGCAGGATCACACATGAAACTGATGTATTGATACTAGAGGAAATGAGATGATTATCAGAATGTTTTCAGCTCTAAAATGTTTGGACTGGATGAATACAGTGTTGCATTTGTTACTGTAATTGTTAAATCTATACAGTGTATCTTACACCATCTGTCTTAAAGTGATCATGAAGATATTCATTACATGGGAAGTAAATGAAGCAAATTACAGATAACATGAAACACAAACATGTTATGCATAAAGCTGAAGAGTGACACAGGATTAAAATAACAAAAGTTAACCTTTTATTTCCATATACAACATTAACTAGAGCACAAAAAAGTTTATATTACTCTTTATATAAATAAAAAATGTGATAATGAACACATCTATACAAATTTCATATTTTTTGCCAAGATGGCCAGTTAATTTCACTCTTTATGACAATGACATCATAATGTCATTTAGCAACTTTTAGCAACAAATCAACATGTCTGTAGCATCTTTTCCTGAAAATTAGTTGGAAACACTGGCATTATATTTCTTTACTGACGCTTATTTTCATTGACAAAACAGTGTGCAAGTAAACACTCCTTTTCTATTTTGGGTGACTCTGTTACAAAACAACGTCAGGTTTACCAGTGCACCATAAAGGTAGTTGCAGCAGAGTATCGTCAATGAAACACTTCTATTTCGACTGCAGCTGTCGTCACTTTGGGTTGAGAATATTTTAATTCACCCAAAACGGTGATGTTAAAGAAAGAAAAAAAAATCCAGATCAGGTCCAGGTGGAGGAAGTGGAAGTATGTCTACAGAGACTGTGTAGAAGGACAGAGCAGCAGCAGAGCAGTTTAGATACAATAATGATACTCTGTTAGATCCAAAGGAACACACAGTATGACTGACACACTTTGTCTGACAGTGGGGCTGTTCTCAGATCTGTTCAGACTGCAGCACTGAGACTCATCTCCACTTTTTCTGATTCCTCTGTCAGTCACTTCTGGATGGAGTTCTCCTCCCCACCCTACCTCCCAGTAACATGGCCCAGTCAGATTCTCCTGGAAGTTCACCTACACTCTTACAGAGATTATCACGTCCAGCTGATAAAAGAAGAAGAAACAACAGAGGTCATAAACCAGTGTTCAGTGAGACTCATTTCATCAGCTGTCAGTCAGTGATACAGCACATCTAGTATAAAGGGCAGCTTGGACTTCAGTTCTGTTTAGACCAGAAGTGGATCAGCCGTGCAGTGTTGCCAGCTTCCATTCAGCTCTCATGTTAACATGTTGCAGTGAACACACTGAGCTCCAAGCTCACAGACCTGCAGAGACTTTTGGCATCAAGTCTGTTTACTTTGAAGATTTCACTGAAGGATACAGAGGAAATATACTGCCGTGTCATTAACACATCATTACTGCAGAAACACTTAAGTGATACATTTATTGTTGTTACATGCGACCTGCTGCTATATTTAAAGCGTCTCTGTGTGTTGATGAACACACAGATTATTTGGGGGAGACAAAATAAGTGATGGACAGAAGTAAAGATGTGATTCCTGGACTTCAGCAGAGGTTCTGGTCCATATAAAGACCACATGGTTACTAAACGTAATGAAGGTTCTGTGAAGTCAGAGCCAGTGCTTTGCAGGCTTCGGTCAGACTGATCTTAGAAATTTGACAAATATGAACTGGTCAATTCTTTAGTGTTGAAATGAGAGAACAAACAATTTCAGATCAGATTTGATGGCATGACAGTTTGATGAATGAGAACCACTGTCTCTATATATCTTGTAAGGCTTTCAACTCTAATCCAGATATATTTCATGCAGACATGAACACAACAACAGTCATCTTCACATCAACTCAAACACATGAAAACAACAAGTGTCTGGCTGATGTGATTGGCTAACTGTTCTCTCTCTATCATTGTCTTTCTGTCCAATCCTGTCACTATTACCCTCTCACCACTTCACTGAGAAAAGCAGCCACTGAGAAGGTTGGAGGTTCACCGGGAAATATTGGATCTTTGCTTTGATACTGTGTTAAATTCAATACTGCTGACACTAGCATGGACTGGCCCAACTCTCTACTGACCTCAGAGTCTCCAGTGTACATTGTGAACTCTCCTTAAGATCAGAAAGCAGCTTCACATCTGAATCTTGCAGCTTGTTTCCTCTCAGATCCAGCTCTCTCAGATGGGATGAGGGGTTGGACTTCAGAGCTGAGGCCAGAGAAGCACAGCTGATCTCTGACAAACTGCAGTCCCACATTCTGAATAAAGAATAAATGATGTCACTTTGAAAAATAAAGTTCCTGTTTCAATGTTTTATTATCTATTCAGAGCTGAAGATGGTTTAGAATTTACAAGTTTAGAAAATGGAACCTCAAACACCTGTTTGAATATTTCAGTCAGTATAAACACTGCATAGCTTCATATACACGTTGGAACAAGAAAATAATGGGTATTATATTTGTTACTGTCTGATAGTGTTTTGTTTTTGGCTCCAAGGAAATTTAAGGGGAAAATTAATTTAATTTAACATAGAACTCAAGTGTTTGAGATGTTCAGAGTGAACTGTCTCGTGTCATTTTTTCTTGTCATATTTAAGATTTAAAACCACAACTCTGACACAGTCAAATGACTAAACTACTGAAGCAGAAAACAGACCTTACAATTAAGATGCTCGATGTGGATCAACACAATATCATCCTAATAGAGTCACCACAACTTTGACATCATATATATCTCAGCACAAATGTAAACAATGGTGTCTAACCTCAGAGTCTCCAGTCTACAATGCGGACTCTCCAGAAACTCACACAGCAGCTTCACTCCTGAATCCTGAAGCTGGTTGTAATTCAGCTTCAAGTCTCTCAGATGAGAGGGATTGGACTTCAGAGCTGATGCCAGTGAAGCACAGCTGGCCTCTGACAAACTGCAGTTACTCAATCTGAATAAAGAATAAATTATGTCACTTTAGAGGAAAATTTCCCTGCTTAAAATCATTCAGTGTTTCATTACTTGTTCAGAGGTGAAGATGGTTTAGAATGTTCAAGTTTAGAAATGGAAACTCCAAACACTTGACCCAACAAGATGCAGGTTAAAAGCTGTCAAATACAAACAGTGAAAAAGAGCTCTCATTAATAGTAATAACAACATGCTGCTACTTCAAGACAGTGATTTCTCTTACACTGCCAGTTCCACCAGTGACACCATCTATACAAATTGTGCTGCGAAACATATATTAAAATATATTAATACTTAAATTTTCTTTGAGATTTGAGCTCTGGACACAATAGCATTAACACACATACAATAAAAGACTAAATACAACACTGAACAAATACAACAAAAATAGGTGTCTAGGGAAACTCTCTAAATGATCCACTTTTCCCAGTTATTGTCAAAAATATTTCCTTTAACTTTTAGCAGGCAGTTCAACTTTAGATATCCCAGATAATCTCAAACTATTTCTCTTTCCCTGGAGGATCAGCTTTTTTACTATCAGCAATATCAGAGATGAATATGGGAGTGAAAGTATGGAGAACAGAGAAGATTCAGAGGAGATGAACGGAACTGGTCGATATGTATGACAGATGTATGTTAACAGACCATGTTTTTGTCTTTTTGAATGTCTTGGATGCTTTTCTCAGTCATGGGATTAACACTGTTCACTGTTCACACTTTCATCACTTTTAAAAAGTGGTGTCTGACCTCAGAGTTTCCAGTTTACAGTGTGGACTCTTCAGAAAATCACACAGCAGCTTCACTCCTGAATCCTGAAGCTTGTTGTAACTCAGCTGCAGCTCCCTCACATGGGACTTCAGAGCTGAGGCCAGATGAGTGCAGCTGATCTCCGACAAACTGCAGGTACCCATTCTGAATAAAAAAATAAATGATATCACTTTAGAAGACAATGTTCCTGTTTGAAATCATTAAATGTTCATAACCTCCACAAACTAACGTGCAGCCAAACACAAGTAAAAAAACAAACAATTAATTTCAGATTCTACAACACCCAATGGTTAACAAAAATTACTAATAGCAGGATGGATATTGGAGAAATGTGAATATATTGTTTCTCCAGACACCTACAATAGTTCAAATTTATGAATGATGAATCAATAAAAACTCTAGTCTTAATATTTCAGTCAGTATAAACTCAAAATATCATCATAAAAGTCTGGCAAAGGCAGATACTGAATATACAGTGCTGCTTGAAAGTTCCTGAACCCTCTAGAATTTTCTGCATTTCTGCATAAATGACCTAAAATGTGATCAGATATTTACACAAGTCCTAATACTAGATAAAAGGAGGCCAATTAAAGACATGAGACAAAAAACTTTTTCTTTTTTTTTTTTTTTAACATTTTTTTCATTCATTAATTGAGGAAAATTATCCAATCTTACATATTTGTCTGAGGCAAAACTATGTGAACTATTGCTTTCAGTAACTGAGGTGACCCCCTATTTCAGCAATAACTTAAGCAAACATTTCCAGTAACTGTTTAACAGCTTCCTTCCTACAGAACAGTCTCAACTCTGGGATGATGGTGGGCTTCTCAACATGAGTTACATGCTTCAGTTCCTTCCACAGCATTTCTTTAGGATTAAGGTCAGGACTTTAATTTGGTCATTCAAAAACATTATGTTTCATCTGGTTTAACCATTCTTTGGTAGAACAACTTGTGTGTTTAGGGTGGTTGTCTTACTGCATGACAAACCTTCTGTCAAACTTCAGTTCATAGTTCAGACATTTTCATGTAGAATTTGATGGTATGACTCAGAACTTAGTTCCATCAATGACTGGTTCTTATGCTGGAATACAGTTTTCGCTCGTTGCCAAACATAAATCTTCTCATTTAAACCAAAGAGTTCAATTTTGGTCTCAACCATTGACAGAGCATTGTTCTTGCCTTCTGGCAATTTGCCTTGGTGTTGTGGTTTCACATAATACTGATCTTATCACAGAGGTAAAAAATTGACTCTAACCTCAGAGTCTCCAGTCTACAGTCTGTATGCTCCAGAAAATCACACAGTAGCTTCATTCCTGAATCCTGTAGCTTGTTGTAGCTCAGATCCAGCTCTCTCTGATGGGAAGGATTGGACTTCAGAGCTGAGACCAGAGAAGCACAGCTGATCTCTGACAAACAGCAGTCTCTCAATCTAAATAAAGAATAATGATGTTACTTTAGAGGTAAAAGTTCATGCTCAAAATGTTATATAATGTGTACGTCTCATGTTTATCTCATCATCTCATCTCAATTTGTTCAGAGCTGAAGGTTTTGAGTGTAGATGTTTAGAAAACTTCTGAACACTGGAACACAACAGGATGCATGTTAAAAGCTATAAAATACAAACAGTGAACATGCTGCTACTTCAATAAAGACACAGTTACTTCACCTCTTAAATTCTGCCAGCTCCACCAGTTTTGCAGTCAAATACAAATTATTTCAGGTTCTACTCATCGTTCGTAAGTTTACAAAGATACAAAATATGTCATAATGAATTTTGGAGAAATTCAATTCCAGTCAAAAGTGGTGTCTGACCTCAGAGTTTCCAGTCTACAGTTTGGACTCTCAAGGAAATCACACAGCAGCTTCACTCCTGAATCCTGCAGTTCATTGTGACTCAGATCCAGCTCTCTCAGATGGGAGGGGTTGGACTTCAGAGTTGAGACCAGAGAAGCACAGCTCATCTCTGACAAACTGCAGCGACTCAATCTGAATAAATAATAAATTAGGTCGCTTTGGAAGAAAATTTCTATTAAGTTTGGAACAAGCAGATACTTAATATATTTCTTTATTTCCTGATAGTGTGGAAAACATGAATGTCTTTTTTTAAATTTACATCAACACGAGTTTAAATTTAAGGTGAAAATCAAATGTTAAAGAGGTTAAGAGAGGATAACCTAATGTTTCATTTTTGATGTTATATCCTATATGTTTTAAATATGTAGCTCAAGAAGATGTTCAGTGTGGATCAGCATAAAACCTATGAGGTCAAATCCCATCAAAACTGAGGGTGGGGGGTAGTGTCACCACAACTTATACATAATTTTTATATCAGCACAGTGATTGACCTGACCTCAGAGTCTTCAGTCCGCAATGTGGGATCTTCAGAAAATCACACAGCGGCTTCATTCCTGAATCCCGCAGCTTGTTGTAACTCAGATCCAGCTCTCTCAGATGGGAGGGGTTGGACTTCAGAGCTGAGGCCAGAGAAGCACAGCTGATCTCTGACAAATTGCAGCGACTCAATCTGAATACAGAATAAATCATGTAGAAAAAACCTATTAGGAGTATAATTGGATCATTACAGTTTTTAAATGTATAATTCATCATTACTATGTCCTAATCAATGAATTTTTCCCTAAAATGAGCAGAGTGACTTTGTCATTGTGTTATTGAAGATCATCATGTCAGCCTTCTACAGACGTCATCCAAATGTCACTACAACATTCAAACACTTATTCATGCCAACACAGATCAACAAAATAGTGTTACTTTTAACCACACTATAATGATCAAATTAGACATGTTGGATTAAAAAGCTTTTGCATCACTTTCATCTTCTTCTTGTACATTCAAACAATAATGTGTTTCATTAACAACACTACAGAACTTGAGTAAAGTATTTCTGACCACAGATTTACTCTCATCATTACTTGACTGTCTATGATCAGTGCAAAACTTTCACATTCATTCATATTCAACTAATTAACAAAATCTGACAGAATGCTGACTCTGTATTATGTCACAATCTTCTTGAGCCTCTTCTGTATGTCATTAATGTCATTTATGTGTTTTTACCCAGAACTCATTCACCTCTATTCCACTACTCTTAACTACACCCTGAATCATCAACAACTGGATTAAATGTGCACTGAGCAGAGTCACAAACATGTTCTCCTGATCCTAAATGTAACATAGAACCATCCTTTACAAACATGCCTGCAGTGCCATATTTATGCTGTGTTTCTGTATGTGATTTTTAAAAGGTTGTGTGAGACTCCCACAGTTTTACAAGTTTTAATCTCTTTTGGTTTTAAACTGTTTGGACATTTGATTTAAACTTTAAAAAATAATGTGATTTGTGGGGCAAAAAAATAATCATACTACATTTGAAATTTCTGTTACAGTTTTAAATAATTGAGTCGTCATAAGATGTACGCGAGTAAAACACAGTCAATGAACTGACCTCAGAGTCTCCAGTCTACAGTTGGGACTCTCCAGTCCAGCAGATAGACACTTCACTCTTAAATCCTGCAGGTTCCAGTTTCCAGTCAGGTCCAGCTCTCTAAGATGGGAGGGCTTGGACTTCAGAGTTGAGAAGACAACTTCAAAGTGAATCTTAGAGAGCTGACAGCCAGAAAGTCTGTGATTACAGATAGTATAACATTTAAAATACACCATCATGCCATTTGATGTCAAATATGACATACATATTCATCATAACTATCAATAGTTGTGATAGAAGCTATATCATCAGGCACTGTCAGCACTTGGTTTAGGTTAGGAAAAGATCATGGTCTTGGTTTAATGTGATTAAAACAGGTAAAAACACTGAATAAGGCAGTTTCACACAAACCAATCGTTTGGTTTGTGTGAAACTGAATCTCTGAATCGTTTCGCTGACACTGTTCTGCTTGCATCGGACATCTGGTAGAGGCTGTTAGCTGAGCGGCAAGCCAACATTTGTTCAGCTTGTTTCTCTGATAACTTCAGATCCAGACATTCAGCAGGTTTCTACCAGGAGCCAATTATTAGTCTCCTCCTCTTCAAAACCAAATGTACATGGGGATTAAAACCAGTAAAAATACTGAATAAAACTGTTTCATGTAAAAATCAATGTTTCTCCGATGGTGTTAGCCGAGCACTGGACTTCTAGGAGAGGCTACTAGCTGAGCTGCTGCTAAGGGTTGCCCATCTTGTTTCTCTGATAACTTAAGATCCAGACAACGGATGACTAAAATCCTTCATCCATAGTTAAAAACAACCAAGATATAAAAAGGGTTTATCATAAAAATGTAGCTTAAAACTGAATAAAAGTCAATTTATAACAGTTTCTGGTGAAAAACCACAACATTGAGGTACTATGCTGTATATGTATACTCTTTGGTAGACGCATGCATTTTCTGCACATATACTCTTTGGTAGAGGAGGTATGACGCCACTAACAGGTGGCCAAATGAAATGGACCATTATGTTGATTATGATTACAGATTTCTGTAGGTTTGAACATTTTTTTAAACATCTGGGATAATGTAAGCACACAAATCAACAAAATATATAACATAGGTCTAGCTGTTTTTGGACAATGCAGGATAGTTGCATATTATAGCTTTATAGCTTTAAAGATGCAACACGTAAGAACTGGCCAGCTTATCCAAACAAACAAGGGTGTTTAGAAGGAGTCCCTCCATTTCCCTTTCATTTCCCATGAAATTAGTTCCTAACTCTTGTTGAATTAACAGTACGATAAGGACTAAACATTCTGTTTTTATACATTTATTGGTGTTCATGGGCTTAATTTCCATACAAATTTTTGATCTAGATTAGAGAAGAGAGGAGTTGATGAAAATGTTGGCATGCCTATCTAAGTCACCTTCAGTTATCACAAGAAATAGAGCTTTATGAGTGACAAGGGCTTTGTAGACTTCTGTGCCCTGTTTTTCACATTTCAAGCTACATACAATCTGGTAGTGGCAGCTAATCACAAATATTACATGTATATGTGTGTCTCTACTGTAAAATACTGCAGTCTTTTGTCATGAAATGATAATAAAACGAGATTGTGTTTACTAATTTGATTGGTATAGTGTCTATCTTTACTGTAATACTAATGGCCTCAGATGAGAAGGCAGCTCTCTAATGTTGATAATCACATCTGGACTTACACAGCCTTTCTGCAGTTCCTCACAGCTGGGATCAGTCTCCGACGTCCCTCTGATGATGTGTTGTACTTCTTCAGGTCCAACTCATCCAGAACCTCCTCTGACATCTGCAGCATGTAGGCCAGAGCTGAGCAGTGGATCTCAGAGAGTTTCTTCTCTGATCTGTTCTCTGACTTCAGGAACTCTTGGATCTCCTGATGTACTGAGCGGTCATTCATCTCCATCAGACAGTGGAAGATGTTGATGCTTCTGTCAGGAGAGATATCCTCAGTGCTCATCGTCTTCAGGTTGTTGATGGCTCTCTGGATGACTTCTGGACTGTTCTCTGTAAGACCCAGCAGGCCTCCTAAAATACTCTGAATGGACTCTAAAGACAGGCCATGAAGGAAACGAACAAACAGGTCCAGGTGGCCTGTTCTACTTTCAAAGGATTTCACCATGGCTCTCTCCAGAAAGTCATCCAGAGATGAGTAACTATAGTTTTTTCCCAGGAAGTCCTTGAGTACCTCCATCTTCCTGTTGATGTAACAGTGGTACATGTAGACTGCAGCCAAAAACTCCTGAACACTCAGATGAACAAAGCAGTAGACTGTTTTCTGGAAGATCACACTCTCTCTTTTGAAGATCTCTGTACAAAATCCTGATAAAACTGAGGCCTCAGTGACATCAAGACCACACTGCTCCAGGTCTTCTTGGTAGAACATGATGTTTCCTTTCTCAAGATGTTCAAATGCCAGTTTCCCCAGCTTCAGAAGAACCTCCCTGTCATTCTCTGTCAGCTCCTGTGGACTCGTCTCATGTTCCTCATTATACTTTTGCTTCTTTCTCGTTGTCTGAACCAGCAGGAAGTGTGAGTACAGGTCAGTCAGGGTCTTGAGCAGATCTCCTTTCTGGTTTGTAATCAACATGTGCTCCAGAACTGTAGCAATGATCCAGCAGAAGACTGGGATGTGACACATGATATGGAAAATCCTGGATGTCTTGATGTGTGAGATGATTGTGCTGGACAGCTCTTCATCAATGAATCTCTTCCTGAAGTACTCCTCCTTCTGGGTGTCAGTGAAGCCTCGAACTTCTGTTACCCTGTCAACACATGTAGGAGGGATCTGATTGGCTGCCGCAGGTCGGGAAGTTATCCAGACTAGAGCAGAGGGAAGAAGATTCCCCTCAATTAGGTTTTTCAAAAGCACACTGACTGATGACTTCTTTGTGACATCAGACACAACTTTGTTGTTGTTGAAATCCAGTGAAAGTCTGCTTTCATCAAGGCCGTCAAAGATGAACAAAACTTTCCAGTCAGCGAGCTTCTCTGCTGTGACCTTCTGTAATGTTGGATGGAAAACATGGATCAGCTTGAGGAGACTGTACTGCTCATCTTTGATCAAGTTCAGCTCCCTGAATGAAAGCGGAATCACCAGACTGACATCTTGGTTTTCTGAGCCCTCTGCCCAGTCCAGAGTGAACTTCTGCACTGAGAAGGTTTTTCCAACACCAGCAACACCGTTTGTCAGAACAACTCTGATGTGTTTCTGTTGCTCAGACGAGACTTTAAAGATGTCGTGGCATCTGATTGGAGTGTCATGGAGGGTCTCCATCTTGGAAGCTGTCTCAAGCTGCCCCACCTCATGTTGGGTATTGACTTCTTCACTCTGTCCCTCTGTGATGTAGAGCTCAGTGTAGATGCTGTTGAGGAGGGTTTCACTTCCTGCTTCATCAGTTCCTTCAGTCACACATTCAGATCTCCTCCTTAGCCTGATCTTATGCTCAACTAAAACCTCCCTGAGATCATTCACTAAAACAGAGAAAAATGTGAAACTAAACAAAGAAAATCGGACAAATATTTATTATTATCATCAATACAAAACAATCAGTCTTACTTTCTACAGGGCTGGTCTGACTTTCTATCTGCAGTCCAGGTGTTGTTCTGGATCTTTTTCCACACTGGGGACAGGAGGAGTCTCCTGATGAACCAGACTGGTCCCTGCATGAGGTGATGCACTGTCTGCAGAACCAGTGTCCACAGCTGGTAGAGACTGGATCCTTCAGGACGTCCTGACACAAAGAACAGCAGGACAGCTGGTCCTTCGCAGAGACACCACTCATCCTCTTCCTCTTCTCTCTGTGAAGACATTTCTTTATAATTAAAATGTCAGTCACAACCTGTCATTTATATTTTGATAGGCTTCCAACCTCAAGAGGGTGTCTTATGTAATATGAGGTGGACTTGGGGGAGAGACGCCATAAGAGGAGAGGGAGAGAAAAAGTAATGGATGATGAGGAGAGAGCAGCATGCTTCTGCTTGTGGAGGACAATGAATGATAACCCTCATCCCTGAAATAGTTTTATGTTTTTATTTTTTAACCTAGATTAATTTAAACCGATGCCAAGCTGAGTGCACAATTGGCGACATGAGAAGAGGAGTGGGCTAGCTCCACCATGCAGTTGAGTGAGCAACACTGCAATGAACAAATGTGGAGTCATGGAAGGAAGCTGGATGAGCTGGTCAGTTTCCAGGTAAGGCCTGTAACCTGAGGCTTTCAGTATATGTGATTATCTGCTAGCAGCTAGTACACCTGGGCCCTGACAGTAAACCAAACCAACACCAAAGTGCTCATTTTTCAGAAAAGATTCAGACTACAGTGAAACACCAGCTTCTCAATTGGAAACAACGCTGTTGAACAAACAAATCATTACACATATTTAGGACTAAAAATTTCAAACAGGAAATTTTAATTTGGTTGTGAATGAACTAAAAGACAAAGCAAAAAGGGCTTTTTATGCCATCAAGAGATCAATAAACACTGAACTACCAATCAGAACTTGGCTCAAAATATTCAAATCAATCATCAACCCATTGCGTTGGGTTCAATGATTGATTGGGACAAACATCCAATTTAAATCGCACACACAGAGTTCTGCAAAAGTTTCCTCCAGGTGCAGAGAAAACTCCTGAACTCTGCCTGCAGTGCTGAATCACACTTTTCTATACACATGTATAATAACCGAATCATCTTCAGGCCAGTTTAAATTAAAAACAGTCTCTTACTTTATTCCTGAGGGTCCAGGTTCATTACTGAAGAATGGAGGTTCTTCTCTGGACCGGTCACTCTTCATTGACGGACAACTGGATACTGGAGACCCTGCTCTGTCCTGCTCTTCCTCCACTCTTGCAAGATTCAAGAAAAACAAGTCTGTTAAAGATTTAATTTATATTCAACTACTGACTTCTTCCCTCTACAGTCCTACAGTCATTGTCACTCATCCCCTCTCCATTTACAGGAAATCAGCTGAGTTTACCTATGTGTGTGTGTGTGTGTGTGTGTGTGTGTGTTTGTGTAATGCTCACACAAATCAGCTTTTTAACATGATTTGTTTGTGAGCATCTCTGTTGGCCTCAAAATGATAAGATAAAATGTGTTTTGGTCCCAATGTTGGTACATTATATCATATTTGTTTATATCATGCAACTTTATTTAACAATTGAAGTGCTTTTTATGTAATGATTTCTTACGGATTTAGAGGAAACAAAACATGTTTGGTGCAGCATCATTGCGCCATCTATAGGATTTAGTGAGCTAACTCATGTCAGGATAAAATGGAAAACAGCATCATGATGTGAAAACGTGAAGTGATTCCGAATCAGCAGAGATAGAATCATGATGCTTATGTGAATCAATTCTTTTGTGCACCACTTAGAAATAATTTAATTTTCCAGTATAGACGTGTGGGAGGTTATGTAGCTTTCCAATTGTTGATAATAAGTTTCTTAAATACAATTAATGATAAGAATAATCCAACTATGCAGATAATTCACTGTATCCTCTAAAATGTCTTGAACAGTAACAAATTGAAAATCAAAATTCTAATTAAATCAATTCTTACCCACCATTATTTCTAATAAACACTTTTCTAAACCCAAAAAGCATCAGTGAATGCATAATGCCAGGCCAGTTTAAACTAAAAACAGTCTCTTACTTCATTCCTGAAGGTCCAGGTTCATTACTGAAGTGTAGAGGTATTTCTCTGGACATGTCACTCTTCATTGACAGACAGCCGGATACTGGAGACCCTGCTCTGTCCTCCTCTTCCTCCATATTAACGCTCATCTTGAAGACTTCAGGCAGTCTGAGAGGTAAACCAGTAACACTGACTGTGAGATTACAAGATCTTGCAAGATTCAAGAAAACAAGTCTGTTAAAGAGTCACGATAACAGGAGAGACATATTTATATTAATTTATATTCAACTACTGACTCCTCTTCCCTCTACAGTCATATAGTCATTGTCACTCCTCCCCTCTCCATTTACAGGAAATCAGCTGAGTTTACCTATGTGTGTAAAGCTCTCACAAATCAGCTTTTTAACATGATATATTTGTGAGCGTCTCTGTTGGCCTAAAAATGATCAAATAATGTGTTTTGGTCCAAATGTTGGTGAATAATCAATAATAATCAGGAGCAGGACACAGTATAAATACAGAATGCAGGTTGTTATTTATGTTTGTTAGACAGGCAACATGCTGCAGAGAGGAAACAGCTGCTGACAGTGATATCTGACAGCTGAACCAGCAATGATCAGCTGTAGCTGTCGTCAGAAACGGACGTTGCTTTCTTCAGACGAAAGCACGTCTAATACCTCTTAAAAACAAATGCCTTCGCTTCCTCTCTCCTCGCTTGGTTTTCTTGGGTCTTTCAATGCATCCTCAGCGGGAGGAACTAAGAGAAAAGAGAAAAACGCCAGTTCTCCAGTTCATTTGAAGGGGGATAGTGCGACTCGGCGGCTGGAAAGTTGAGCCAGAGTCAACTTTTGAGAAACAACCCGACGTCACTGCGGCTGAGGGCTGCGATGACGGCGGGAGATCAGACTACTATCAGATAAGACTATAAATACGCCTACTGATGACGTTTATGACGACAGTTTACAGAAAACCCAAGCGGCTTTTAAGAACCACAACAACCGCTCAGTACAACAAAACTAATCAGATTCAGCTTCTCACCTGACAATAAAACTCCCAGACAATATCTCAGGTGAACTATGACACTCACATAGTATCATATAAAAATCGAGCTTTAATAGAGAAACTTTAGCAGAGAAACTCAACTCAAGAAACTCAAAGTGAAAAATCGTATCGCAAAGTTATATTAAGACCTCAAATTCAGATGACTGGATTTTAGACTTTTTAAAGGACCCGCAGAATCCCTGATTATCGTTAGTTTCCCGGAGAGCAAATTGACGAGGTCTCGTTATTTACCGAGAATATTATATATTATATATTGTATATTATATATTGTTCAAACTAAAAACAAGAGCTTGCCTGCTAAAGAAAAAACGTCTGACACTGTTTTATTTTCACTCACCGAGCGTCCGACGCCAGTTTTGATCCGTACGCTCCGCTTCATCTTAAAATGGAGTGATGTCCGGAATGAGAAAATTACATGGGAAATTACATAACCCTATCAACGTCTCTCTCTCTCTCTCTCTCTCTCTCTCTCTGTGTGTGTGTGTGTGTGTGTGTGTGTGTGTGTATTTATGTTTATGGGGATCTATTTTGGCTTAAACAGATTCAGTTAAAATGGATTTTTGATGGAAATATAAGTTCTTAATCTCACCTTTGTATTGAATGGATGAATAGCTTTATTATTTTTTTGACAGTTTTGTGGTTTCATGTGTTAGTCTAGGACAGATCTCCACACTGAGCTGAGGGGCGGGGTGAGAGACAAATGGCCTGAACCGCAATTTGTGTCACTCCTCTTCCTTCCTCAAGGACTCAATAAACACAAACATAGCGTCACTTTCACTCCCTGATGATTTCATCATATGTGATGTGCCAAGTGAATAAATGTCTGTAAATTTGCTTAGAAATCATAGAAAAAAAGACGCTCCTCATAAGTTTTCCTCAGTAACAAGATAATCCAGTGATGTCTGTAGATCCATGGCTACAGTGCATAAAAAGAAACTGATAATAACTCATTCACTCAACTTATTCAACTCAAGAGAGTAGAGAATGGTGACAGAGCAAACAAAGCGGAAGTTCTGTAACTCAGTTCAACAGCTTCTCTTGCTTCACAAGCATTTAGTTAAGCAGATCATGTGGATGGTGCCATCACTCATGGTGATGAGTTTGCAGCTGTGGTACAAAGTCATTCCAGTGAAAACTGTTAACTGGGATATTGGTTTTTTACTATTTGGACATGTCTGAGTTATTTTGGAGGCTTTGAAATGAAAATAAAATTCAATTCACATCTGTTATATTTTAAGGAAGTGAAACCAAATGTAAAGGTGCGAGCAGCGATAATCGAACCTCGCACCCTTATGCAAGTCAGGGCGCGGTGCAGTTGAAGGGCTTTTGTCACAGGTATGTCGATGTCTCCAGACTCAGGCTGTTTTCAGACAGTGCAAGAGGGAGATAAACATCACTTCCCTTTTCCACTATCTCATAGGAGCCGCCATGGAGCCAGTTTACATGATTGGCTGAATATGGACATGTAGCCGTGTTCAAGCTGGGAGTTTTGTCAAACATGCAACGTTTGGTGCAGACTGGAGCATTTACACTAAAGTTATAGCAATTTCCTCTGTCATGGCAAAACATCAAAAGTCAACGCCACGGCCAGATGCTTCAACGATAGCTAAATATTTTGATGACTATTGATCATACACTAGTCTAGATGACCAACACTGATTTTAAAGTTGTTATGATGAATTCTGAAGGAGGAGCTTGTTAAAATACAAGGGATGCAAAATAGCCACACAAAAAAAACACGAAAATTGACCGGCTTTTCCAAAATGGCCGACTTCCTGTCGGAGTTACAACATGGCTCCAAGAGGCTTTTTGTGCATCTTGACATGATACATATGCCTTGTGAATTTGATTTTTTTATGTTAATCTAGAAGGCGGGGCATCAATTTTGAAATTTTCAAGGGGGCACCATTGAGCCATTTTGCCACAGCCATTCAAATTAACTACATAGGATTTTAACTAACGTCACTCCAGACATGTGTGTCAAGATTCATGACTGTAGAGCCATCCCTTGTCCCTGAAAAACAGCATTGTATTTCATGGCGAAGGATGTGTTGCCATGGATACAGTGTTTGGTTTTGGGTCATGACCTGCCAATTGTAGCATCACCATGGTCTTGCTTCTTACCTGAGTTCATTTCAGGTGCATCGGCCAAAGTTGCTAGGAGTAATTAGACAAAGTACAACGCTTGTTACTTCCTGTAAAGTATGAAGGTAAGATGGAAGGACAAAAGAAAGAAAGAAAGAAAGTTTAATCAAGGCTGTTTCATTTTACTTTATATCTCATATTGAGTGTAAAATGTGAATTTACAAAGTAAGCAGCAGCTGCAGCCAACAGATAAAAATATTGGAGGAAAATCAAAAGGATACAGGATCATCTTCCTCTGTACAGCTCATACTCAGATCCAGCTCGATAATCGTTACAGCTAAGGTTAGGGTCTGTCTGTTTGCACAAGGTCAATGTAACTTACAAACAAAAATAACCTACATTTTTTTAAGATTATTAATATTGGTTATAGTATTGGTATTAGCCACAAGAAACAGATAAATATTGGTTGTTGTTATCTGCTCCGAAATTCCACATTGGTGCATCTCTAATGTAAAGAGATACACACTTTACAGACATAAACACTCAGTCCATTTATTTTCCTGTTAACTTATTAGTGTCCATTGCATTCTAACATATTTCCAACGATAAACAAACAAACAGTAACATCCAGAGTCACGAGTAACTCCAGCAGCAACACGCTATTTCAGTGTGTAGTCGAAAACTGTATACCTTCCAAGTGGAACATCTAACCAGACTAAGTTTGATTCCTATCCATGAAATTGCTAGGTAGACCCAGGCCCATTAATTTCATAAGAGATCAGATATGTATTGAACATGTTTCCATTGCTGTTTCATGTACATGTCAGAGGGTTCAAAAAGTCCAGGTGGCCAACCTGGTTTTCACTTTAGTAGAAGAAGCTGATTTGGTGTGAGAAGTTCCAAATCATTTGGATTGTCAGACAGCTTGGTGATTGGACAATCATTAAGAAAGACTTCTACTTCATACATAACAGTGTGGAGTCCACCATTATCCAACATCTGCTGGTGCAAGACTAAATTGAGAATGTGCTTTACTGTGTGCATCATGCGCTCCCAAACACCACTATGATGAGCTCCTGCTGGTGGATTGAAACTCCATTCAACTCCAGCTGGAATCTCCTCGAATCTGCTTATGATTCAATGCAGTGGAAACCTGGGTCATCTTATAACCTTACACTCAAAAGACTTTAAGACAAATCTTTTTTTAAGTAAAAGAAAACTAAACTAAAATAATGACAATAAAAACAAAGACAAAGAAACAAACAAAGCAGGCTGTTTGTTTTTTTTTTGTTTGTTTTTTAATAAAACCATGTTTTCAATCTTAGATGAAATTGTCACATTTAAGTGGAATACAATGTAATCACATTTAAAAGAACAACATGGTATTTAAATATCACAAAGTAATTCTAATTCAAATCAGGTTATCCATCTAATAGAGAAAAAACATGCATGTTTTAACCATTGAAGTTAAGTCTAATCATGAAACAGTCTTGAAACCAGTCTGACTGAAGGAGAAAAAAACAGGCTAGATTGCAATAAAACAGTAGTGCAGTTGGCCTAACTTGGCTCCTCAGATTTGTAATGTCAGAACATAAGACTGTTCCTCACAGAGCTCCTCTCCCACTATCATCACTCCTATGCTCTGGTTCTACCGGTTCACTGCCATCCAAGGCATTTGATATGCAGTATCTCTTGAATCCATTGATGATGCTCTCTGGGGAAACTGCATCCCATGCTTGGAGGACCCATTCACAGAGCAAATGTACACCCTTGTATCTCTTGTTCTGATTATCTTTGACCGACTTGTTGAGGACTATATCCAACACTTGTAGCTGGTTTGTCGTAACCCCCGGTATGATCACTAGGTTGCTGTTCTTTGAGTTTTTACTGGCTCAGTTAAGTGTCCATGAAACACATCCAGAACCAGCATGCTCCTCTTCGTTCTGAGTCTCCCACGCCATCTGACCCACACAACCTTGAGCCAGTCCACTACAAAGTCAGTTTCCATCCAGGTTTTTTCCTGGGTAAGTACGATAATGCCAGTTGGTATTGCCTTTTTAGATACTGTCTTGCATTTCATAATCATGTACAGAGGGAATTTGGTTCTCAAATCTTGGGAACGTTGGTTCCTATCAACATGTCAACATTGGCATTTATGTTGGGGATATGAATTTTTGACAAAGGAGACCATCTTTTCATATCTGCAACAGCAACAGCAATGTTGTCTGCAGTAAATGGCATTTTCTTCTATGTGAGGACCTCTGGGAGAGTATAAAAGTTATTTCTCCCCAAGACCAGGCACCTCCAACCCAAATAAGGAGTATGTTGGAACAACGTTTTCCTGTACAGTATTTTTCAAGAGAAAATTAATTATTTTTCCTGTTTTCTTGCTCAACTTCTGCATGAGCTCTTCTGAACAGGATGTAGCTGAACTACCAGGATTCAAAAATGCATGGACTTGATCTGCACTGGAACAATGGAAAGTATGTTGTGACTCTACATTTTCCTTCTTGATATGAAGCACAGTGGGATGTTGGTGATCACAAACCTCACAGGTTAAGCGTTTATTACAGTCCCGGATAATGTGTCCAAAACGTAAGCATCCAAAACAAATTCCTTTCTTCTTTAGAAAGTGAATCTTGTCCTTGTGTTTCTTTCTTTTAAATTGTTGGCATTTCTCTAAAAGGTGAGCATGTGAACAGTAATGACAGTCCAAGTTCTCCGGTTTCTTTGAGCTATTTGGCACAGTTTTATCTTGTACAGACTCCACTGGTGGTACTGCAGTGGCAAAACTACTTCCTTTCACTCTGTTCTTTGACTTCAACTTTTTGGAAGGTTTTAAGCCAACTGTAATTTGTGTCACATCCTCAATAGGAATGTCTCGTGTTGGCTGAGACAGTAAGCATAGTGGCTGAACAAGGGCAGCTATTGTTTTATTTTGCTTGTGCATGTTAGTGACAACATCTTCAGATGGAATTTGATCATTTTGTTGGTCATTTATAAATTGCCTATTACTTTGATTTGCCCAAGTGGTTGTTTCACCAGGTTGCAAAACCTGTGATGTTTTACATTGCTGTTGAATAAATGTATCAGCATCTTGCTTTAATGCACTTGAAACCTGTGTTTTAGTTTGCTTTGGATTAACGTCCATTGCTGGCTGTTTTCTCCGTGGCAATGACCGATCCTTTTGCTGTGTTGTTTTCCTTGCTGCAGGCTCATATTCCTTTGCCATAAGGTTAAAAGTGTTGAAATTAGCGCTTTTTCCTGGAATGTTCAACTTCTGCATGAGCTCTTCTGAACAGGATGTAGCTGAACTACCAGGATTCAAAAATGCATGGACTTGATCTGCACTGGAACAATGGAAAGTATGTTGTGACTCTACATTTTCCTTCTTGATATGAAGTGCAGTGAGATGTTGGTGATCACAAACTTCACAGGTTAAGCGTTTATTACAGTCCCGGATTATGTGTCCAATACGTAAGCATCCAAAACAAATTCCTTTGTCCTTTAGAAAGTGAATCTTGTCCTTGTGTTTCTTTCTTTTAAATTGTTGGCATTTCTCTAAAAGGTGAGCATGTGAACAGTAATGACAGTCCAAGTTCTCCGGTTTCTTTGAGCTATTTGGCACAGTTTTATCTTGTACAGACTCCACTGGTGGTACTGCAGTGGCAAAACTACTTCCTTTCACTCTGTTCTTTGACTTCAACTTTTTGGAAGGTTTTAAGCCAACTGTAATTTGTGTCACATCCTCAATAGGAATGTCTCGTGTTGGCAGAGACAGTAAGCATAGTGGCTGAACAAGGGCAGCTATTGTTTTATTTTGCTTGTGCATGTTAGTGACAACATCTTCAGATGGAATTTGATCATTTTGTTGGTCATTTATAAATTGCCTATTACTTTTATTTGCCCAAGCAGTTGTTTCACCAGGTTGCAAAACCTGTGATGTTTTACATTGCTGTTGAATAAATGTATCAGCATCTTGCTTTAATGCACTTGAAACCTGTGTTTTAGTTTGCTTTGGATTAACGTCCATTGCTGGCTGTTTTCTCCGTGGCAATGACCGATCCTTTTGCTGTGTTGTTTTCCTTGCTGCAGGCTCATATTCCTTTGCCATAAGGTTAAAAGTGTTGAAATTAGCGCTTTTTCCTGGAATGTTCAACTTCTGCATGAGCTCTTCTGAACAGGATGTAGCTGAACTACCAGGATTCAAAAATGCATGGACTTGATCTGCACTGGAACAATGGAAAGTATGTTGTGACTCTACATTTTCCTTCTTGATATGAAGTGCAGTGAGATGTTGGTGATCACAAACCTCACAGGTTAAGCGTTTATTACAGTCCCGGATTATGTGTCCAATACGTAAGCATCCAAAACAAATTCCTTTGTCCTTTAGAAAGCAAATCTTGTCCTTGTGTTTCTCTCTTTTAAATTGTTGGCATTTCTCTAAAAGGTGAGCATGTGAACAGTAATGACAGTCCAAGTTCTCCGGTTTCTTTGAGCTATTTGGCACAGTTTTATCTTGTACAGACTCCACTGGTGGTACTGCAGTGGCAAAACTACTTCCTTTCACTCTGTTCTTTGACTTCAACTTTTTGGAAGGTTTTAAGCCAACTGTAATTTGTGTCACATCCTCAATAGGAATGTCTCGTGTTGGCAGAGACAGTAAGCATAGTGGCTGAACAAGGGCAGCTATTGTTTTATTTTGCTTGTGCATGATAGTGACAACATCTTCAGATGGAATTTGACCATTTTGTTGGTCATTTATAAATTGCCTATTACTTTTATTTGCCCAAGCAGTTGTTTCACCAGGTTGCAAAACCTGTGATGTTTTACATTGCTGTTGAATAAATGTATCAGCATCTTGCTTTAATGCACTTGAAACCTGTGTTTTAGTTTGCTTTGGATTAATGTCCATTGCTGGCTGTTTTCTCCGTGGCAATGACCGATCCTTTTGCTGTGTTGTTTTCCTTGCTGCAGGCTCATATTCCTTTGCCATAAGGTTAAAAGTGTTGAAATTAGCGCTTTTTCCTGGAATGTTCAACTTCTGCATGAGCTCTTCTGAACAGGATGTAGCTGAACTACCAGGATTCAAAAATGCATGGACTTGATCTGCACTGGAACAATGGAAAGTATGTTGTGACTCTACATTTTCCTTCTTGATATGAAGTGCAGTGAGATGTTGGTGATCACAAACCTCACAGGTTAAGCGTTTATTACAGTCCCGGATTATGTGTCCAATACGTAAGCATCCAAAACAAATTCCTTTGTCCTTTAGAAAGCAAATCTTGTCCTTGTGTTTCTCTCTTTTAAATTGTTGGCATTTCTCTAAAAGGTGAGCATGTGAACAGTAATGACAGTCCAAGTTCTCCGGTTTCTTTGAGCTATTTGGCACAGTTTTATCTTGTACAGACTCCACTGGTGGTACTGCAGTGGCAAAACTACTTCCTTTCACTCTGTTCTTTGACTTCAACTTTTTGGAAGGTTTTAAGCCAACTGTAATTTGTGTCACATCCTCAATAGGAATGTCTCGTGTTGGCAGAGACAGTAAGCATAGTGGCTGAACAAGGGCAGCTATTGTTTTATTTTGCTTGTGCATGTTAGTGACAACATCTTCAGATGGAATTTGATCATTTTGTTGGTCATTTATAAATTGCCTATTACTTTTATTTGCCCAAGCAGTTGTTTCACCAGGTTGCAAAACCTGTGATGTTTTACATTGCTGTTGAATAAATGTATCAGCATCTTGCTTTAATGCACTTGAAACCTGTGTTTTAGTTTGCTTTGGATTAACGTCCATTGCTGGCTGTTTTCTCCGTGGCAATGACCGATCCTTTTGCTGTGTTGTTTTCCTTGCTGCAGGCTCATATTCCTTTGCCATAAGGTTAAAAGTGTTGAAATTAGCGCTTTTTCCTGGAATGTTCAACTTCTGCATGAGCTCTTCTGAACAGGATGTAGCTGAACTACCAGGATTCAAAAATGCACGGACTTGATCTGCACTGGAACAATGGAAAGTATGTTGTGACTCTACATTTTCCTTCTTGATATGAAGTGCAGTGAGATGTTGGTGATCACAAACTTCACAGGTTAAGCGTTTATTACAGTCCCGGATTATGTGTCCAATACGTAAGCATCCAAAACAAATTCCTTTGTCCTTTAGAAAGCAAATCTTGTCCTTGTGTTTCTCTCTTTTAAATTGTTGGCATTTCTCTAAAAGGTGAGCATGTGAACAGTAATGACAGTCCAAGTTCTCCGGTTTCTTTGAGCTATTTGGCACAGTTTTATCTTGTACAGACTCCACTGGTGGTACTGCAGTGGCAAAACTACTTCCTTTCACTCTGTTGTTTGACTTCAACTTTTTGGAAGGTTTTAAGCCAACTGTAATTTGTGTCACATCCTCAATAGGAATGTCTCGTGTTGGCAGAGACAGTAAGCATAGTGGCTGAACAAGGGCAGCTATTGTTTTATTTTGCTTGTGCATGATAGTGACAACATCTTCAGATGGAATTTGACCATTTTGTTGGTCATTTATAAATTGCCTATTACTTTTATTTGCCCAAGCGGTTGTTTCACCAGGTTGCAAAACCTGTGATGTTTTACATTGCTGTTGAATAAATGTATCAGCATCTTGCTTTAATGCACTTGAAACCTGTGTTTTAGTTTGCTTTGGATTAACGTCCATTGCTGGCTGTTTTCTCCGTGGCAATGACCAATCCTTTTGCTGTGTTGTTTTCCTTGCTGCAGGCTCATATTCCTTTGCCATAAGGTTAAAAGTGTTGAAATTAGCGCTTTTTCCTGGAATGTTCAACTTCTGCATGAGCTCTTCTGAACAGGATGTAGCTGAACTACCAGGATTCAAAAATGCATGGACTTGATCTGCACTGGAACAATGGAAAGTATGTTGTGACTCTACATTTTCCTTCTTGATATGAAGTGCAGTGAGATGTTGGTGATCACAAACCTCACAGGTTAAGCGTTTATTACAGTCCCGGATTATGTGTCCAATACGTAAGCATCCAAAACAAATTCCTTTGTCCTTTAGAAAGCAAATCTTGTCCTTGTGTTTCTCTCTTTTAAATTGTTGGCATTTCTCTAAAAGGTGAGCATGTGAACAGTAATGACAGTCCAAGTTCTCCGGTTTCTTTGAGCTATTTGGCACAGTTTTATCTTGTACAGACTCCACTGGTGGTACTGCAGTGGCAAAACTACTTCCTTTCACTCTGTTCTTTGACTTCAACTTTTTGGAAGGTTTTAAGCCAACTGTAATTTGTGTCACATCCTCAATAGGAATGTCTCGTGTTGGCTGAGACAGTAAGCATAGTGGCTGAACAAGGGCAGCTATTGTTTTATTTTGCTTGTGCATGATAGTGACAACATCTTCAGATGGAATTTGACCATTTTGTTGGTCATTTATAAATTGCCTATTACTTTTATTTGCCCAAGCAGTTGTTTCACCAGGTTGCAAAACCTGTGATGTTTTACATTGCTGTTGAATAAATGTATCAGCATCTTGCTTTAATGCACTTGAAACCTGTGTTTTATTTTGCTTTGGATTAACGTCCATTGCTGGCTGTTTTCTCCGTGGCAATGACCAATCCTTTGGTTGTGTTCTTTTCCATGCTGCAGGCTCATATTCCTTTGCCCTAGGATTAAGAGTGTTGCATGGTGCAAGTTTCCTCTCTTCCTGTTTAAAATAGGAGTTCATGCCATTTTTTGCTGCATTAGTGGAATTGTGTCCTTCCGAAGCCTGAAAAACTTCCAGCTTAGCAGTAGATGCAGCTAGCTCAGTTTGCAATTCAAGCTTTTCCTTTCTCTTCCTTATCTGCTGCTCCCGTTCCTCCAATGCATGCTGTTTCTCTAAAGCTGCGATACGAGCAAGAACTGCAGCTCTTTCTGCTGCCGTTATAATTTGTGCTGAAGAAGTGGTACTTGACTTACTAATGGTGTCACTTTTGTTTGAATGTTTAACCATATTGGAAACACACATCATTTTTTCCGTAAACCATGGTTCATGTCTTTCTCTTTCTTCCTGTGGCATTGAACTTTGTTTATCTTTTCTATTTTGCAATCCATCCAATTTATCAGCATATGCTTTAACAGAAAGTTTGACCTCCTGCTTGCATGTTTGTGTTTCACTACAGATGGCCACAGTGTCTGGTTTGCCAGCAGTTAGCACATTTACAACTGGTGGTATTTCCATATCGGCAATGCAATTGGCTGCCCATTGGGAAATTGAATCCCGATCTTCTGCATAGACTGCCGCCAGAAACTGAAAAAAACTGTAAAATATTTTCTGGAAGATCACACTCTCTGTTTTGAAGATTTCTGTACAAACTCCTGCATACCCCGCAGCCTCTTTGACATCAAGACTACACGACTCCAAGCCTTCTTGGTAGAGCATGACATGTTCAAACACCGGCCTCCCCAGAACTTCCCTGTAAGCCTCCATCAGCTTCTTATCAGGACTTATCTCATGTCCTTCATAATACTTCATCATCTTTATCAGAAACAGCAGGAAATGTGGGTACAGGTCTGGCAGAGTCTTGGGCAGTTCTCCTCTCTGGTCTGTGGTCAACATCTGCCCCAGAACTACTTTGGTTTGACAACAATCCCGTACTTCTGTTACCCTGTCAACACATGTAGGAGGGATCTGATTGGCTGCTGCAGGTCGGGAAGTTATCCAGATGAGAGCCGATGGAAGCAGATTCCCCTCAATGAGGTTTGTCAACAGCACACTGACTGATGACTTCTGTGTGACATCAGACACAACCGTCCTGTTTTTGAAATCCAGTGAAAGTCTGCTTTCATCCAGGCCGTCAAAGATGAACAAAACTTTCCAGTCAGCGAGCTTCTCTGCTGTGACCTTCTGTAATGTTGGATGGAAATAGTGGATCAGCGTGAGGAGACTGTACTGCTCATCTTTTATCAAGTTCAGCTCCTTGAATGAAAGGAGAATCACCAGACTGACATCTTGGTTTTCTGAGCCTTCTGCCCAGTCCAGAGTGAACTTCTGCACTGAGAAGGTTTTTCCAATGCCAGCAACACCGTTTGTCAGAACAACTCTGACGTGTTTCTGTTGGTCAGACGAGACTTTAAAGATGTCATGGCACTTGATTGGAGCGTCAAGGAGGGTCTCCATCTTGGAAGCTGTCTCAAGCTGCCTCGCCTCATTGGTGTTAACTTCTTCACTAAGTCCCTCTGTGATGAAGAGCTCAGTATAGACACTTTTGAGGAGGGTCTCACTTCCTGCTTCATCAGTTCCTTCAGTCACACGTTGACACCTCTTCCTCAGACTGCATTTATATGTATATAAAACCTCCTTCAGGCCACTTTCTGCTGAAAGAGAAGAAAAATATAGATCTGAACATATATCAGTGTGCTTACATGTGCTTACATAACCAGCCTTCTCCAGAACCTAGAAACCACATTACATGGGAAACATGTTACCATGCAGAGTAGTAACTTGGTTATGGTAAATCTGTGTGTGCAATCAGTGATCCGATCTATGCTATACACTGATCTAACAACCTCCTACAAACGTAATAAACCACAAATGTAAAGCAATTCTTTATTAATGACGAACCGATAAGAGTATTGAGAAATAAAGTAAAGCCAGGCCCTTGAAATGGTGTTTTTATTTGACTTCTGCAGGTCCGATTATTTAATCAACTGGATAGCATCATAGAACAACAAAAATAATATCATATAAGCAAAATGACACAGCCCAAGAAAAATGCCTTCAGTATTCTGAATACATTACAATATTTAAATAATATTTAAATAATGTGGCCGCTGGACAGGAAAATGTCAACTGCGTCAGTCTTAAACTAGCAAAGACAGTTGTATCATGCTATCACACACTTCTTGTTGTGGCCTTCACTATGTTGACGTAAACCTACTCAATTTAAAGCTGAGACTTAACTGTAGTATCAATTATTTTATTTGAAATTAAATGTGCTGAAGCACAGAGCCTGAAGAACAAAATATGTGCAACTATCCAAAAACTTACTGTCTGGACTGTTTCTCCTCACAGATCTGCTGCCTGGATCTGATGTCATGTTTGTCTCTTTCTGTGACTGAACTTCTGCTCCTGAGCCGATGTTTGGCAGCTTCCCCACCAGATCATTCCTGTTGAACTTCTTTAAAATATTCTTGATCACTTCCACAGCTCCAGCAAATTCATATTTCTGCAACATCAGATCCACCGCATCCCCCCTCTCCGCCTTCGACAGCTGGCTCTCTTTGATGGGTGGGATGTCATCCACCTTTTCATACTTCAGCTGCCACTTGAACTTCTTAAATCCATTGTCATTTAAATCTTCCAGAATGTTGAGTAGGTCCATCTCCGTCATCTTGGCTCTCTGGTAAAATCAGAAAACAGAAAACAGAAAACAGAACAATTGGGCCAGTAGAAACTCAGTCTGTGTTTCTACTGGATCTGACTGATTTGACAACAATCCCAGTTTGGTTGCAGTCATTTAAGTGTCGGAGAAACTAAAGAGGATCTTCAGTTAAAATGTCTCATCACAAGTCTACACAGTAGCTGTTCTGGAGCTTTCTATCAGATCCAGTTTTCTCAGTTGTCATGAAAATGTGTGTGTTAAAATTTACTTTTTTCTGGCTAAATGTTGAAAATTTCAATTTTAAACAATAGTTGATGAAGCAATCTCACCACAAGGTCCAGTTAGTCCTCTGCTTTCACAATTAACTTGTTTGTTGTGGATCACCGAACTCTGGTACTTATTTTCAGCACCTGAAAATAAGGCAGAGGTTTAAGGTCTGGGTATCTCTCTAATTGCTAATGGCTAATGCAAAGGTATCTTTATCTCTTCATTCACTGCCTCTAGCTGCAATTTGCTGATCCCTCTTGGCATTCTGTAATCACAGGGTAACCCAATGCTCATCTCCCTCCCTAAAAGTAGAGTTAATCCAATCTAAAGGGTTGCAAACACATTTTGAGAAAAGAATATGCTGATTTCCTTTTGAGGTTTTGCTACACAACAAGGTCAATTCTGTATTACATCATGTGGAGGTACTTTACCACTATCACATTTTCTTCCACTGAAAGGATACCCATGAGGACGGAGACGCAGACGGAGCCTGCGCGCCTCTTGTCAGTGCCGCAGCGCCCGGTCCACCACCACTGCCCACTTCACGCGTTTAAATTTGAAGTCTATCGCTTTCAGATATGGGGCAGGAAGAACACTAAACTAAGTATTCTTTTTAAAAACCGGTTGACACTGAGACTTTCCCGGCAGCGACGGCAAGTTCATTAATCTACCGCCTGTAGAGCTCATGGATCAACAGAATAGGCTGGCGGGCCCTTAGCCCTCAGGGAATTTTAATTCGGCCAGATTAGCTATCTGGAGTGCGGTCACTACCGTGGGCCCCTACGTGAAGTCCTCCTATATGATTCAAACCACTGGCCTAACGCGGGGGCGCGCCGAGCGTACCTCCAACTCTGGAGAGGCAACGCCGGCAGCACGCCCGCAAACCTGCCTTCGGTGGCTCCGTCTCAGTAACTTCTTTCAAACAAACTATTATATAAAATATATATAAAAGTTATACCCTCTAAGAAACCCAATAGTTATAAAGTTTCTACCGGAAAACATGAGTACACTATGGGTCGGTCCGGTGAAAGGTCCTACTCAAAAGTTCCCTACCATGGGTCGGTGTGAGGTGTGAGTGTGCCTAGTGGCTGTCAGTAATGTGGTCGTAGTGCGGGTGTCGTGCGAGCTTACCTCTCGGGGGCTGGAGGTTCGTCCTTTTGTGAAGAAAAACCCTAGCTTAGGTCCGTGTCTCTTCCAGAGGAATAAACTACTGCACCAGAGCTTTCTGTGAAATTAAGTGATTTTTATTCAATCAGGGATTACAATTTTTAGCCTTAGCAATAAGAGAAAAATACAAAAAATAAAGAATGAAAAAGCTGTTTTTTCGTTGGTTATCACATGCCTTTAATTTTTAGGCTATGTGTTAAGGTCTAAGGTCAATTTGGGGGAATGGCTTATGATTTAGCCACTCATGTCCTAAATATTAACATATATTTATTTACATACACATTAATATTCTAATTCACTATCAATTTGGCAACAGGCTATTATTGACTGTTTCACTTTCAGGAGCATAAACCCAAGCAGCTGCGCAACTGAACCCCGAAGGGTTCTTTATGCCCTTCAGATTCACAGTCAACTATCACCAGTTTTATAAAAATATGAGAATTAGTTTAATCTAAAATTACCTTTTCAGATTAGTCAAGGATGTTGTTCTGCTTCGAGGGTACAAGATGCTCCGTCAAGGTGCTGTTCCTCAGAGACTCTGCCTCAAGGCGGGAATCAGACCTTCTTATATTTGTGACGTGTTTAGCACAACATCCTGCACCCAACGTGTCTGCAGCTTTTCCGTTAAGAAAAACAAAATTCAAGAAAAACAAAAAAATTTCCATCAGCAATAAATCACAGCTTAAAAACACCCACGCCCTATTCTATGAAAAGTCACGTACGCACTTCCTAGCACGCGTCTAGCTTTACCATCAAAGCTTCGTGCACCCACGACCTTTTGCAACCGAAAGGGGAACGGGTGCATTTGCATGCACCTGGTGAACCTAAATGGGCTCTGTCAGCAAGAATGTTAACCACAGATGGTGGTTAACATTCTGACAGTCTCAATTCTTTCCTTTTTGAAAGCAAGCATGTTTTTACCAAAAGGTTAGACAAGGTAACAATAGCTAAAAAAAATGTCAAGGGTACGTGAGTGAGAGTATATGATAAAAATTGAAGAAACATAATAAAATGAACAAAATAATATAAAATGAACATAAAATCTGCAGGTTACATATGTGAATCAGGTTACATTTGTCAATGTATTTCACGAATGAGGACGTGTTTGCAGATCACGGAAGGAGGCATGCACTTAAAACGTTAATACTGTTAAGGTCCACGTCTCCCTAAAGACCCACATCCACGGAGCACAGGCTCTTTTGCTCTTATCTCAGGTTTACATTTCATGCAATACATATTCTGCAGTATGTCACAAAACTTATATAACGTTCAAAAATAGAGATCAAAATAGAAAACATGTGAGAGTAATTATACCATTTGAATACCCCTAATGGGCCTTAACCTATAAATGATCTATCATAAGAGTAATAACAAAATCCAAAAACAGAAAAAAGATTATAATAAGAAAAAAGTTAAGAAAAGGTACGCTTCTCTTGTCAAAACCTTACTCTCATAGCACATGTCTATGAGAGACATAGGTCACACTCTTTCAATAGCTCGAATCCCTCTAAGGCCTAATTCTGACAACATCTTGTCGGCACACTTGTGGATGCATCCTCCTTAAAGTTTTTTTTTTTCTTGAGATTTTTGATATACATAACTTGTTTGATACATATATCGGGTCTATAATGGCCCCCTAAGGCCTAAAATATCCTACTGGTATCATACAGTCAAATTAGAGGCAAACAGGTTCTTTTTTTAAGAACTACGTTACTCTCTTCTGTATTCAGTTAGGATTTAATTCAGCTTCCTGATTAGCAAGATTGCACATTTTATTGCACATATATATATATATATATATATATATATATATATATATATATATATATATATATATATATATATATATATATATATATATGTATATATATATTTCTGTGTGTGTTCATGGAAATGAAGGAACACCCAGTGCAGTGGAATAACTGATGGAAGTCTACAGTACAAAGTAATTAGATATAACAGGCTCTGATACACTCACAATATGTGTTACTAGATCATTTTGTTGTTGGTTTGCCTCTGCATATGAGATTTGTCAACAAAAAGAAAAATATAGAATATCACCAGACTAATGAGGCCATGTCCACATTGACATTAGCACTGCATGCTGCTACAGTTCAACATCTTAGTTACCCACTGAAACCTGACACTCCTCATTCAGGCTGTAAAATCATCATGCCAACTGTTGTGAACTTGGTTAGATCCCAACTTATCAACTGTAAACTCAACCAACATGTCATTTTAATTGCTGATATCAAGGTTCAAAGTTCAGTTTTATTGTCCTTATAAAATACAGGATTCCACAATAAAATGCAGTCGGAGCCCCCTGCACGCCACCACCAAAGACAGACAGCAGGATACTGGAGGCTCCTCCACACAAACATCTTGTGAATTTAAGATGTAAACCACTGACATTGACTGTGAGATTAGAAAGCAAGATTCAAGGGAAACACGTAGAAAAAATAAAGGCAAATACCTCGCACAAACAAGTTGGTATGTTCCTGTTCTCTGTCCGGCTTTTTATATCCACAGATCGTTGACTCTTCTTCCTTCTACAGTTCTCAGACAACCAGCTCATAGAGTTTGACAGTAAAATAATATTAATGTTGTATTAACACTCACTCTGCCTCAGATGTGAGTTTTTATCCTTCTGCTCTCTGTCATCCCAAAATGGAGACAGAACAAAATGGCAGAACACCTTTGGTATCCCTCCCCACTCTTACACACCTTGATCACCTGGTCGGTGTTGCTCCTCCCTACATTTATAGGAAATCAGGTGAGTATATCTGTGTGTGTTGCATAGCTGCAAACTCAAGGGTGGATTATTTGCTTATCTGAGCTTATTTGAATTTTAATTTGGCTGGATTCAAAGGTCTGGATCCAAGCAACAGTAAATGGTGACATGGCAAACAAAGCCAAAGTTTGATTTGGACATGCTTTGGTTGAGCAAATCACGTGGATCTACATTAATTATGCAGGTGCCATATTATGAGTTTGAAGCTATGGTACCATTGAAAACTGTTAACTGGTACATTGTTTTTTGGTCACACCTGTGTTATTTTTGGAGGCTTTGAAATGAAAATGAAATTCAATTCACATTTATTGTATTGTAGGGATGTGGAACCAAAACAAATAAAAACCACCAACAAAAAAAGACACTTAAATCTACTAGTCAGTGTTGCTCCTCCCTACATTTATAGGAAATCAGGTGAGTATATCTGTGTGTGTTACATAGCTGCGCTGCAAATTCAAGTAGGTATGTTGAGCGTTGGTGGATAAAGTGCTTATCAGAGCTTTGAATTGGGCTGATTTCAAATGTCTGGACCCAAGCAATAGTTTGATTTGGATATGCAAATCACAATTACTTAATCACCCAAGTGATGAGTTTGAAGCTATGGTACCACTGAAAACTGTTAACTGGTACATTGTTTTTTGGTCACACCTGTGTTATTTTTGGAGGCTTTGAAATGAAAATGAAATTCAATTCACATTTATTGTATTGTAGGGATGTGGAACCAAAATACATAAAAACCACCAACAAAAAAAAGACACTTAAATCCCATTTTTCTTTTTTTAAAAACACTTTTAATACAAAACACATACTCTGAACTATAAATGTCTAACATCTTTTTCTCTTTCATCTCAACAGTCCAGATGTCACTTCTTCACCGTCCTCCTCTTTGATAAACGTGTATTTACCAGCGTGTCCACACTTTCACCAAACATCAGTGACTAAAGTCTTCCTGCAACCTCCAAGTCTCTTTCAAACGTAGGAAACACTCCCAGACATGACGTGAGTTTTATCTCAGTCCAGGTTCGGCGTGACAGAAGATTCCTTTGCCATGTGGGGGAACACCCGAAACACCCGAAACAGACGCGCAGACGGTCCATTTGTCTTTTTTCCTCAAACTGACAGTGAGTGGAGCGTCTACGCCACAGCGGGGATAAAATACTGCAGCGACACGTCTTCATGCAGCAGAATCAGGTGGACGACGCCGTGATGGACGATATCTGAGGAGACGAGAGAAGAACGTCAGCGCAGACACGATGTAACCAGTAAAATCACACTTTTAATTGTTTTTATGTCTTTTTACATGTCTTACTTTTAAATTCTGCCTTTATGTTTGATATAAAACACTTTGAATTGTCTTGTTGTTGAAATGTGCTGTACAAATAAACTTGCCTTGCCTTCTTTTTTAACACTTTTAATTGTTTTTATATGTCTTGTTTACATGTGTTGCTTTTATATTCTGTTTTAACGCCTTTTATGATCGATGTGAAACACTCTGAACTGTCTTGTTGTTGAAATGCTGCACAAATAAACTTTACGTCTCATATTGAGTGTAAAATGTGAATCTACAAAGTGACCAGCAGCTGCAGCCGACAGATAAAAGCACTGGAGGAAAATCTGATCTGATCATTACAGCAGATATTCTCCAGCATGTGGACTTACTGCACATGGCCTTGCTGGGGTTGACCTGCTGCCCCATGAGGAACTGCTGCAGCTTCCTGATGTCCACTCTGGCCTGGGCCATGTTCTCCGGATCCCTGCTCTGAGACGGACCGCCGTCCTGGGAGGAGTCATCACCTGGAGGGACGGACGGAGAGAGAGAGAGAGAGAGAGAGAGAGAGAGAGAGAGATATGAGTAGGAGGAGTACGTGGGCGTCACGTTGTAAACTTGTTAATCCTCCTAGTGATGCTAAAGGAGAAGTCAGAGGGATTCATTCTGAGGGGGATTTCATCCACATCTGTCCAGTAGCTGTTGAGATATTTAAGTTTGGACCAAAAATACAACTGTGGCTAAAAACAAACAAGTGACAGTAAAGATTGTTTTTACCCCACGGAGGGTTCCCGAGGTCTTTGAAGTGAGTGGTGACAGAAACCAGATCGGTCTCAATCTTCAGGTTCATCTCTCCGTTCAGGTTGGCTTCTATTACCTGAGACACAAACATAAAAAAAACACTTAAATTTTACCCCTAACGAACCAACTTAACCGACTAACTGAGTTTCTGCAGGTTTCAAAAAGGCCAGATATAAGATTTGAACCTTCTGGATCAGTTTTAAAAGGGATTTATTTGGTGTTTACAGTAAGTGAAGGAAGGTGAAGTTACCAGGAAGTTGGAGAGGTTCTTCATTCTGTCCACGATGTTCTTCATGGTCTTCAGAGGAGGCAGGTAGATGCTGACCTGCAAACACAGCACGTGTTGGAAACTGGTTTCCCTTTAAACTCGTATAATAATGTGTAGAACGTCAAGCGTCACTTACGTCAAAGTCTGGCATGTTCGGTTCTTTGAACTCGTGCCAGAGTCTCCGGGGGATGACGTCGACCGGGACGTCGTGAGTGACGACTCGGCTGATGCTGGACAGGGTGGGCTGGACGGAGAGAGAGAGAGGGAGAGAGAGAGAGAGAGAGAGAACGTCACACGGTTAAGTTTTTATCTTTTGAAAATGAGCTGAGATTAATTCCCTTCAAAGTCTTCACTGCGAGTCTGGACAGACATAGCTGTAAACTGTAATCTGACTGTTTGAAGGAGGCGGACAGCTGTGTGTTCTAGTTTTAAAGTGATTTTTTAGAGTCTCACCAGCTCAGCGGCGATGGTGAGGCAGGGGCAGTGCTTCTTGGTCAGTTTGACTTTGACGGACTTTGCGCTCTGGACCGTCTTCAGAGCTCTGGACAAGTTCTCCGGCGTCACCTCCAGACAAATCTCGTTGGCCTCGGAGGACACGCCTTCCATCTGGTACTCATCGAAGAAGTTAGCCTGCAGGGAGGACGGTGACACAGACAGCGTTAATGCTTTAAGATCTAATCTAACTCATCTCTTCTCTTTCCAAACTCCGTCCTGAGCTACTATAATGTGTCGCTGTTACCTGTGACAGTTCACACCACATGCTGACGCCGCCGTTGGCCACTTTACCAGACAGGACGAAGAACAGGTTGTCCGGAGTCAGCCGCAGGACGCACATCTTCGTCAGCTTCGAGATGGTGGTGATGACTCCTGGAGAGGACGAGGAAGAGCAAAGTTATTAACCGCAATGACAGAGATTTAAATTAGGCCTGTGAAAAAACTGTTTTATTGATTAATCGATTGTTTGTTTGGTCCAGAAAATATCAGAAAATTATGAAAACTCTTTCCTCAAAAGTCTTGTTTTGTCCACAACTCAAAGATATTCAGTTTGCTGTCATAGATATTAAAAAAACAGAAAATATTCACATCTGAGAAACAGGAAGCAGAGAACTGTGGAAGAAATATTCACATAACATGCTGTTTTGGTACTTTTACTTAAGTATTCTGAGCTTGATGTAGTTAAAGTATTGCAGTAAAAGTAGTGGTTTGGTCCCTCTGACTGATATATTATTATATATGACATCATTAGATTATTAATACTGAAGCATCAGTGTTAGAGCAGCATGTTACTGTTGTAGCTGCTGGAGGTGGCGCTAGTTTACACTACTTTATATACAGTTAACTAGTTTAGTTTAGTTTAGTTTGTCAGAGATCAGCTGTGCTTCTCTGGCCTCAGCTCTGAAGTCCAACCCCTCCCATCTGAGAGAGCTGGATCTGAGTGGAAACAAGCTGCAGGATTCAGGAGTGAAGCTGCTGTGTGCATGTTACTGTTGTAGCTGCTGGAGGTGGAGCTAGTTTACACTGCTTTATATACAGTTAGCTAGTTTAGTCCACTGGTTCCCAACCGAGGGGTCGGGGCCCCTTCAAAGGGTCAGCAGATAAATCTGAGGGGTCGTGAGATGATTAATGGGAGAGGAAAGAAGAAAAAACAAAGTTGTGACACTCAGGGTTTCCATTCAGTTTAAAGTAGCATCAGATGGAAACATTAGCAGCGTCCGTCAGTAAAAGTTTCTCGGTTTCCTGGACATTTAAAAAATTAAAGCGACTTACGGGTTAAATGGTTCAGACACGCGATATCCACGATTTTCCCTCGAAACTTCATTTTTAGTTGTGACGGTAAATATAAATATCAGTTTCAGCTCTTCTAGTTTGGCGCTTCAGAGCGTTTGTTTGGTCCGTCTGTGTCAAGGGTCCGACGGGAAACATCAGCGAGCCTCAACGTCTTCTTCTTCTTACCGCCACCTTCCGGTAGGAGCACCCTAAAAAATAAAACCTCAGTCACCCTTTATCAATTTAAAGAGCAGAACCCACTCCACTTCTGTTTGTACCTGTTTTAAATGTATCTTGTATCCTTTCTTATCTGTACTTATATACTTGTTTTGATAGACTGTTTTCCTTTATTTTGTATCTTTTATTATTTTTAAAAAATACTTTTAAACTATACTGACGTCACTGTAAATGAGGGCCAGCCCTTAATGATTTGTTCTAGTTTAAGAGGAGCAATGAAAAATCAAAAACTGGCCCATGGTTGAACATAACTGCTGTTTTATTGTATATTGTAAGTCTAAATTATAGGACTTAGAATCAAGAGTATGAGTATTTTTTTCCTGATTTATAACATTTAATCTATGGAGAAAGCTGTTGGAGACACACCATCATACAATATTCTTTAATATAACTCTGTCTGATGAAAAACATCATCATCACAGCCTTTATAGATGAAGGAAATACAGCTGTCAATTAAATGTAGTGGAGCAGAAAGTACAATATTTCCCTCTGAAATGTAGTTGAGCAGAAGTATAAAGTTGCATCACATGGAAATACTCAAGTAAAGTAGAGTGGAGTAAAGTATTTGAGTAAATATACTTATAATTTTCTTCACTGGAAGCTGCAGGTCTATAAAAACATGTTGAAGTTATTACGTGTGTAGAAGAAGGATCAAACAAATCCAGCTTCTCTGGCTGACCTTTACTTGTGTGTAAGTTCATTTTTCTGCAGGCCTCTACAAAATAAAGGCTTGCCTATTATTTGCTCGCCAAATTAAAACTGTTCTCTCTAATCTCCGAGCTCATTTAGTCGGAAACAATAGAATATTCTCTGTGAGCTGCTTAAACGTCTGGACCGGAGTCAGTTTGTGGATTTGATCACAGTTCACAGTCTGAACCTGAACAACCGCAGTGGAATTAAACACTTCATCACACTTTAGATAAATTTACATAAAAACAACACTTAAAGGAAACTAATATTATTATCTTTTTGTGGATAAATGATCACGAAAAGTCTCAGATTATAAACCAGAGACTTGTTCTTTTGTTTTTAATCTTTGTTTTCAAATGATTTACTGCTTGTATGCTGCTTAACCAGTCAGTTTATATGTATATTTATTTATATATTTCTATATAATATTACAGCATAAATATCATATCTGTAAATAAATCACACACTTGACTTTAGACTTTATTTTGATGACTGAACTTCAGTGTAAACTTGTTTTTTTCAAGCTAGAATAATAGATCTCATCACTTCCTCTCTACTCATTATTGTTATTTTAATGTTTTTTATAATCTTTTATTTTCTTATTTATTGTTGTTGTTACATTATATGTGATCTGCACTTCTTCATGTTGTTGTTTTATGTGTTAAAATGTAAAAAAAAAAAGTGTTAAGTGAAATAAAATATATAAAACTGCCTCATGTCTGTATTTTCATGTTTTATTATGTTTTGTTTTATTTGTTTTTTACATTTTTTTTGTGTGAATAAAGTATTTTTCAAAAAGCAATCGAGGCAGGTTTTTTTTTTTTTTCTTTTTTTTTTTTGCTGCTGTCATCCTATTGGTTCTCTGGTCTGCTCAGTGACCAATCACAGGCCGTCATTGTTAATAAAGTTCAGTTTATTCATGAAAACTTCTCATTCAGCTTTTCTGTGCAGGTTCAGTGGCAGCAGGTGATCCGGGTCTCTGCAGCCTGACTCAGACCGGCTACTCATCTCTCCTTCTGTTAACTGACTGATTGATTGATTAGTTGATTAATTGATTGATTGATTGATTGGCATCACAATGGCGCCGCTGTCCATCCAGTCAGGAGTGAAATACGCCAAAACTCTGCTGCCGGAGACTCTGGTGAGGTCGGTACAAAAACCTTCTGATGAATTTTAGCTTAATTAAACTTACTTGACCATATTTCTAGACTTCCGGTTGATAGATATTTTAAAGCATCTTCAACTTCTCTTTAAAACTGAGGATTAATTTAATATGTATAATATAATTTAATAATGTTAATTTGGCGCAATCAGTCCATGCGTGAAGCTTTTCTTTTGTAACTGAAGTTTGTCCAGAAGTCTCGTTTTATAAAACAGTTGACAGATTCATAAAACACACGGATGGACTTTTTTTTTTTTTTTTTTTTCCTTTTTTATGAATCACGATCGACTTGAAAATGTGCGCACGTGGACTAACCTCATTCACCAGCCCTTTTACTCCCACAGTTAACTCTAAGTGGTTCATGCAAAAGCCCTCATGAATATTGATCACGTTGTTCCTGTGAAGAGCAGCAGCAGCATTAAAAACAAGGAAATGTTTGTTAATGCAACAAACTAAACATGGCGGTTCTGCCATGTTTATGTACTTGTTCTATACAAACTTGGCTTAACACCACATCTTAAAAACAATTTGTTTAGAGGATGTTAGTATTTTAATGCTGGTTATTTCCACCTAGATGTTCAGGAAAATAAACACATACTGGATCAGAAACTGCTTCCCTACTCAACTTGGAGTATTCAATCAATTCATTGATCCTAATAAAATGTTTTCAAATGTCTTAAAACACCCAGATCTTCCGTCAGATTCCCTCCAAATGGACAACATGGATATCTGACACATTCACAGTCTTTTTAGCATCAAATTCTCCTCTTTGTGTTTCCCTGTTGAGCTGCAGGTGGAAGTACAGAAACAAAAAGAGGGACTTTGCCACTAAAAAGACTGAAACGTTGAAAGATATCTACTGGATTTGACTCATTTGGACGCTGAAGCTTCATATTAGCTTATTAGAGGAAATATTACAGCAAGAAAAACGGTTTAATGTTCATTTGGACTCCTGAATGTTGTATTTAAAGACTGACTCCTCTTGTTTTGTGGCAGGTCAGTATCAACAGTCCAGACCACCATCTCTAGACACATCCTGCCCTCAGCTCAGCCTCGCAGCTTTAAGGTTTGCACCCACAGTCGGAGGCGGCGGCGAGGCCTGGTGTCGTCCTCTCTGGATGAGCTGCTGGAGCAGGTGAGGAGGGGAAGGAAGCCGTCACACTCTTATTATTATCATAGAAACTATTTATGAACTTCAATGACGGAGTTGTGTTTTGTGTGTCAGGCTGCGAGGGTGTTCATGCTGTCCTGCCACCTGCTGACTCTGGTCCTGGAGGAGGACGGGACCGTGGTGGACTCGGAGGAGTTCTTCCAGTGTCTGCCCAACAACACGGCGCTGATGGTGCTGGAGAAAGGAGAGATGTGGACGCAGAACAAGGTGAGAGTCGACTGATGAGAAGAGAAGAAGAAGGAGGTAAACGGTCAGGATAGCAACAGTTGATGAGAAGATTTAGAGTTTATTGATCTGCAGCAGCTAAACAGTCTGATAATATTTACCTATTTAATTATATTTGATTGCTTTGTCTTGTGTTGCTGGTGCTCCCCGTCTGAGGGTTTGTTCTTAATTTGTACGATAACTAACAGAAAATAAAATATAAAGTTGGATAAAAACTCAAGAAAATATTACATAGACTACAGTGGCTCTCTGTTGAGATGAATTACTAAACAGGACGGGTGTTATTTCTTCTGGGTTTTGTATAATTTTAGTACATACATAGTGTATCATAAGGGATGACAATGAGGGATTTCATAACATAAATAAATATTTTTCACTTTTTTTTAGAAACTGTCATAATAAACATGAACTGTTACTTTCTCCAGTTCGTCCACAAGATGGCAGCACTCTTCTTTATTTCTTTCTTATTTTACTCGATGTTTGAGGAGACTCTGCTGACAGAAATTTCCTTTTGCAATAACAGTAACTGCATTTATAAATAGCTTAAACACACTATAATGTAGCTGTCAGCAGATAAACAGACATTTTGTTTTTTTTTATTTATAGTATTCATTAACTTTTCCTATAAAGACATTTTTCTATTTTCATTTTCTTCTTTTGTTTTTTTCATTCATTGTTTAAATAGCAGGAAACACTTATGTGTGTCCAGAAGAGGAGTTATAGTTTACTAATCCATTAATAAACACTTATATCTCCTTTTATAATTACATTAAGTGTTTACATGCAGATTATAAATGATAAATAGGGAGTCAACGTTCCAGCTGAATTTCTTTATAAGGTCAAAAAAACAACAAATAAGAATTGCATCAGGTGTTTTTCACTCATAATCCTCCAAACACACAGTTTATTCTGAGGCTATAAATTTAGGCTTCTGATTGGCTCCCTGTCCTGTGGCTGACCATGACCTCTGACCTCTCTGTTGAAAGAAGGATGACAGTCCAGATAAAACAGATCTGCTGCTTCAGGTTTAATTTCCTCTACGTTTCAGATCTTCCCGAGCTTCCGTCAGCCAAAGAGGAACGGGATCGCCAAACTGACCTTCGACCTCTACAAGCTGCACCCTAAAGACTTCCTGTGCTGCTTCGGCATCAAGGCCACCCTGTACGAGATCTACACGCTCTCCTACGACTTCAGATGCACCAGGATAAAACACGTCCTCAAGTGAGTGGAGCTCTGCTGTGACCTCTGCTGACCTCTGCTGGTCACCTGCAGGCGCTGCAACACATCGTCAGATAATCTCTCCAACAAGTTTTGTTAAGTTTGTTTACTGAGACGTGGACTCTATACTGTTCTCCCTTGGTCAAGGTTTCATTTAAAGCGTTCCCAGAATTTTCGGCAAATTCCTCTTTTTGGTTTTTGTTCTTCTTGAAACTGAAAACTGCCAACATCAGCTCAAAATCCTCAACAGCAGGAGTTTATCAGCAGTTTAAAAGTCAATAATTGCAGAAATATAAATTTAGACGGCTTTCCTTCCTGCTACACATGATCTATGGATGTTAGTTAGTTGAAGAACAAAACGTTTTTTGCCCTGAGGCTGCCACCAGACAAGTTTACTCTTAGTTTCGTGGCCATTTTAGACTCTTGTCTTATCTGTTATGAGTGTAAATTGATGTTTTAAATAATACTAAACCGATTAAATATTACACTATAACATCGTCAGACTCATGATGGATTGTTAAGAGTGTGAAAATTAATTCAGTGTAAAGAGATATTATAAATGTTCCTTTTCAAAACATCACATGCGCCTACATTACCCACAATGCAACTCGGTTCTGTTCACTCAACTGTAGAGTTTTCAGGTGCGTGATAATAGTAGCACCTGTTAACCTCACTACTTTTTAACTTCTCTCTAATTCAAGAACCTGAATTACTGAATTATTTATTTATGATATCAATGTGTTTTTATAATTTGTGTGAATTATTTATCAGCCCAAATGTTTTAGGGAAGTTGGGAAAATTATGTAAATATATCTCACATCAAAGTTTTTTGCACATGTGACTGAATAGAAAGGTCGATTTCAAATGTATTTATTGCAACAACAACAATACATTTTATTTGTGAAACACTTGTCATTTGCAGTGAATCTCAAAGCGCAACACACAACATAAAAAAACTAACAATAATTGAGATTTTTCATCTCACAAGTGGAGTTTGAATCTGCTGGTATATCTGAGGGTGCAGGTGGAGGTTTGGTGTGTCGGTAGTTTCTGTAGGACTGTTTGTAGCAGGACTTTGTAGACAACAGACGCTCCTCTTTGGTCTTTTTTTAAATGCACAGTTGCTGTTTTTCTTTCATCTGTGCAGCTGAACTAACAGTCTGTTCCTCCTCCTCCTCCTGCCGTCAGGTCAGTGATGCGTTGCCTCACCTGTCTGACCAGACTGATCGGCCAGCTGCTGCTCTACACATCCTCATCATTACTGCAGTTCACCGGCGAGGACGACCGCTAGTGTGTCTCTGGATCTGAACATCAAAAACATTTTCACAACCATCCATCAGATAAAAGAACTGAGACTGAACTTTTAGTTTCCCTCTTGTTCACTGTTTTTATCCTCACTGAATGACTTTTCTTTCTACTTTACATGTTTTAACTCTTTTTGTGTGTTGAACTGTCGTGGTGGGGTTTATTCTTCTGACTGTTTTAGCTTTGATTTGTTTTGCTTTGTTAGTATTAAGAGGATAAAATGTTGAACTGTACATTTGATTTTTTAAAAATACTCTATGTAAATCAAATATATGAATAAAGATTTGTTTTCTTAAGTTTTTCTAAGTCATGAGAATCTTCATTTTAATATCTTTATATCAAACATTGTGCGCCTGTCCTTCTGCTTGCATTGGGACAGTTTACCTTTATTTATTAACTTATTTTATTTATTATAATTTTTACTCAACCTCCCCCTTCTTTTACCACTATCAATTTTTAACTTTTTACTCCACCTTAATTGGCTTTTTAACCCTTTTTTTCATACTGTTTTAAGTTACTTTTGACTGCAGACATTAGTTTTCTCTTTATAAACTGAGCTCAGGAAAAGGTTTAATCACGTATGTATCTGATGTTGATGATGATGTGCAGTAAGTGTTCTCGCAGCTTGTTCACGGCAGGATGAAGCAGACATCGGTGTGTTTGTGTGTGTGTGTGTGTGTGCACACAGCGAGCAGAGCACAAGTACAGTATCAGTGATAAATTCCTGTTTTATAGCTCATGGTGCTTTTGTAAACTGACACTGCTGCTGGCCTCAGCAGCAGCTGACCCATGCTTCATCTTCTCTCCATGGGAATGTCTGGCACATGTTCCCTGACAGAGGAAAAAAAAATCCCCCTCTAGAAGTCCTTCCTCATTTCTCTGATCAGACTGCAGAACGAATCCTTGCTGTGAAACCACGGTGTGTTTTTTACAGTATGTGAATATTCAAACCGGCTCTTTGGACTTAACTCAGTCGTTCACATCCGTCAGGCTGCAGTTTTTCCACTAGGTGGAGCTGTTTGGTCTGTCGGATGGGATTTAAACCAACAGTCTGCGCCTCCTGCAGGAAAAGAGGAGTGCAGCAGGTTGAACCGCAGCGCCACCCTCAGGCAATGAGTGTTATATTTAACATTTTTACCACCTCAGTCTGTCGCTGAAGGAAACTTATCGGATGCGTATCAGATTCTCAGATTTCCCTTTTTTACAGCATTCATTAATAATCAAAAATGATAATGGATAATAATGGAAATGTCGACAACATTTCCACTTTATTTCAACAGTATGATGTATGTAACGGATCTGTAGAATAGAGCCATACTGTTCAGAAATCCTCCGCCTACTTCCAGGACACTCACTCCTAACATGGCCTAATCTATAATCAATATCAATCGGTATTTATAAAATCCTGGCTGTATTTATCGCACATCATAATTGCTGCTGCTGTTACTTTTCTTGCCCGAAGGTGGTGACATCAACAGACCTCCATCCACAGTTTTAAGTTAATAATAACAATAATAATAACTTTATTTGTACTTTATTAGCACCTTTCATTCAAAAAACATGCAGCTCAAGGTGCTTTACAACAAAAAAAAATTACATGCACCAAGTGCTTCAATTCAAAAAAGTTCATAAAATGAACATGTAAACATACATAAGATGGAAAATAAAAACCACTCAATGAAATTAATAAAAGTAAAATAAAATAAAGTGAAAATCAGCTGGTCAGTGAAGCCATAAGCATAACAGAACAGCAGCTGAATGATGATTGGATCCTGAGGTTATGCCCTCTGTGACGTCATGTCTGCTATATTGAGGTTATGTCACTTTAAATGAAATGAAAGTTTCTAGTTTGTTCATCACAACTGTAATTTATATAACTTCATGTTCTTGTCAGAATCAGAAACTGGTTTATTGTCAGTCAGGTTTGCACATACAAGGACTTTACTTTGGTGTTGTGACGACAATCAAAAACATAGAAGGTCAAGTTATCATAAATAAATTAAAACAACAGTCAGCCTACAACATTTATATATACATGACAATATTGTAAGATTTTAACGGGGAATGTTCACAGTATAAATACCAATAATGTTCTAATGTGATACAAATTTCATCTTTTGATCCTTTTCAATATTACTCTTCTTGATATTTTCTAATGGTCACTCTGGTGACAGTAAACATATAGTTAGTTGTGGCTGCCAACAATGTTGAATTCTTCTTTTACAGTTTTGATTTTATAACTTTAGAAGAAGTGCAACAGTCACAATTAGTTCACATGCAGTACACACATTAGAAAATACTTCATGTCATGTAAAATCTAGTAAAAAATACTGCATTTAAACGTACAATATGTAATTTCAGCTTTCAGCTTCGGCTGTTAGTTGTTAGCCGAGCTGTTGCTAACATTTGTTTCTCTGAAACGGTCCGTTACTTTGATTAAAATGACAGATTTCTCTGGGTTTGAAAACTGTTGGAAACATTTGGGATAATGTAAGTACACAACTCAACAACATATAGAACATAGGTCTAGACCTGAGTGACAACAACCTGACGATTTCAGGAGAGAAGCTTCTGTCTGGTCTAGTTGTTTTTACACATTTTAATGAGGAATTATTACAGATTAGAGCTTTAAAATGTTCAAGTAAAGTTCACTTCTCAAAAGTATAAAATAAGATGAATTCATGGATAAACAGTAATCTGCTTTATTTATAGACAACCTGGTAAAATACAGCAATGCATCACAATGAGATATTTACTTTCTGCCCTTTTGGACTCGTATGTTTGCCTCACTCCTGTATTATGCAGTATGTGGGACAGTAGTAGTATTGTTGTGTGACAGAGTAGACAGGACTTTCTGCTGAGTGGGACAAACTCTGCCCCCCCTCAGGGCGTGGTCGCGTGTCCGCGCATGAGAGCAGCAGCAGATGAAGCCGGCCGCGCGCTCCCGTGGTGGATCAGACGCACACCGGCATCCAGCAGCGGAGGAACGGGCTGACCACCGGAGAACCACCGGAGAGAAAGAAAAGAGACCGAGAGACAAAAAAAAAGAGGAAAGATGAGGGAAATAGTTCACATCCAGGCCGGACAGTGCGGGAACCAGATCGGGACCAAGGTACAGACCTGCTTTATGTTTCATGACTCAACTTGTAGCTGCAAGAAAAAGTAATATCATAACATGACTGACATAAAGCAGCAGGGTTTCCATACACATGGTTAACTGGATTAGTGAATCAGTCAGCGACAAGTTTGGTGATTTATTGATCATCTGAGCAAAGATGATTCAGGTTCTGTGAGGGTGGAAGGCTTAAAGGATAGGTTCAAAATGTTTCAAGTGTGTCTTAAAGCAGCAGTCAGGTGTCTGTATGAGCAGTGAAAGAGGTTTTCCTCGCTGTATTCATTCCTCCTGTTCATACTGGATGTTAAAAGATCTCCTTCATCCACAGTGTGTCCAGATAGACATTTAAAAGTTGATGTGAAGCTTCTGTGAGGTTTCAGCAGTCTGAGTTTAGTCATATCAAGACATGACAACGCTGTGGTTCAGGTCTGGTTAGGTTTTAGGGAAAGATGATGGTTTGGGTTAAAATGATCATTTTGTAAAATTAGAGAAACATGTGGTGGGTTAAAGTTACTACTTCCCTAAAGTTAGGCCACCTCCGTCACCATGGCTACAATAATATGTAATAAAAATGTTCTTTATTTTCCTTATAGTCCAAAAACATTTATGAAGAAACCAAAACCAACAATGAACTGATCTGATTCATCATCATGAACACACACATTGTTTATTCTGACTCAGTCCACACACACACACACACACACACTGTCCTGCTGCCAGAAATACCAGCCCGTCCTCACAAGAAATATAACAGTATAGGTCAAAAATTCAGGTCAATAAAAAGGGCCTGTAGTTAATTTCACGCCATCTAGTGGCCGTAGTGATTATGACCCGGGGAAGTGACGGCAAAAAAAAGTGGACTTAGCTGCTGTTTGCTTCCCGTTTCCAACCACGATGGTCATGAATGCCATGACGACTAAGGTTGTGTAACTTTAAGGAAGTAACTTTAACTCACACCATGTTTCAAGTGATCATTATAACCCAAACTATGATCTTTTCCTAACCAGACCTTAACCACATCATTAATATTAAACATCATTATTGTTTAATATTACTGCCGATACAAGCGATGTATTAGAAAACACTCCTATGAGTTGTTCTGGAGTGCAGGTGCAGTCGAATGTGGATTCATCCACCACACAAAATAGTTCCCAACAAATGCAGCTCCTCCTGCAGCTGTTTTAGGAAAGTCCCTCTTTTAGAAATGAAACTACATATTTCTGAGTTTATTTTTCTGTACGAAGCAATGAGCTTATAGCTGACAGAGTACAGAAGAGACATGCTATTGTTTATGAGGTTAAAATGATGAATAAAATTGAAAACAATGGATAGCTAACAGACTACATTTTTGGATGAATGAATGAATTCAGTGGTCCTCGGCTCCTTTCTGCTCAGTAATAAACTCCTCACAGTGGTGCGGAGGAGTGAAGTGAACTCAGAGCCACTGTGAGACTATTCAAGGAATCTGGATAGACACAAACACACACACACACACACACACAACTACACTCTGACTCACGCAACTATTTCAGTATGAGTTTTCTGGGCTGGAAGTCAAGTGACCGAACATAGTTTCAGTAACAGAGAAAGTGAAACATGAGATACGACTTTATTGTCCAAAAAAATGGAAATTTTTCTGTAATGTGTTGTTTGTGGCTCGTAGCGATGAACCTACAGTGAATTATCAGCGACTCTGCAGCTCCTCTCAGCTTTATGGAGCTTTATAGTTGAGTTTCAGCTCATTGTTTATCTGTCTGGCTGCAACTTTTACTGTTCTGGTTCACTCTCAGCGGCTCTCATAGCGTCATTGGCTGCTGGATGTGGGAATAAAAGCAACTCCAACTACTCTATAAGCTGATAATATGACAGAAGTCGTGTTTAGAGACTATTCTGCTGAAAACAAGTAGACAAAAAACAAAATTTCAAGCAGCTTTAACCAGATTGAAACTACAAAGGATCGAAAATAGAACCCTGAGGAACCCCAAGAGTAATTATTGACATTTTGTAACTGCTGTATGTGGAAATAAGCAGCTGTTTGTTTTTTTGTCAACATATCAGCTTAAAAGATGATGATATGTCAGAGTTGCTGCAACCAACTGGACAAAAAAAAAAATCAGTTCTTGCAGGTTTAAGTTGCTGTGTGTGTTGAGCTTTCAGAGCCACAGACTAGCTGGTGAACATAGTGGAGCATTTAGCTGCTAAAGAGCCAGATATTTCCCTCAGGAGTAGGGAAAGGGCAGAAACAGAAGCTAAAAGACAGAGAAGATTGGACTTATATTCACCAGGTGGACAGAAACAAAAAAATGGATATGTTTTGGTGATCTACCAGACTGAAAACTTATTTCATGATGGTACACCGGCCCACAGCCCAATATGCCTGATGGCCAGTACACCACTGTACTGTAACCTGCTGTTGCTGCTGTAAAACGGAGGATAAATTGTTTTGAGTGTCGCACAGATGGCTCATTTCACTATCAGAATTTGATCCATTTGGTCCACTAAGACTTGGAAAGTCTAGAAGAGCCACACGCTTAACAGCCAGCACAGGAATGTCGTTCCTGACATGAGATTTAAAGTGATATTTATCTGGTGGTCATAGATAGGCTTAATCATCATTGCGTGAACTTGTTTGGCAAAGACTTTAAAGTAACGGATGTTCATTTATATGTAAAAGTTCTGCACAGCAGGATTAAACAAAATTAAAAAAGACGAAAATGATAAATCAGAGAAACACTCAATGAGCAGGCAGCAGGTTCCAGAGTGCAAACACAGAGGCTGCTGGGTAACGAATCCCTGTGTGTTTGCACTGTGTGGTAAATATGTAACTCCTAACAGGTCGTAAATGACTGTAGAGAGATGCCCACAGCACTGTAGAAAGTATATGACATTGTTTAAGTTTGAATATTTATGTTGCTGTTTGACGTGTTTCCACCTTTTAAACTCATGACAAGCTCTTTACATTCCATCCTAAAGTTTCCGAATGAATAGAATATAACTTCTGGTAATCATCCACGCAGATTTATTGGTAATTATTTTCTCAGTATAAAGAAATCACCATGAAAACCTTCTGTTTTTTTCAACCATCGCTGGTTAATTATCTCTTAGAGAAAGCAGTGACCCAACTATGCTAATCCATAGATGTAAGGAGCTCTATGGGAGAAAAAGGGTTTAACATCTGAGTTCTTCTTCTTCTTCTTCTTCTTCTTCTTTATGTGTTGCTGCTTCTTTGACTCGATCAGTTTTGGGAAGTGATCAGCGATGAGCACGGCATCGACCCTGCAGGAAACTATGTGGGTGACTCAGCTCTCCAGCTGGACAGGGTCAACGTCTACTACAATGAGGCATCCTGTAAGTAAAATAGATAAGGAGTGTGTGTGTGAGTGTGTGTGTGTGTGAGTCACTGTGAATCTTCCCCTGAATCACCTGTGATGGTCTGAGTTTGGCTTCTACTGGAAAATTAATCACATTTCACCTTTTAAACCAACACAAAGCTTGTTTATAAAACTATAACCCTCTGAAATGTGTCCCAGTAAAGAAAATAATGGACACAAGACAGGAAGTTGTTGCATTTTTAAATATTTGAGACACTGGACATTGTTTCATAGTTTATTAATATATTTTTATCAACGGGTTCGGAAACCCTCAGTTGGTTTGCTCTGATCCAAATCAGTGGATGAGCTGCATTTTCCTGTTGGTTTAATTTCTTTTCACACAGAAAAACTTCAAATGAACCAAAATGCATTACTAAACGCCAAGTGAGAGCGTTCATTCTGTCTTTGGTCAGTTGTGTCTGGGGTGAGATTGAGAACATAACGACTGCTAGAAGACGGTCCCGAAGAAGCTCCTTCGTCCAAATACTTTGTTGGTTTAGTCCGGGCCGGACTTTAATTAATTTTTAGACTTCATCCACACCTGGATACAGGAGCCTTGTAGGTCAAACTTATCATTCTGTGTGTTTTAGGTTCGGTATTTCTCAGACACACAATCACAAACCAAAGCAGAGACGTGCAACCAAAATCTATCTATATGTTTTTACAGTGTAGGGCACATAAAATGCAAAGAGTAGTCAAAAATATGAAAACAGTAGAAATGGAAATAGAAAAGATCCTTAAAACTAAGTAAAAAACACTAAAAGTAACTCAGGAAACAGTCAAAACAGCACTTATCTGAGGAACAGTATTGCTTATTGCCTTATTGGTGAGTCGCTGCTATGGTGTGTGCCGTTTGCTTAGCTGGCCTGCTGTTAGTGGCTGGATCTTTGTCGGATCTCTGGTCTCAAAGGGTCCACACCCAAGTACGATTTCTGTGTTCAGACCTTCCCAAATGAACGGTACCAGAGTCTCCTTCAACTGGACTAAACATGGCAGGTTTGAAAACTCCTTGAAACAAGGGAAGACTAACAGGAACAAAGATTGTTTATCACAAAGACTCAAGAATCAGGATCTGGAACTATATATAAATATATAGTGAGCTTAACAGGTGAGGCATGAATCGAGGCAAACTATTGGCCACCAGTCCCACCAATGGGACCTGAGACAACTCCAAGAGGTCACTTAACAGGAAACTGTGAACATAGGTCGATTTAAAGCATTTGAACAAACATAAACATGTGTCATGTGTCTTCTGTTTGTTTGTGCAGCACATAAATATGTCCCCCGGTCAGTGCTGGTCGATTTGGAGCCGGGAACCATGGACAGCGTTCGCTCAGGAGCCTTCGGACAACTCTTCAGGCCAGACAACTTCATCTTCGGTAACAGTCAACTGCTTTTATTCAAGGGATATGGAGGTCAATGGAGGTTTTAGCAATGAAGTTGTAAGTTTGTGTAAGTTTACAGGGTTGTTTATGTAGAAATGCCAATCATGTCTATGTAAGGTCCAATAATGACTGAAATCTTCCTCAACTAAGTCGCTGATTGAGCATAAAAATGAAAGAAAATGTTTATTACTTAGAAATAAAGAGATAATTATACTGTGAAATGCTCACATTGACACATGGCTCACCAGAAAGTTTCATTTACAGAGCAAATATTAAACTCTTCTGCATGGGATTTCTACAGAATACCAACATTAGATTAAAAATAAAAAAGAAATGGAAAAGACCTGAAGCCTGAAGACTGTTTTTGGCAGCTATGAAAAAATCCAGACAGTAAATAATCAAAACATAACTGTAATTAAAGAAGCAGGGCATTTTTTATTTTTAGACTAGCAGTCAGCAGGTTAGGGTTATTATTGGTTTATAAAGCAGCTGCGGCTAGCATGTCAAACAGCTGCCTACTTCCACATCCAGCAGACACATTATCATCTCGTTATTAATGACAGTATAATTACTGCTGGAGCTTCCATTCTTGGTCCTTAGCTAAAATTAACTTTTCTTTTTTTTGTTTTTTGCTCCATTTATACAGTAGCCATGGCTAAAATGTTAGCAAACAGCTACCCACTGCCTGAGACTAGCAGCTAAAAGAGGCTAAAATGCTCTGCAGAACTACAGAGATGGTGACATTGCTCTCTGGGTTCATTACTACAAGATAAACTTCACAGCTTCAGGAGTTTTGTAGGGAGGTTTGTGTCATTACAGAAATGGAACAGCAGTGAAACTTTCCAGCGTGTAATTTTCACAGTAAACACAGTCAAGTAAGTCCAGCATGTGTTTTATAAACTGATGTCTGAGTAGGAGAAGAAGCAGGGAGGCTGTAGATCTCCTCACGTCTCTCCTGTACACACACATGAATTAAAACTCTGTCCTCTGATCCCCCCCGGCTGAAAATGGGTCACCAGCGGAGTGTGTGTCTGCGTGCACATTCCCATCTGTCGTGGCGATCATTTTACATTTCACAGATGGATTTGCAAAATGTTTGTGCTGATTGGTTGTCTGCAGGTCAGACAGGTGCGGGGAACAACTGGGCCAAAGGTCACTACACGGAGGGGGCGGAGCTCGTAGATTCGGTCCTGGACATAGTGAGGAAGGAGTGCGAGCACTGTGATTGTCTCCAGGTGAACAAGACTAGTCTTCTTTTGGCTTTTGGAGGCAGAAATAATCAATAGTCTCATTGGTTGGTTAAACCTTAAACCTGGTTAAAACAAAGCGTTCTTTGTAGTAAAGATGGAGACAAAACATTATGGTTTTTTGTGAAACATATTTAGATATGTCAGTACATAATAATGCAGTCATTTGCATGTATTTACAATTAAAAAGACAATTCTTTACTGAAACCAAACCTAAGGCCTTGGCCAAAGAATAACAGCTGAAAGCAGACTGTAACTTTCTCATCACTGTTTGCTGTGAAATGACTTCTGCTCACAGGGTTTCCAGCTGACTCATTCTCTGGGAGGGGGCACCGGCTCGGGCATGGGCACCCTGCTGATCAGTAAGATCCGGGAGGAGTACCCTGACCGCATCATGAACACCTTCAGCGTCATGCCCTCACCTAAGGTACCAGGAGGGAATGTTCTGTGTTTATTCCCTCATCCTACTTTCTCTGTCCTCCTCTTATGATCAACCCAAAACCCAATCAAACCCAACCTGCTTCGCTTATTTCATCACACCCCCAACATCCCTTCATATCCGATCTTCTCTGTAATCCTTCAGGTGTCGGACACCGTGGTCGAACCCTACAACGCCACTTTGTCAGTCCACCAGCTGGTTGAAAACACAGATGAGACCTACTGCATTGACAACGAAGCTCTTTACGACATCTGCTTCCGCACTCTCAAACTCACCACACCCACCTACGGCGACCTCAACCACCTGGTTTCGGCCACCATGAGCGGCGTGACTACCTCACTGCGGTTCCCCGGACAGCTCAACGCAGACCTCCGCAAGTTGGCCGTCAACATGGTGCCTTTCCCCAGACTCCACTTCTTCATGCCAGGTTTCGCTCCCCTGACGGCGAGGGGCAGCCAGCAGTACCGAGCGCTCACCGTTCCCGAGCTCACCCAGCAGATGTTCGACGCCAGGAACATGATGGCGGCCTGCGACCCTCGACATGGACGCTACCTTACCGTCGCCACTGTTTTCCGCGGGCCCATGTCCATGAAGGAGGTGGACGAGCAGATGCTGAACGTCCAGAACAAGAACAGCAGCTACTTCGTGGAGTGGATCCCCAACAACGTCAAGGTGGCCGTCTGCGATATCGCTCCCCGGGGGCTCAAGATGGCGGCCACCTTCATCGGCAACAGCACGGCCATCCAGGAGTTGTTCAAGCGCATCTCGGAGCAGTTCTCCGCCATGTTCCGCCGAAAGGCCTTCCTGCATTGGTTCACAGGGGAGGGCATGGACGAGATGGAGTTCACGGAGGCGGAGAGCAACATGAACGACCTGGTGTCGGAGTACCAGCAGTACCAGGAGGCCACCGCCAACGACGGCGAGGAGAACTTTGAGGACGAGGAGGACGAGATCAACGAGTAAGGAGACCGAACACGACTGGTAAAGCTCTGAGGAAACACTGGTAGAGTGATCATGTGACATCAGAATAATAATAACGGTCAAACCTAGTAGCTCTGAAACAGTAGTAGTAGTCCTTTTAATGACGTCATTTTGTTGTGTCTTCTTCTTCTGCGATGGTTTTAACGGCACCAACTGAAGAAGCGCCACCTACTGGTTTATCTCTTAATATTCACACAACAGCAGTGGATGGAAACAAACGTTAAATTTAATTTTCTTTTAGCGATTTTCAGGAAATTTGGTTAAAAGTTAATGTAAATTTAGTCTAAACAGCAAATGGGATGATTGAAACAATAATCAACAAATATAGGAGTAAAAATAACTGTTAGTTGTTGTTTTTTAATTTCAAAACACCACTGACAAATTCTCAAAAATGTTTTCTACAATGAAGACTTGTTTCTATGTTTCTGAAATGTGGGAATATAATTTTGAAAATATTTTTTTCTCAGTGTCCTTCCAACAATCAATGGTGGTTTCTTCTGACAATGAGCTAAAGGTAAACTTTAACCATAAAGCTGTCAGATCAGAAAATACAATGAGCCATGTTTGTTCGAGGTTCGAGGATCTGTTGATCAATAAAATAAATATCTAACAATTCAATTATAAAAGTAGTGAATGAAGTAGGTGCACTGACAGGATGCTAACACTTGAAAGCAGAAACATGAAGGCATCTTTGACATTACCTTTGTCTTTTCTACGCAGACACGTGCTACTCGTTTTATATTTGACCACTTACTCACTAAATCCTGATTAACTGTTTTTGTACTGTACTGTGTTTGCGTGTGTTTGTTTTCAAACTGTGATTTTTGTACATTGTGAGCATGTCTGGAGTGGCTGAAATTAAAGCATTCAGTGCCTTAAAGTGTTTCATGTCTGCCGTGTCAGTGTTTTCTGGATGTGTGAACTGTGGTCTGTTACGTATTGGATCTGTCTCTGGTGTATTATTGTTTCATTATTCTGGTGGTTTATTAAGTTACCACAGTCATTTCAATCATGAAACAGTAAGAAATTATTAAACATATCACTTTTTTTTATAAAGAAAAGCCAATTTATGTGAACTGACTGTTAGAGATTTTGATTGTTCTGTTTCTGTTTATGTACAAAAATGATGCCTGTCTGCTTAAGTGTGTGCATATTTGACCCCAAAATATGCACTACTTCCTGTTTGCTACAGATTAGAGCTAGCAAACAAATCTTAATCCTTTTTGAGAACAGAAATGTGTCTGTACCACTGATTATTAAAAACCATCTTTACTTATTATTTGATAAAATAGTTCTTAAATTACAATATTTCTTTTTTATTTTGAGTTTTGAGATTATTTAAAATAAGATTATTTTGTTAAAAAGGAAAAAATATTTATAGAAAAGCATGTTTATATCATGGAAAGTATCTTTTTTATTCTTTTTTTATTGGAGCAAAATGACAACAACAGAAACAACATGAAATATAAAAAGACATAAAAGAAAAGGACAGAATAAAGCAAGATTGTAATATCGCTGACAAGGACAAGGATAACCAGGGGAGGATAATAAGTGAGAAAACTGGATGAATTAATGGATGAACAAAAGAACAACTACAAAAAAAAAGCATCATTTTGGTGTCAGCAGTGAAAACTGGACACAGAGAGCCGAATGCCTTAGATGAAGAGGTTTCCAAGCCACAGATAGTGAATCCGTCAGGACCTGAGCTCACCTCCCTGCGCCCACAAAATACCACGTCGGACAGAGAGAATCGGCCCGTCAACAGCTTGTTAATCTCCCTCGCCCAGCTTTGTGTGTGAGAGTTGATTCCCCAGCAGTTCTGTTTGTGTTGTGGATTACGGGGCGAGCAGCGGCAGCCGTCGGCTTCAAAGACAAACGCTTTGCTCATGTCTGTCGGCCTCAGCTGATGTCTGTGGATCTATTCTCCACCTGCGGGTCTTTGTATCTCTGTCTCTACATCACTGGGTATGCAACAGACTCATCAGTGCTGTTGCTATGGTTACACGATGTTTAAAGGATTTTTCTACATTTTTCTTATTGTCAACAAATCTCATATGCAGAGCCAAACCGACAGTGAACTGTGTGTCTCCAAGCCTGATTTATCTTATTCCACTGTGCTGTAGAACTCCACTGTAGCATGTGCAGGAAGGTTTGGCCTACATTGCACATTGTAAACAACTTAACAACTAAGTCAAGATGTTGTGATATGCAGCACAACAAGCTAGTGAAGCTGTAAACAGAACCACACTCCCACATGTGCTGAGTAGCGTCTGCCTTACACAGAACTACTCTCCAGAGACTGAAAACGTGACGCTGTTATTCGTCTTTGGAGCCGTTTCTAAACAAACTAACGTGACCAAACTCTTCATAATGAAGGAACATGTGACCCAGAGCAGCAGTGTGACTCACTGATGTGTTTTTAATAACAATGGAGGTCTACGGCACAGAGGAGTAAGATATATCAGGCTTTGGATACACACACAATCCTTGCTAGAAGATCAGTTCATTGTTGGTTTAACTCCAAACATGAGATTTGCTGACAATAAAAAAAAAAAGTGTAGAAAATCACCAGCCTTATCCCTTCAAAGTCCCACATCTGACTTCTTGATAGGACTGCCTGTGTGGATTTTTTCAACCTGATGTATTTCCCATAAATGTGGCAATTGTAGCTCTGTGAGTCATGCTAACTTTGCTCTTGCTAGCTCCGTTAAAAAGATATATCAGAACTATCTGCTGAGACTCCTACAGCTTTGCAAATAAACATTTTGAATGCATGAATCTTAGAACCTGGCCTGGAACAGCAATGATATAGATTTACATCTGGGGAAACTTGTACATTGGTTTGTTTACGTGTGTGAGGCTGCAGATAGCTTTCCATTTAGTGTTTATTCACAACAGTGGCTGTATCTGTGGAGAACCTCTAGATTTTCCACGTCTGGCATCGACAGGTTCACTTTGTGAGGCAGCTGGATTCACGAGATTACATCTTGTCAGGCTTCGAGTTATGTGCTTGTGGCGAAACCATTTTTGGTTTGGACCAATGACTGTTTATTCGAAAATAACAATGGCAGCTCCTAAAGAGGTTAGCGTTAATAGACTGATGGTTCATCCAATCACCCGTTCTTTTCCAAACAGTTTCCGAGGACGACTTCTCAGATGGTTCTGTGTAACAAACCATTTGGTGAACCATGGCTGTATAATCAGAGCTGGATAGGGTGCCGCCGTTCAGCCTTGCAGCCATTTTTTCCCAGTGGACACTCACGGTATTGCAATGAAAAATCCCCCTGCCGCCCAAAAGGCATTTTCTCCCCATAGACCACCAGTGTAAAAGAGACATCTGTCAAACAGGACGTCTTGAATTGCAAACAATGTCAATCATGACTCTTTCTATTATGAACTTTCGATCGATGGAGGTTTTATATGTATGCCAGCTGAGGGATTCCTGAAGGACCGAATGGGCGCCATTTTTAGTCTTATAATATGTCCGTGTTATCAACAGATCCCACTGTCTTTCAGGATGGTACTATTACTTTTCTGCTTCTGCCTCCGTTCATTGTTTTTTCCTCTTCCATTTGATTGAGCTCTCTGTGCCTGTGAGAGATGAACATTTAACATGAAATGTAAAACATCATATTTGTCTGGAAAGCTGTTTGAGGCTCAGCAGCTTGTTTTGTGTCAAAAGTTTGTGTTTGTCCTTTGCTTGTTTCAACATGACAGAACAACAACAAACAAACAAAACCAAACAAGTGTTGGAAGCTTTTGTTTATTAAGTTTCTCAGAGTGATTGATGGCAGAAATTGTATTTATATGTCTGAAGTTTACTGTTTTCCCTCCAACAGGAGCTGGGATGCAGAGAGGCAGCTTGATGAGCCAATCAGAGAGCAGGAAGACAACTTTAGCCCAATTAACTAAAGGCAGAAGTGGGTCATCAGCTAAAAGACAAAACAAACAAAAACAACAAAAACAACGACAACAATATCATCAAAAACCAATCTGGCAAATCCGAAAAGTGTTTGAAGATGTGTGACTCATAAACAACAGCAATGCTGATCCAGGATCGCGGTGTGTATAACATGTTTACTTTCAAAAAGATTTACTTTTTCAAACGCTAATGACTCTGAACTTTAGTCTAAACAAACAGCCTTAATTCTGCATAAATCTGCAAAACACTGGATCACGTTTAATCACGTTTAATCACGTGCCACATGGCAACTACTGGCTTCTGGTTAAGGGAAAGATTGTGACTGTGGTTTAATATATATTAATAAGCCATGGATGAAAGTTGAATGTGTTTAGACCTTTTACCAAGAAGTCCAACATTTCACATTAGTTCATTAAACAAACCTTGCTATCTGTGATGTCAGTCCAGAACTGTCCTGCTGTAACGGTGCATTGTACTTTTTATTTGTAAATGCAAAATTCCCTGAAGTGCTTCTATTTGTAGTGATGATTTTACTGGGAATTTCAATTTCTGATTGTTTCTAATTGTTTGTGTGATGGGGAAAAAAAACAAACTATTTTTACTTTTTACCAAAATCAAAAATACAGATTAGTCGAGCTAAAAACAAGTCTGCAGTTTAGACACAGTTATGACTCTTAAATCCCTCGTTAGTATGAGAGGCAGTCAGAGGGTCCACATGAACACAACACAGGAAACTGTATTATTTTAGGACGAGTGTTTCCTGACTGCTTTTCCATGCTGATATATAAACTGGGACATTTCTATTAAGTATTTGTTGCTGTGAATGTAAACATAAAAAACTAATAAAGATGACTTGTGTAAAATAAAATCTTTTTTATGCACATTTTTTGCACAATAATCCACTGATAATCAAAGGAAACAGAGTATCGTTTTATAGTCATTTATGCCCTCTAGTGGTGAAAACTAGACTATAATAATTCATTTTCCTTATTGACTTTAAATTATGAGTTAATTGTAAAATGGATTTTATTTAACAAGGCTAACTTTTATTTTCCTTTTCTAATGTTTCTGTCATATTCCATCTCACAGATCATGTCTTCCTGCTTTAACATTTATAGTTTCTCTTTCATTTAAAACAGCTCCCTTTAATTTACATTGATATTTTTTCATAACTCCACAGTCTGATGTGTCAGTGTGTGATGTGTTATTGGCTCGTAGTGATGAACCTACAGAGAATTATCAGTGACTCTGCAGCTCCTCTCGGCTTTACGGAGCTTTATAGTTGAGTTTCAGCTCATTATTTATCTGTCTGGCTGCAACTTTTACTGTTCTGGTTCACGCTCAGCGGCTCTCAGAGCGTCGTTTTCAGAGAGAAAAAGCTGTAAAAAGCCGCTGTACACTACCTGCTCACAGACATAGTTAGCTGTAGACTAGCTGGTGTTGCTCTGTAATTGCTGGATGTGGAAATAAAAACAACTGTTTGCTAAAATGTTCAACATGTCAGATCGGCAACCCAGTGTACAAGTTGTTCATTTTAGCTCAACTGTCTGTTCAGTGTCAGAAGTTTGCTGGCTTATTTGAGTTATGAAAGGTGTAGTTTCAGCCTTGTATGGACTGTGGAGTAAATCTATCTGTACACTTGATGATGATGGACAGTTGATTCTGTCTTTCTCATTGTTGTGATCGTGTCTTCATAGTTCTGCAGTGGTAAAAATCACTACTGTTAATATAGTGAATCTTGTTTGTTTTCCCCTGCACTAAAGGACTTCATAAGCTTTAACCATGGACTAAAATGAAAAAGCACACTATTTCCTCTCCTTTTCATCTTCTCTGCAACTCCTCATCCTCCTCCTCCTCCTCCTCCCCTTTTCCTCTCCTGGTGTGGTTTTCATCTTTTCATGTAACTGTCATGAGCAGCCACTAGGAGGTGCTGCAACACAACTCTCCATCTCCAACCGCCTGACTGACCAACCTCAAATGTTTTACTACTAATGACTGGTCTCTACATAACAACCACTTGTTTATGTTTCTGTGTGTGTTTATATTTGTTTTACTCACGTTGTGGGGACATCTGTTTACACAGTCACACTGCGGGGACCTGTCTTTGTTCTGGTCAAGTCCTCATTAAGAAAATCGTCAGCTTGGTTTAATTCTCCAGGAAATGAATGTCAGTCAGTGTAATGTCCTCTTAAATGACAGAAACATGACTCTATGTGTGTGATAATACCTCTAATGCAAATAAATGCATGTAGCCCAATGAATAATTCACCCACTTTCAACCTAATTTAAGCAGCATGAAGAGTTCTTGCTTTCTCCTCAGACTGAACCTCGAGAAACATGAAGGTGAAAAATCTCTGAGACTTTTGCTAAGCCAGCAACTTGTGAATATGTGTTTTAGTCAATTAATGCACCTGTGAGATAAGTAGCTGCCCTTAACGAGCGACCTTAGATAATTGGCTGCGGCTAACGAGGAGCCCGTGATAAGTGGCTGGCTGCAGCGTGGCAGCTTAGATGAGTGGATAATGTTAACGAGAATACTGCTCTGTGATCGACTGCCAAAAAGCAGCAGAGACGAGCTCGCTGCACGCCAGATGGTTTAATTGGCAATTACAGGGACAAAAAGAATATTCAGAGAGGCCGTCTGACCGGCCACAGTCGTTTCTAAAAAATGGACTTGGATTCTGCTGCTGGATGCTGTCTCGACTTTCAGAGAACAGGTTTTTCTTCCAGGTCTTTCTCATCCTGACTGTCTTCAGCATCTCTTCTCTGTCTCACAGTCTTCATTAGTTCATTCTACAGTCACTGTCCAATCAACCATTTGGTGGATGTTTTTATTGTTTGGCCTCCCTCATATACAAATAAAACATACAAGACGGACCTGGTTATTTCTATATCAGAGCCCCGCCCTTCAAACATCAAATGTAGCTTAACTAATTCAGGGTAACAAGCTGTTATATTATCCTGTTTGAGGGTTGATTTGTTAATCCTGGATGACGTTATCTTGACTAACAAAAGGAAATTGAGTAGAGAGTTGAAACCGTGATCAGTGCTGATCATGCGATTGCTGTTAAATGAGATAAATGTGTTGGGAACAAGCAGCAGCTCCACGTCTTGAGGCAGAAATACTTTGCTACTGACAGCTGCCAGATGCTCCAAATGACTCCCATTCAAAAAGCCTTCACATGAAATACTAAGTCAATCATTTTGTTCAATGAGACATTATGGTCGCAGTCGCTAAATTTAGGCTCTCTAATAAGTGTGCTGGTGGAAATTTTGGAAGTTATCATTCTATTAAAGATATTTGAAGACTTATAGTCTTTGTCTATAGTCTATATACTCTATGAGTTGTTAACAGCTCCACCAAATAGTGATTTTTCCCTCTAAACTTCTCACATGCTTTCATTTCAATAAATGTTCAAATGATCCAATATTTCAGCAAAAATCAAAGATATCAGAACGTTGTTTCTTCTTCTTTCCTCTTGTAAACAGTAACAGTGAGTAGAAGGTAGATTTCAGCAGGTTGATCTTGAATAACAACAACCTGCAGGATTCAGAGGAGCAGCTGCTGCAGACTGATAAGACCTTCAGAAACGTCAGATTTCAGCAAAAAATCAAAGATTAGAGAAACTGAAAACAGATTTGTGTATCAGAACTTTATTTTTTCTTCTTTCCTCTCCCATTAATCATCTCACGACCCCTCAGATTTATCTGCTGACCCTGTGGAGGGCCCCGAGCCCTAGGTTGGGAACCAGTGGACTAATTGTGTATAAAGTAGTGTAAACTAGCTCCACCTCCAGCAGCTACAACAGTAACATGCACACAGCAGCTTCACTCCTGAATCCTGCAGCTTGTTTCCACTCAGATCCAGCTCTCTCAGATGGGAGGGGTTGGACTTCAGAGTTGAGGCCAGAGAAGCACAGCTGATCTCTGACAAACTGCAGTCACCAAATGTTAATAAAGAATAAATTATGCAGATAAAATGTAATTCATAGTCCAACTATGTCCTCATCAATGAGCCACTGGAACCAGTGGACTAAACTAGCTAACTGTATATAAAGTAGTGTAAACTAGCTCCACCTCCAGCAGCTACAACAGTAACATGCATGTACTTTTACTTAAGTAAAGTATCTGAGTATTCTTCCACCACTGCAGTTAACTTTTAAACACCACCATTACCATGCTCTCCACTTTAATATACTATATACACTTACTTATAACATACATAATGAATAAATTACAATTATTCTTCATGGCCATTGCGTAAAATGTCCTAATAGTTCATTCAGGAAACACTATGGCTGCATGTAGTTTGAGTTCCTCAAATATTTTCTTCTCAGATTTGCTCATAGCTATCTACAAGTGTTTTCACATGTGCAGATTTTTTGTTTTTATAAATGTAACAGCAGTTTTTTGTTTTCTTGAGCTGGATGCAAAAAACTGTGACAAAGGTTTGCAAAGGTTTAAAACATGGCTGTGTGTGAAATTAAATTGTTAAATCAAAATGTCAGTTGATGTATAAGTTGATAAACCATCAGGACAAACATTTACAGCTTAAAGGTTAGTGTAAAAAGAATAGACAGAATATTGTTTCTTTCTTCCATGTCGTTTGGGTTTTTTCCTGCTGCTCAGACTCAAAAAAGAAAACAAAAGTTAAATCTTTAATTAAGACTGCAGTCTTTGAACGAGCCTCTGAATCCTGGCATTGTAGCTGCACCAGAGGGCCTTCTGTCATTCTCTCTGTCTTTTAGATTAATGTTTGCAATCTCCGAGCTGACCGCAAATTGCACCGAGGGCAACCAGAGGGAGAGAAAAAGAGACACAGTGAGCTATAGAGAAGCTGGTGAAGAAAGACGAGCATTTAGCAGCCAGATATTTCCCTCACTGCGGGAAGTTGGTGGACACGAGACCATGGATAAAATGTTAGCCACAGCTGCTTTATAATGTTATATAAATAATATATCTGATTTATGTTTTCAGCCCAGTGGCCCCGAAATAAAATAAAGTTATAATCTTCAAACCTGCAATTTTCTGTCTTACATTAAAAACATTTTTAAAAAGATTCTGAATATTACTTATTCATGTCAGGATTCTGCAAGAAAAACAATGATTTTTAAAAAATGAAAGTATACTTTATACTATATAGTAATATAAAGTATTTTTTCAATAGAAACTAATTTTATTGGTTAAGTTAAAATGTATTTGGCGAAACTTTTCTGGTTAGCTAAAATGTGCAAAAAAGAACTTCCATTTATAGCATTTACGATGCTCAAAGGTTAGCAGTTCAGCTAGCTAGCTTATTAGCTTATCGTGATAGTATTTGTTGATGTTAAACATAAGCCTACTGTAAACAGTCAGCTAAGCTAACTAGCTGATCTTGTCAACATAGAAAAACCAGCTAAACAAGTGTTCACTACTTGTTTACTGACACATCATCATCTTTTAAATTGATATGTTGAACTTGTTAGCAAACACTTTCACATCCAGCAGTTACGGAGCAACATTATCATTCATGTGGAGTCGTGTTTCTGTTCATCTGGTGAATGTAAGTTCAATCTTCTCTCTCTTTTAGCTTCTGTTTCTGCTCTCTACCAACTCCAGAGGGAAATATCTGGCTCTTTAGCTGCTAAATGCTACCAGCTGTTCCGTAATTAAGATACAAGAAAAGCAGGGCTAACTGTGAAAAAGACGTAATCAGATTACTGATGCATTTAGTAAAAATGGGGATTGTTAGCAGGATTACAATTTCAAGATACATTTTAAAATAAAGAACAATATACTATGGTGCACTGTAAACGTAAGCAGCACTGTGACGGCCCCAAAGACTCGTACAAATACGTTAAAAGAGAGCTTGAGCACATGTGTGACGTTCCCAAAGCTGACAGCATGTCTCCGGTCGCCAAGCACGTTCAACATCAAACCAGTTAGAGGAAACTGACGTATCACGCAGATAGAACCGAATAAAAGGACGCAGTGAAGGCCGTGATGCTGCTGCACATACGTCTGCCACTGCAATCGCTCTGAGAGGAGCGGTGGAGGAGGACAAAGCTCTTGTAGAGTGGGAACGAATACCCAACGGGGGGGTTGGGAGGGGAGAGGGGGGGTCTTCCCCTGCTGCGACATAACAGTATACCTGTGTGATAGATTCACACAGCTGGCGGGCCAAGTGTTGTTTCATCAGAGGCTTTCCCTGAGAACGCTCTCTATGGTGCACTTCTGTTTTAGGTTTAGAGGCTACTGCCTGAATTTCCTTCGTAAAAAGATATTCTGTCTTTAAAAAAACACTTAGCAGAAGACACGTTATTGATGCTAAAGATCTTGGTCTCCCTGTTTTTTCTTTCTCTTGTCTTTATTTACATATCTAGTATAATCAAGTTATGTTATTATAATATTGTGATACTTTTAAACAGGAATACATTTTTTAAAGTTGCCCTCCTAAAGCCTGTAAACAGACAGGAGAAGTGTGGAGAACTTGAACCAGAGACGTGATTATGTGGTACACTTCTGAGGCCGCAGAGTACAAAACCACACTGATTACCAGTCTTGTGTGTACTCCTACAGAAGCTGACCTCACACACAAACACACACACACACACGCGAGTGCATTTCCAAAATAACCACCTCAAACATTTTTTACCCCTGAAGACATCAAACTCCACATCAAGCGGCCTCCGCTGGGCTGCCCTGTCTTTATGTTTGCGAACTTTATTGGCATTTTTACAAAAGGGCAATTACCGACATGCCTTGGGCCTCTGAGCTGTTTTTATTGGAGCGTTTGTCATGTACGGCACAGGAGGGAGAGGAGGGAGAGAGAGGGGGGGGAGAGAGGGAGGGGGGGAGGAAGTAGGGAAGAAATGGAAAGCGATGGGAAGGAAAGAAGGGAGATAAATGGAGTGAGCTTTTAATTTGGCGAGGCTCCGTGAAGCTGCATGTGGGGACTGATCCTTAGCAAAGGCTTGCTGCCGTGGTAACGGGGTAAAATTGGGGGGGAGGAACAGGGAGGGGGGGTGAGGTAGGGGGGTCAAAGAGAGAGAGTGAGAGAGAGTGAGAGAGGTACAGTAGCATGTAAATATAAGAGAGGGGTGAGGAGAGGGAGGTGAAGGGGAGGAGAGAGAAGGTTTGAGAGGAGGGACGCCGGAAGATACGCCTTCGTGGACACACACACACACACACACACACACACACACACACTTAGAAACACACACACACACACAGTTAATAGGAAAGGAAAGAAAAAGGAAAAAGCTGGGAGTGCAGCAAACTGAAAAGAGGAAGGAAGAGGCTGAACGAACAAGCCTGAGCGGGACACACACACACACACACTCTCTTTCTCAAACACACACCTTACATACACACACACACTTTGCTCCAGCCAGGCAGTGTGTGTGGAGCGTCAGACGGGGAGAGAGCGAGGCAGCAGCAGCAGCAGCAGCAGCAGCAGCACTGTGAGGGGAAACCAGAGCCGCCGAAACACCAGACGCCTGCTGGAGCCGCTGGAGACGCCTGACAGTCCTGAATCGGGGTTTACAGAAACATTTTGGTGTGAGTTGTGAACAGAAGGGCTCGTCTCCCGGTGGAAAAGTCCTGCAGTTTGATCTCCCAGAGCATCTTAACGGACTGAGACCTGCTCCTCCAGCCTCTGTCAGCGTCCGATAGGAGAGTTTTTCTACTCAAAACAGAGCAGATCTGAAAGGATACAGCAGGACTGAACACCTCTTTCACAAGGAGACTTTAATCATCTGGACTTTTGCAGACAACCTGCAGACTTTCTGACAATCCCTGAGATTTAATCCTCTCTCTTCAAAGGAAAACCAGACAACTAAAGCACCCACAAACTGCAGGATTACACTTAATATTTTTTATTTCTTTTTCACAAAGTTATCAGTATTTTGCAGACAACTTACAAACAACCTTGCGGGTGATTCCAGTAGTTTTTTTTGCAGCATTTAAAAGTCTGAACTAATAATGGTTTTGGATTTACACGCAGCAAGATTGCAAATATTTTTATGATTTCTTGCTCGCAAATGAAGGAGAGAAGTTTAGTCATCTGGACTTTGCCAAAAACAAAAACAAAAAAAAACCTGCTGACAATCCTTCAGTTTGTTTCAGTAGCTGAAGAATCCTGGTTTACCGAGTTTCGTCCATCACACCAAACAAACTAAAACCAGACAACTGAAGCGCCTACAAGCAGCAGCAGGATTACAAACCTCATCATCATTTAAGTCATGAGTTTACAGACAAGTCACCTCAAGAGTTAAAAGTCATCTCAAAGGAGAACCAGACAACTAAAGGGACCAAACAAGCAGCCGGATTACAGAGGTTAAAATCTCTTTCTGCAGACAACTTGCAAACAATCTTGTTGGATTAGAAAGTCAACAGAAAACCAGACAACTGAGGGAACTGAAGAAAGCAGGACTGTATAAACTGTTTAATGATTTATTCGTGACAAAAGGAGGCGTTTAGAAATCTTGCAGTTTGCAGTTTAACATCCTGACTTGCAGACAATCCTTCAGTTACGTTCAGTAGGTTTCGTCGGATCATTTAAACAAAGCACGAGGATTATAAAACAGGAAGAAGTTTAATAATCCAGATTTTACAGACAAACAGTGTTCTGGTTTATTTTACAGCAGTTGTTTTAGAGTGAAATGTCAAAGTAAAAGCAGAGAGCAGACGATTGTGTTGATTTTATTTTGCAAAGAATAATTTGCAGGGAAATTTTGTATTTTTTGTGTCGTTTCAGAAGCAAATCAAACCTTTGAACTTCACCCAGACCGCTGATGGATCTGACAGGATTATAAAACCTCTTCAGATTTTAACTTCACTTTTTTCCCCCTTTAAGTGAGAAGAGTGATTTGGCCCTTTTGGATTTTGGTTTCTCTGTCATCTCATGAGACTTCCACTAAGGACACTTTTATAAGGCAGCAAGGAGTTAACTGTGACTGTTAAGAGTCTTGTGGTTGCTCACCAGACTTTTGCAGACATCCTTTTACATTTTCATAGATGCATGACGGCTCTAACAGCTGCTGCCGCTGCGACTCGAGGACTTCAAGGACTGTCTGCTGTCATTTTTTTTTTCGAGAGACAGTAAAAGTTTGACATTGAAAAAGCAGGATTTGGCTCTGATTAAATAGAAAACTGCACCGATCGGCTTCAGAAGCCACAGCGAGAACTGGGGTAAGTGAAACAAAGTGCCTGGTGGTTTTTCCTCTGGAGGAGGAGGAGGAGGAGGAGATTCTCAGGGTTATTTGGGGATTTTAGCAGTTTGAAGTTTGGCACCTGTTGCATCTGTGCAATCAACTGCAGCTACTGTTTGATTCAAGGGACTCCAAACTGTGGTGCTTTTCTGTAGAGAAGAGAAGAAAGCTGAGAGCGCACGTGGAGCATAATTTGGATTTTTGCTCCTTCCTGCACCCGTTCTGCCAAAACGTCAGCTCATCATAAGAAAGTCGTGCTACCAGCTATGTGAGGCTATACTGACACCGTAATGTTTAACTTGCTCACCATCCTAGTTTAGCAGACATTTGACCTCATGGTGGTGCTAGAAGAAAAGTTAGAGCGTCACCAAAGTTAACACAGTTTATCCTGAAGGGGGCATGAATGTTGGTAAAACATTTCACAACAGTCCATCAATCAACAGTTATTGAGACTCCACTTAAAAATCAGAAATATCAACCATCAAGTAGATGTTAAGTGAGAATTTGGACCTCCAGGTGGCGCTAAAGGAGATGACCGAAGTTCATGTCGATCCATCCAGTAGTTCTCTAGATATTTCAATGAAAGACAAAAGTCAACCTTACAGTGGCGCTAGAGGGAATGTCGGAGGATCACCAAAGTCAGTAGGATTCATCCTTTTGGGAACGGGAACGTCTGCACCAATTTTCAAGACAATCCGTCAAATAGTTGTTGAGATATTTCAATCTGGAGCAAAGTGGTGGACCAACAGACACATTAGAGCCATGCAGTGGACTTACATACTGTACATCTGAACTTGTTCGGTATGTGCGCACTGCAGGGATCATATCTATGAGATCACATATAAATAGTGTTTTTTCTTCTCCTGGGAGCTGCTCAGGAACAGCTGCAGCAGCCGGAGCCTCTCTGCCACCCACGTTCCCATCAACAAGAAACAAATGGTGATAATTTAAGAAGCAGGCGATGATTGACCTTCTGCTGGTTTCCATTCTTCTTCTCTTTAGGATATAGAGAGTTAGATCTCATCTCTCTGCGATAGACGATAAAGACGAAGTCTGCTTGGCAAGAATCTTTTCCAATTGCATTTTCTCCCTCCCTCCCCTCTCCTCCCCTCTCCTCCCACCCACATTTCATGGTTTGGATGCTTCAGTGAGGAACAACAACAACCACATCAGGAAACTGTAATAAGGGCTAAATAATTGGACGGCAGAGTTTTGTGATGTGTCAGCGAGAATCCGGGTGGAGATCCGGGTACAGAAAGACACAAACAGCTTGTTTGAGAATTAAAAAAACAAAACAGGAAACAGATAAAAGTCTACAAACTTAAATCCAACTTCTAGATAGCATTGACTGACCCCACAGAAAGAACAGATAATTAGCTTTTTCAACAACAACAACAACAGAGGAATAGAGCAGATAGATTTCAGAGCAGCTCTCCTCTTCTGAACCCTTCATGAACTTTGTGGAAAAGAGGAGTTTTTATTAGTTTGGATGCCTTTAACTGAAACACTTTCGTCAGATAAACCGTCTGAGAGAAAACAGTAAAAGTTGATGATATATCGGAGTTTCTCATAGTTCTGGAGGCAGAAAAAAGACTTTTAGGCGATTTCAAAATTTTTAAAGCTTGAGTTAAAAAACGTATTTCAGAGTTTGGAAAGCTCATAAAAATGAAGGTTTAACTGCTGCTCTTCTTTAGAGTGAACCTCACCTCTTTTTTCTCATTGTTACAGGTCCAAGGACATCTTTTTCCACCATTCACCGTTTCATTTTTCGGATACCAACAAAGCATTTTTTCTCTTTTGCTTCAAAGACGCTTGTTAAAAGGACATTTTCCAGCATCGCACAGCTCTTTTCTTTGGATATTTCCATCGTTTCTTTTTTTTTAAATCTGAAGATTTTTGCTGGTTTTTCTGAAGTAAAATGCCCTGTAAATGATTTTCAGCTCGATGGTCAGATGACCGCAGGAACAACAGGGACCATGAGGAGGTGACGCGAGGACACTGACAGCTTTCGGAGGAAGCAGAGGGATCCGATGGGAGTGTGTGTTTGTGCAAGCTGTGTGTGTGAAGAGAGTGTGTTTATGTGAAGAGACTGTTGCATGTGCGTCCAAAACGCTACAGCGCACTGCAGACGGGCCCAGACACCCATTGATTGTTATTTCCTGTTGCTCAATATTTGTTGACTCGCCTGTGAGGGAAAACAAATCGACAAGTCAGATATGAAAGAAAGGAAATCTCAGCATGAACAAACAAAAATTCCCAAATATTTCTTGTGGAAACGCTGCGGGGCCGAGCTGGAGGTCGGACCAGTCGGCTGTCACGGTCTGGAATGTGTTGCTCTGATGTGATGATTACGGGGAGCTCCTTTCTTCTGCTGTTTTTGTTTTCCCGGCAGAGTTTTATCCTAAACTAATTGTGTTTTTTTTGGGGGGGGGAACAGAGCGGTCCAAAAACTTATTTTCATTTCACTGAGACCATCGGACGGCTGGCAGCGACGCACAGCCTCGGAGAAACAGCGAAAATAAGGTCTCGATGGATGTGCTTCAAAACTTCCACCTAAATTAACTGCAGAGCATCATGGGAGTTATGACGATACAACTGCCCATTACAAAAAAATCTGGTTCTTAAATGGCGTAGCAAGATGCACTGATAAAATACAGTTATATATTTTAATCAAACACAACTGCACACTTAGTAACTATGACCTCATAGCTATTTATTCTCCTCTAAGGGGATTATTTAACATTTTATTAGAGACAATTCAGCAGCTATTTTGAAGATTTTGGACACTTTATGGACACATCATGCTCCCAGGAGGACTGATGTCTGGCGGAGGGGGACGTGGCGGTGGCGGCCTGTGCCTGCTCCGGTGGCTGGGACTCAGACTGTGGTCCCGTCGGGGGACCCTGGTGTTTGCTCTGCTCTGGTTTGGCTCCTGGTTGTTCCTGAACGGCCTGGTCCTGGTCCACAGGAGCATCCTGTCTGATTACTGCACCGACGACAAGAGCAAGAGGATCCTGCACAGACTGGTGAGTCAGAAAACTACTCTGACATTTTTATTATATTTATATGAGGAATAGTAGTTTGACAAAATAATCTGAACTCAAGGTCTAGGGTTAGGGCAAATAAAACAAGTAGAAAAATTGACCTCAAGATTTTTTGTCATATTTTGAGTATATATTGACTTATTATCTCACTGATGTAGAGCTGCAGCTGATTAGTTGATCAACAGAAAATTAACTGGCAACTATTTTAATGATCAAATAATCATTTTCGCCTTTTTTTAAAAGCAAAAAATACCAAATATTTGGTGGTTCCAGCTTCTCAAATGTGATAATTTCTTGTGCTTTTCTTTATCATACATGATAACAAATGAAATATCTTTGGGTTTTGAACTCTTGGTCGGACAAAAAAAAAATGTATTTGAAGAAATTATAAGAGCCATTTTTTCAATATTTACTGACAGGAAAGGATTCATCAATAAAATAATCGTCAAATTGACTAAATGAATTGTTAGCTGTAGATCTAAACTAATGGTTTGTCTGATTTATACAAATCTAACACAAGCTGCAGCCTCTTCATGACTTCTTCTGTGTTTGTACAAGTTGGACTGAGTTTTGTTTCCGATGATGGTTGTGAAGCTTTCTGAGTCACAGTTTCCCCCCAAACTTAGTACACAATGAATGCATGAATGCTACAGATGAGTTGTGTGTTTGTGTTTGTATGCTGTCAGTCGGTGTGTTTGCATGTGAACGTGTGCATGAATCAGGACCTGCTGCAAATCTTTGTCCAAGAGTTTTTGAGTCGAGTCGGTTCGTTTCTTGTTTTTTAGCTAACCTGTGTCCTGTTTAAACAGACTGCTTGGTAGTTAATGTCGATATGGTGCTGTCTATTAAAGTCGTCCTCTGCTCCAAAACATGCCTTTCCTCTCTGTGCAGAACGATGTGTGTGCAGAGTTTGTTTTCACATTCATCTGCTGAAGGAAGAAAGTTTCTCTGAGCTCAGAGAGTGAAGTAGGAGACGTCTTGTGTCCATCAGTTACACTTCTGAAATGAAATATTTCAACATAGTCATGGTTTCTGGAGTTTTACACGAGGCCAAGGAGGAGATGTGGCACTTTTTTTTGTGTCTTGAAACATGTCTGGAGGGGATTTTTTTTAAATGTAGCCACAATCTAACCTTGTACTTTAGTTGCTGCATCAATATTGCAGATATAAACAAGTAATTCTAAAAATGTTGGCATTGAACATTAAACATCCCCTCTAGATATAAAAAAATACTCTGCCTGGAACAATAATCTGTGGCTGATCTAGTTTTTCCACAAAAACAGACAATTTCCAGTTTAAAATCCTTAAAACTGCATCTACTCCTTCTCCAGTTTTCCGATATTCAGCGTTTGTGCTCTGGAGCTCTTCCACATCTCATCTGTGTCAGTTGCATAATGAAACACAATTTGGCTGCTAAACTAGTTGTGATGTCACAAATCACAACTCGTAGCCCCGCCCACCTTAAAAATCAGATTTTCTAGTGAGGTCAGAGAAACTTTCTGTTATCAGCAGACGAATGTGAAAACAGAGAAAAGAACAACAGTGAGGAGGAGGAGGAGGACTTTAAAAATGTCTTTGAAGTTTTCCAGGGTTTTGCAGAATCGTCCAATTTCAACATTCTTTTCTGGTGATACGTTTCTTTTCTTATGAAGCTGACTATCAGTTCAGGGAGGTTGGATCAATGCCAATATCAGCAGCACTTGTTTTGTCTTGTGTTGTGTTGAGTACTGATACATGTGCATATATATAACAAAAAAAAAATCATGTTGGCGCCATTCTGGCTCTGGTGTTACTAATCGAACTAAAACAAACTTTTGTTGTCTACTATGAATTATCTGATATCTGAGTGTGCTTGAATGCATCACCAACTTGAAAAATAAGACGTTTCATAGTGATGGATTATCTCTCCTGCAGAAAGTCTTGCAAGTGGATGATTTTCATAGTAATTAATGGAAACCAAAGGGTGCCTGGAAGGAAGGAAATCAATCTAAAAAAAACTGATGATGATTCAGAAAATCCAGTTAATGGGATAGAAACATGCAGAAGCCTCAGTGCTGTGTGTTTCACTGTTTTTGCAGCTCTGTTTACAACTCAAACACCAAATCTGTGTTTTCTGCTGCCTGTTTGTTGTCTCTTCAGCTTTAAAGACGTTCTTTTATATTTATGCTCTGAAGGACAAATTGCGGCTCCCATCGACTGTTTCTGTGAGATTTGCCGACGATCATCAGTCAGGCAGTTATTGTAAACAGACAGGCGAGTGGAGATAAACGACCAGAGGTCAATAGCTCTTAATGGCTTGCTGTCTTATCAGCTGCAGCATCTACTGGTGCACTGTGGGTAAACACAGATAATAAGATGCTCTCTTTTCTTTGTCTTCCCAAACCTCCACTCGTCACTTTCTACACTTAAAGAAACTTCTCTCTCCCACTTTTTTTGGTTTTACCCCTCATACTCCATTTTTTCCTCCTTTCATGTATCGTTGAGTTTCTAACATCTGACTTTGAGATCATCCCTCCTGTTCTCTCATCTCCTAATTTTTATACTTCCTCTTTCCCCTTACCTCATTCCTTGTCCTTCCTGATTCTGTATTCCCATTAAAACCTTTTTTTTAAAAATACAATATCCACAATTTTAGTGAACGTAGGATCTCAGGACTCTCCTGGATGGTGTAAAAATCTTATAGATTTATATTATGACCACCAGTTTCAATTATTTAATTTGGTCATTTGGTGGATGACTAAATACTACATTACCCATAAGCCTCCATGAACCCTGTTGCTATGGAGAAGAAACCAGTCATTTGTGTGAATCAGAGCGGTAATTAATTCAAAATGGTTTGCTGTTGAATTTGTAAACAAAATGCGGTGCCATAGTTACTGAAATCATGCTTGAGGTGAATGTATGTAGAAATGCTGCCTGCAAGTCAAAACTCAGGGCTTCAACCTGTTGTGATCGTTTTTTTCTACCTCTCCGATGAGCTGGCTCATCACACATGCCCATAAACGGCCATCCATTCTGTAGCCTTGGTTGCTAAGGCTACAGAATGGCGGTTGCTAAGGTGGTTGCTGAGGTGTTTCCATGTGTTGTTGTACGGATGGATTTGAGAAGTTGAACATTTGTGAGTAAAGAAGGAGAAAAAGAAGTGAAATCTTGCTACTATAGTTTGTTTACGTAGCCTCTGGAGCCGGAGGAAGCTTCCTGAAAGCTGACCAATCAGAACAGAGCAAGCTCATCAGGAGGCGGGGCCTTAAAGAGACAGGAGCTAAAACGGCCTGTTTCAGACAGAGGCTGAACTGAGGGGCTGCATAAAGGACCAGTAGAAGATAAATAAGGTGTTTTTATTCCAGTAGAGAACCAGAATATAAATATAGAGGCTGGAAATGTGAAGAATATGAGTCTTGAAGCTTTGTGATTGGCTGTTGATGGCTAAAATGCGCCTTAGTTTTAGTCTGAAAATTGTATGTACAATTTTGTACCTTCAACTTTTTATCTTTGTGTTCATCTTTTGTACTGATGGTTTAATCTGGAGAGTTTCATATTGATCCAAGCTGTAGATGAGACTAACATTGTTTATGGGAAAAACGAATAAAACCAAGGAGGAACCAGATGTGCCTGTACAGCTCACCACACCTCCTGTAACAGCTCTCATGAGTCTCATGTTTTATCTCACAGTTTGAATGCTTTTGTTCATCACTTGTGATGTGAAAAGAGAAGATTTCCACACAGTCAGAGAAATAAAAAGCATGTGTCCCGGTCATAGTTCACTTATAAAATCCTGGGAGACACAACAGGTCGTAATGTCAGTCGATGGAAAACATTTGAGTGACAGCTGCCATCTAGCAGTTGTAGAGTGTGAGGTGGGGCAGTGGCGCAGTGGACAGGGTTCCTCATTTAGAGGAGGAGGGTGGATGGAGACATTTACCCAACAGCTTACTTTATTTCCTGTTTCCAACCACAAATATCCTAACTACAATCGTCCCCTAACCTTTAACCCTGTGGTTATTATTGTAGCCATGGCAACAAAGGTGACCTAACTTTAAGGAAGTAGTAACTTTGACCCACCACTTCTTTAACAGTGATGTATAACAGACAGAAACATGATGTCATCCAGCTGATTACTGCCGATAGGGACGCCAGATTAGAAAATGCTCCCATGTGTTGTTGTGGAGTCACATGATCAAACCACGTATTTGGATGGTTAATTTGGAGGACATCATTAGAGGAGGTTATATCAGGGTCTGGTTCAGGAGTAGTTTAGTTCAGTCTTTCCATGACTCTTCTCATTTTCCATTACAGATAGTTCTGTAGTTCGGTAATTTGGACAAGACAAGACAAGTATTTTCAAACAACAATGTTCTTCTGCGTTTCTCTGTGGACGATCGGCACACCCTAAAAAAAACAATGATTCAACTGAAACTGAAATAATGAGATTCGACTCAGAGGCTTCGATTTGTATTAACATAGATAATCTCTGCAATTATTACAAATCATAGGTGACCCACAGTTAATCAACACAGTGTAAACAAAGCTTAACTAAAACTCTCTTATATTCTCTGTTACTTTGGCCTTTAACTTTTTGGTTTTGTTCCCCCTGAACAAACAATGTTGTTTGAACATTTCAGTGACTTGATGAAAGCAAAAATCTGTTTGTCTTTAGAGTCGGCATCTCATCAAAGGTTTCCATCACACAGGCCATGATGTCACTCTCCCTCCTGATATTAAACCTCTTACAAATCCAAAGTGGAAACTGATGAAATCTCAAATAAACAGAGAGATCCAAAGTCAACAAATACCGCAAAGTTTTGTGAACTAATGCTGCACTTTTGCTCCATCCGTCACATTGTTTGAAACGCTCTCATCTTCTCAGCTCTTGGAGGCTCAGAGAGGGGCTCCAGTAAACATGTTGACCAAGAGCAACAAGAGATGTTGTGTTTCCAGAAGCTGATTTGACTCCTCAGACAGCAGTGATGCAGTACAGATGTAGCTCATTAAATTTACCAAAATCAGTTTTAAGTTTTTAAAACAAAAGCTCCAAGATGTGTTCACTGACCGATGGATAATGCTGCTGTTGTTATGGCGAGTTACTGGATTACTGCTGAGATTTCACCACGGTCGGGGTTCAGGCTTGTCTTAACTGCTCCAGGTGTCGTAGTAACCTGAACAAATCTTTTCTTCCTTCCTGTGGGCTCATCCTGCCGTTCTTAGACTTTTCAACCCGCCTTTGAAGAAGCGGATTAAGCAGCATGTATGTGTTGAAACTGCATTTCAGCCAAGTACTTGACTCTGAGTAAAACATGAACGCAGAGGAGCTGAGTGAGAAGTTAAGCTTTGTGTTTACATACGAGTAATAAATCATGTGAAAAAAGGAGACTTACAAGGAAGAAATTTAAGGTGAGGCAAAGAAACTTCAAAATAAATACTTCAATAAAAGTACCAATACAACAATGTAAAAATACTCCATTACAAGTAAAAGTCCTACATGAAAAATCCTCCTACAGTAAAAATACATCAGTATTATGAGCCTGATGTAGTTAAAGTGTTGCAGTAAAAGTAGTGGTTTGGTCCCTCTGACTGATATATTATTATATATGACATCATTAGATTATTAATACTGAAGCATCAGTGTTAGAGCAGCATGTTACTGTTGCAGCTGCTGGAGGTGGAGCTAGTTTACACTACTTTATATACAGTTAGCTAGTTTAGTCCACTGGTTCCAGTGACTCATTGATGAGGACATAGTTGGACTATAAATTATATTTTATCAGCATAATTATTCTTTATTGACATTTGGTGACTGCAGTTTGTCAGAGATCAGCTGTGCTTCTCTGGCCTCAGCTCTGAAGTCCAACCCCTCCCATCTGAGAGAGCTGGATCTGAGTGGAAACAAGCTGCAGGATTCAGGAGTGAAGCTGCTGTGTGCATGTTACTGTTGTAGCTGCTGGAGGTGGAGCTAGTTTACACTACTTTATATACAGTTAGCTAGTTTAGTCCACTGGTTCCCAACCTAGGGCTCGGGCCCCTCCAAGGGGTCAGCAGATAAATCTGAGGGGTCGTGAGATGATTAATGGGAGAGGAAAGAAGAAAAAACAAAGTCCAGTTTCTAGACTTTTAGATTTTTTCTGAAATGTGAGGTTTCTGAAGGTCTTATCAGTCTGCAGCAGCTGCTCCTCTGAATCCTGCAGGTTGTTGTTATTCAAGATCAACCTGCTGAGATCTACCTTCTACTCACTGTTACTGTTTACAAGAGGAAAGAAGAAGAAACAACGTTCTGATATCTTTGATTTTTGCTGAAATATTGGATCATTTGAACATTTATTGAAATGAAAGCATGTGAGAAGTTTAGAGGGAAAAATCACTATTTGGTGAAGCTGTTAACAACTCATAGACATGTGAAATGTGACCCCGACTACACACTGCTTTTTGTAAGACGTCAAAAGCCAAAAAGGTTGGAAACCACTGGTTTCATCTTTAACAATGTGTTGTATTTTAAAAGCTTGTTATGTTATCCATTGTGTCAAATCTGCATCTGAAAAGTAACTAAAGCTGTCAAATAAATGTAGTGGAGTAGAAAGTACAATATTTCCCTCTGAAATGTAGAAAGTAGCATCACATGGAAATACTCAAGTAGGATTTTTCATGCAGGACCTTTACTTGTAATGAACTATTGTTTATGTTGCTATATTGGTATATTTGGATCTGAATACTTCTTCCACTATTAGATACAGCATGCAAATCATGTGCTGAGTTATCATAGCAGCAGTCGGATCAGCCCAGAGGTTTAGATGTTTATATGTTTACTGAGTGTAGGACTATGCTGTCTTGGGACAAAAGATAAAAATACACTCTTGGGAAACTCTTGGTTGGTGCTCAATCATCTCAGAGACGTTCACTCTGACCTGGAAGCTGCTGGAGATTTCAGTATGAAAACAAACCAACTTATTTTGAGGTCATACAAATCAAAACTCTGTCTGGTTTGGAAGTTGGTGAGAAATTCCAACAAGCAGCAAATCTTGACTGACTTCACCTCACTTCATTTTCTGTCTATTCTAAATTAAATTTGTGTCTTCAGCTGTAACTTCATTACATTGTATTTTAAACGGCAAACCAACAATTATTATCAGTTTTTATCACAGATACACCATCCTTTCTTTCATGTTCTTCATCCATCCTGCTGCAGAATGAACAACTGAATGAAAAAGTTTTTTTTATTAGGACATGCACATCAAAGAACAATCATATTCCCTTTGCTATTACCCTCATGTGCCCTGATGTCAATATTACAACATCAAACAGAATTATAATGTAAAATTCCCCATCAAGTCTATCTGAATCCTTTATATTTCTTATTCACATCAGGTTTCTGAAAGAATGATATTGATATAAAAGAACCATAACTTTTGAAAAACTTGTGCACAACCTGGGCTTAATATAAACTGTGGTCATGTGTATGTTTCTTTTCAACTCAGTGATTTATTTCTATCCAACAAATCGCACCACTTCCCGAATTTTCCGCAGTATAAAAAAGGTACATACAGCTCTGTCACTTCCCTTCACATTCTCCGCTGTGTATAATATTTATGTTGACGCTGCAGCTCTGCACATATGGTTTGTGTTCAGGCACAAATTTGTATGTTTCTGGAGACCCTCTGACTATTTATGGTCTAATGGCTGATGTGTTTCTAACCCTGCCGCTGCATGTCTCCGGCATGCCTTTGCCTATTTATGGCCTGACGCTACATTTTTAATGGCCTACCTCTATTTTCTAATGCAGCCTGGTTTGTTTCTCTCACAGGGAGAACATCAGGTTTATCTATAACCTGTGACTCTGACACATGTCAAAATTATTGCAAGAGCAAATTAGCTCATGTTGCAAGTCGCAGCTGGTTTGATAGAACATGTGCCAGAAAGTAGAAAACAGGAAATGAACAGTTGATTCAGACAGAAGATGTTAAACTTCAGTGTTTTGATGATCCATCCATCCACCTCGACCTTTTTTTACTTTTCTTTACAGATACCTGATATTAATATTTACTACAAACTTAAGCACAAAGAGCGCTGTGGTTCTTATTTTTTGACTGATGTTAAATCGTCCTGATGAGTAGTGTCTGTATTTATTCCTCTCAGGCAGCATACAGCAGCAACAACCTTTAACCAGTGAGTCAGAGCTGCCTGTATGTAGCCTGAGAGACAAAACCCAGGGCACAAAAATGTCAGAAAGGTATTCACCACTGCTCGTTAAACGTCTCATATTCTTTACATCTCCAGCCTCTGTATTTATATTCTGGGGCTCTACTGGAATATCTTTAATGGTTTCCAGTTAAAAAGTCCTTATTTATCTTCTACTGGTCCTTTATGCAGCCCCTCAGTTCAGCCTCTGTCTGAAACAGGAAGTTTTAGCTCCTGTCTCTTTAAGGAAGGCCCCGCCTCCTGATGAGCCCGCTCTGCTCTGATTGGTCAGCTCCAGAGGCTATGTAAACAAACTATAGTAGCTGGATTTCACTTCTATTTCTCCTTCTTTACTCACAAATGTTCAACTTCTCAAATCTATATGTAACATATGAATCACATCTAAAATATGATATTTGAACAACTTCAGCAACTAAGATGACAACAGACAGACGTTGACACCCTTGGGTATGATACAGTGAAAATCTAAAGTGTATTAAAACTCATCTGCTGCCTGACAAATGAATTTTCTGTCAGAAATCTGTAAAAACTAAAAACGCTGTGAGCAAAGGAAACAGTGACAGTTTGAAAGTCAGTACACAGGCACTTTATTTTTTTTTTACCGTCTTTAGACAGAATTAAGGTTTGTGGAGGTCCTGACACTCAAAACAAACACGCTGACATTTTAGTGTGACGGCGGCGAGGCGAGACGACCCGACGATAGTCTCTCTGTCCCCTCTGGCAGGAAGACTATAGCTCCTGTCTCTGAGGAATGACACAAACACACCGTTTAGAGGCTGGAGGTTGACGGAGTGAAACGCAGCCGAAGGGTAAAAAAAACAAAAAAGAAAACATCACTGATGACATTTTTGGTGTTGAAGTCAAAGTTTACACTGTCTTTCATGTTCTGACTGAGTTTCATGACCCTCAGAGGAGTCGAGAACTGTTGAAAACCGTCTTGTATCTTGTAGAAGTCGGCAGAAACTGTCGTAAAATAGTCTTATTACAAGCAAAAGTTATGCAATAAACATTTTATCAAAGTTTTGAGAAGACACAGGGACCATTTTCCACATATATCGCACCAGATTTACAAACTATTTCTAACTTTACTTAAACAAAAGTGTTATTTTGTCTTTTATATCTACATACTTATGTTTTAAAGTGCAGCTCCTGTTCAAAAAGCCTCCACTTCTCTCTACAAATACTGACTCAATCATCTTTTTCTGGTCTCAATCTGTAAATTCAGGCCCTCTAATAAGAGTGCAGGTGGTCATTTTGGAAATTATTGCTCTATTAATAAGATTTAAAGCCTTACAGTAGCTTTGATGTTTGCTGTGTGGACGTTGATTTGTGTTTAAAACAGATGACAGCTTAAACAATAACCACACTTAATTAAATATCTGCCGTCTTATTGAACATGTAGACACTTTCACTCAGCTAACAGTGTAAGTGCTTGAACTGATGGTGGATGGAGTGACTCTGATCTCTGCAAGATTTACAGTCTCATTTCTGGACGTTTTCAGGCCTGTTAGTTCTCTCTCGCTCTTAAGAACTGAGCCTGTGCAGATGTTGAAGTCGGCAGCTGTCGGTAAATCAAGCCAGACTGGTGAGATGAATGCAGCTGACAGGAGGGGGGATGAGTCTCAGGTAAATCCTGGATTTGTGTTCGACAGGTGATTTATAGCTGCAGGTCACGGAGCTGAAAAAAAATCAAAGAGTTCATTTCTCTCATCTGGCTTTTTTTCTACAGAAACTCGTGAATGTTGTGTTTGATGTTTGAGCCGGAAAAGCAGGAAAGATTCTTAAAATCGATTTTAAAAAAAAAGGAGGGATGGAAAAAACATGCATGTAATTTCATTTCCTGTGACTTTATTTCAAACAGCGTCAGAGCGTTGTTTTTCCCCTCTTCTCTCTGAAACTCTGAAACTATTAAACTGAACATGACAGCCATGATATAACAAACAAACCTGTATTGTTCTGCCTAGTTAGAGTTTAACATGTGGGTGGACTCATTTAATTAACACCTTAAAAAGTGCCATTTCCTGAAACACAGAGCCAGTCATGACCAATAAAGAAGCTCAGTTTATATATTGCTCTATATATTAAAATATTAGATCTTTTTCTGTCCTGCAGTCACACTGATCTGGTTTGAATAAATGAACTCAGGCTAGAAGGAGAGAGAGAGAGAATATGATCCAAGCCTGTAAGCTATGTAGTGTGTTAGTGTAGCTTGCTAACACCAGCTTGCACACCACACCATGACCTATAATATTACACCTCAGCTCAGCCAAGCTGTTCAGCTCACTAATAAATGAAACTAGATGTGAAGGAGACACAAGTGTTGGCAGTTCTTCCTTCTTCTTTCTGAGGCTCCTGCAGCCAAAAATCTTTAAATGTTTCTCTTCATAAATCAGTGAAATACACTCCAAACTTGATTTGTTATTCAGGAAATAACTGCTCATCAGACTGCTCACTTATCCGCCGCACTAAATCCTCTCTTCGTAATCACCAGAAGGGTTTCAGAGATGACACACACACACACACACACACACACACACAGCCAACCTAAACAGATCTTCTAAAGGCAAACAATCAAGCGGTTTGAGGTGCAGATTGTCGTGCTAAGCAACCGGCTGACAGACGATGCACTGCACAGTGTGGTGGCAAAGAAGTAGGTCCTGCAATGTCAGCCAACGCCAAGGTCACACACACACACACACACACACACACAGAAAATTGAGAAAAACACACAAAAAGGGGGAATAAAAAGGTAAATGAGCATTTACAGAAACAGGAAGTTGATTATTTCCTTCAGCTTGTGTGTAAAATAACAGACTAAAGGTTTATTTTTCTAACTTTTCTGGACATTCATTAGTTTCCATTTGTTTATGTGTGCTGTGAAAATCAATTAGTGGACTCTTGAAAGCCGTTCCAGTTGTGCACTGCAAACGTAAACTCTGCATACATTTTAAATCCAGGCTCACGGCTCCGTTTTGTGATGAAGTGCAGATCGGTTTAAAAAAAAAAAAAGTCTGCATGTCATTACTTCATTATGATAATGTAACTTTAACAGCTTTGGTGCTGAATGTGATGGATTACTTCATAGATTCATAATCATTTTTATACCGACGACGTTGTTTGTAACACACACACACACACACACACTCCCCACCTCCTGTGAGGAAACTGCTGCGGGTCAACTGCGGCATTGTCACCTCATAAAGCATCGTTATTGTTTAACGATGATGTGTAACGGCTTGGAAAGCACAGACTGGTGATGTGGTCCTGCAGGTTACTGCCAACGGGGGCGCCAGGTTAGAAAAAGAGCTGCTTGTTTGTTGCAGCGTCGTCGCTATTTGGAAGAAGTTGAAATTAAGAGATGCTGTTTATTAATAGTATAAATGTGTCTTTTCTTGTTCCTTCAGTTGAATGTTTGAGCTTGTCTGAAGGGGGTGGGACTATGAGCAGGATTTGTGACATCAGAACTAGTTTGGAGCCAATTTGTGGATGAACTTTACAGTGAAGGAGGAGACGTCTGGTGTCCAGCAGCAAAACTTCTGGGATGAAATATGTTTGCATATTTATAGCTTCTGGAATTTTGTAATTTAAAAGAGTATTTGTCTTGATACATGTCTGGAGGGGATCTTTAAATCTCCCGACACGTCCACAGGATCTGACGGTAATTAATGTCCTGTGTTTTCAGCTCAGCTGTTTCCTGGTCAGTGAAATAATGTGTAATAAAGCAGCTTCTCTCTTTATTTCAAGCTAAAAGTCTAATATTTCTCTCTCTTGTCGAGTTTATAATTACTTTTGTGTCACGATATTTCCTGCAGTGACATTACAAAAGCATCCTCTCTAAATCATTAAACTACTGTAAATCTTTGTAGTCGCAGCCTGACTTTGAATTTCAGTGTTATAAATGTGTTTTTGTTCCTCAGATACACCCGCACAGATCAATACAACACGACAGGAAACGCACAAAACAGAAGCTCGCACTTGCTCGACGTAATTTAAAAATAAATGTAGTAAAATATAACCGGCGTTTTAAGAAGGTCGGGATGTTGGACGAGTGTGTAGCGCAGCTTGTTTTCATGAGTTCTGTAACCGTGATCTCTCTCTCTCTAACCTGAACCGCACCGCAGCTGCCAGGTGCAGATATGTTAAAAAGGATGAATCTAAATTGAATGTGGCATCGAACATAAAAAGGAAAACAGTGTTCCTGAATGTGCCTGGTTACATTACGTTCATTATAAATGGATTAAAAACACTGGATTGTTCCTTTAAAGACACCCAGGGTGGCATTACAGTAGAGAGGACGCAGCACAGACCGTTTACAGACTAATTAATCACAGCTACATTTCATACGTTTAATTACAGCGGCATCGGTCTCTGTCCTCTCGTGTAGTGTCTGCACTCTAGCCCGTATCTCCGAGGCTCCATCAGTCTTCCGTGTCGTGTGATAATTAAAGTGGCAGCTTGATGGAAAGGCTCTCTCTTCTGTTAAGCAGCTGTTTGAGCTCGGCGCCGGGCGGGAAACGACTGCGTTTAACCTTCGGTTAACATCGCCGTGTGCTCAGTCAGTCAGTTTAGGTCTCAGGTGACTTCAGACGGCAGGCGGACTGGAGTTTGTCAGAGACAGAAATGATCCGTCTGTCCACAGCGACTCGCTCTCTTCTCTTCACCCGGTGTTTGTAAGGTTTTGTTAGTTTCTACTCCCTTTATTTACAGGCTTGTAGTCACCACATGTCATATGTTGTTATTGCCAGAATAGGTTGGAAAATAAATAAATAGTGGCGCAATTCAAAATGGTTTGAGTTGTTGGCCTGTATGTCCACTTGTTTTCAGCAGAAGGAATAGATAGGAGGAGACATAGGAGCCTTTCCAGTGTTAGTTAGATATTTATTGTGTCATGCAAAGTCCACATGCACTCACAGGACGCTAAAATACCAACACGCTCTCACTCCCAACTCGTGGCGCCACTTTTTAACGCAAGCAGCGATGTTCGGACCCTCGTACCTTTGCGTACGTAAAGATGCTTCTGTCACAGGCATGTAGATGTCTTTAGACTCGGGCTGTTCTCAGACGGTGCAAGAAGGAGGTAAAACATCTTCAACTTCTTTTGTCCACTATTCTGCTTCCTTGAAATGTCGTAGGGGGGCGCTATGGAGCCGGTTTGATGAATATTGTCATGTGGACGTGTTCAGGAGTGGACTCTTATCAAACATGTAAAGTTTGGTGCAGACTGGAGCATTTACAATAACGTTATAATATACTTTTGATCATAAACTAATCTAGATGACACACACTGATTTTGAAGTTGTTACGATGTATTCTGTAGGAGGAGTTAAAGGCCTGGAAATGGCTGGAAAAACAAGATGGCTGACTTCCTGTGGGACTTGTGTGGGCTCCAAGAGGCTTTTTGTGCATCTGGACATGATAAATATACCCAGTTAATTTAATTTTTCTATGTTAATTGGCAGTCGGGGCTTCAACACTTAACCTATACAACTATCATGACTGCAGAACTTTTCCTTGTCCCTCGAAAAACAGCATCGCATTTCATTAACGTCATTTTTCAACGTGTGGTATCACAGTCTGGTTCAGGTCCGGTTAGGTTTAGGAACAAAAACCACTTGGGTAGGGTTAAGGAAAGATCATGGTTTGGGTTAAAACCATGGTTTGGCCACAATTTAAACACAAAAGAATATGAATCAATGAGTGCTGTTGTTTTGTTTTGCTTGTTCAGTGTTGTTTCTAAGTACCAGTTCTTGGGTTGAAATGGATAAATGAAATAAAAACGGTGAGGTGCTTTCAAACCTCCTGATAGAACAGCTTTTATAGATGTCATGTAAAGTTTTACAGCTGTTGAAAGGTACATATCCAACGTATCTATGGTTTGCACAAATGTACAATACCAACGTGTTATTCTGGCGACCAAGCTGTCATCGGTCTCATGCCGTTTATATCAGACGACCCTGCACATTAACAAATGATGCTAAAGGGGTTCCCAGGGCGTTAAAAAGCGGCACCACGTGGTCCTGACCATGCGTCGATATGTGAAGAGTTGGGGGTGAGAACGGGCTGAAAATACCGTTGCAGTGGAGAAACATTTTCCCCCTCAGCTGGCCGTCACGGTCTTGTCAGTCATCTTGACAAGCCGCCATCCTGCCTGAGGCTGAACGAGTCTGCAGCAGCTGGAAACGCAGATGGAGGAAACAGGAAATTGGCGACAAAAACCAAAACACACAAGCAGACATCATTAAGTCACACAGCGTTTTGGGAGCGTACTTCACGGAGCATCATAAGAGTCCCTGAATGAAATGTCAAGTTGTGAACGGTTCTACTGTTGACTTTCCGTCTAGTGCAGCTGAGGACACGCTGAGCAGAGCTGGTTGGTGGTTGGAGAGACTGAAGGAGCTCCTCTGCTCCTTCAGTGTGTCCATCAGCTGCTGTCAAACTGTCCTCAGCTCAAACACCGTCCTCTCCACCTGCTATCCCTCTCATTTCTTCCAATATCGTCTGAGTGCTTTAAAAAAAAAAAAAAGGACCAATCTGTTGTCTCCTGACTCCTTCTGCTGTTGCCAAGTAACCACAAGGAGCCAGATTGGAGTACACAGCTTTTTCCTCAAATGTTTTTTTTTTTTTAAAAACTTAGTGGCTGAACATTGTGTCACGTGTCAGAGTTTCAGCACAGTTTGGAAGAAAAAGCAGCAGAAACACAAATTTATGGGTGTTTTTTTCTTGAGGGGGAACAAAAGAGCATTTTGAAGGAAAACTGCACGCTCAGTACTTTTGTAAATACTGGGTACAGTGCTGCAAAACAACATCGATGTTATTTTGTGTAATTATGGTGCAAAAACAACAAGTATATGTTTCCTCAGAGGAAGAATAAAGATGTGGTTGAAAGGTCGTGCAGAATTCAGACTATACAGTAAGAAACAAGCATTAATACACAGAGCAGCTGTTAAACACACCAGCTGCTGAACCGTCTTCATTATGCAGATTTTGTAACCATGACAAAGAAATCATTAGATGTTTTTGGTTTTGTCCTCCAGCAGCGCTGATCTGAACCCAGAAACTAACTCCAGGAATGTAATATAATAGCAGAATTTGACATACTGGTGGTAATTTAAAAAAAAAAAAGAAAAAATGTAACCCCGATTATGGTCAGCATAACTATCATCCTCTGAATTTCTTTTTCTATTTCTAACAGAAAACTTGCAAAATAACACAAGCTTAGAGATTTAAACCTGCAGTAAAACATCACAGCATGCTGGAAACAGTAAGAATAGCACGTAGGAACAAATATGTGCAAAGATGTTTTTAAAAAAAGTTTATATAGAATGAAGTTATTGAAGAACATGCTGCATATTAATATCATATTTAGTTTTCTACCTTAAAACTAAGTTGCTGTGTCCTGTTTTTATTTCACATGTTCAGTTTGTGCATTTAAAAAAATAAATAAAAAGCGGAAATGGTGAAAATTCAGAACATTATTGTGAAATATTGCCAAAAAAGTGTGTTTCCTGTCATCTGACTGAGTGAATAAATGATGGCGTACAGAAACGTCATATTTCCATCGTGTTTTCCATCATTTCAGCTTCGTCTGCTGCTCTTTTAATAGCATGTTTAGTGGATTTGCAGAAACAAACATTCATTTAAATTTTCTTTTTCCAGTTTTCTTGAAGTTCAGAGAAGATTTGTGCTACACCTGTCTGCATTTTCAGGATGTAAACTGTATATATAACGCTCTTCAATAATCATTCCTCCAAAATGCACAGTTGTTACCCCCTCTGTCTCATAATCTGAACATACATCTAAGTAAAGTAAGTATTTTATTGAAGATATAACATGTTGCCTCTATTAAAGTGAACCTAAACTCAGATTCAAGAACATTTATGAATGATTTATTAGTTGTTAAACTGTGATTTCAGGATGTTTCAGGGAGATTCAAGGATGTTTAAAAGAAGAACTGAGGTTGTTAAAAGAGGATTGAAGGATATTTCCGATGCTCAAGGATGGTTTTGATTGGTTTCTGGGTAACTCAAGGATGTTAAAAAGGAAATTCAATGTTGTTTCAGGCTGTATTCATTTGAATTTTCTTCTAGTCTTGAAGTTTGGATAACTATTGAGAACACCTATCTGCATTTTTAGGATGTAAACTGTATAGATAATGCTCTTTAATAACCCAAAATACACAGTTGTTACCTCCTTTGTCTCATAATCTTGTTTTTTTCCCCACTGCACATACATTTAGGTAAAAAACTGTACTCAGTTACACTACTTGAGTACTTTTGTTCGTTTCCTCTTCTGTTGAATCCGCTTGATGGAGAACAGCACAACAGTCCGAATAGCATCAACAGCAGCAGCGCTCAGTTTCTTGATCTGTATTCACCCGTGTCTGCTGCTTGGAGAGCAGAGGAGAGGCAGGGAGAGAACAGAAGGTCAGGGAGGGACAGACGGAGAGAGAGACGAGAGGACAGATAAGAACAAAGACACTTAAAAGAGTGAGCAGCAGTGTTTGAGATGAGAGCCGCATACCAACGAGGAGGCCTGCAGGGTCACAATAAAGCTGCCTGAACAACGTCAACAAGGCTGTGCTATTCTCTCTGAAGCTCCGGCTGACCCCAAAAAAACAGTCTCTTTGAGCTCCGTGTTCAAACCGCAGCGCTGCGTCTGAACGTCACGACACATTTAGATCTTCTCTTTGGAGCTTCATACAATAAGTCCAACATCCAAACAAGTCCTTTTTTTTTTAATCCGCAGCAGCTCCGCGTTAAAGCTGCTCCGCTGTCATTTCATGGGTGGAAACGGAGAGTTTGTAAGTTATGATCAGAAAATGAGACGGATTGATCAGCCTTTGAAAAAAGCATCTTACATTTCGGAAACCTTACTTTTATAGCAAAGTTTGATTGTTTTAATTTAGGCTCTTACGGGTATTTATCTTTTTATTTTATGTCATAAAGTATCTAATCGTATTTTAAGTTTCGCTATAAAGCGTTTGTGGGGTTTTTTTTTTTTAAATATGCGCAATAAATAAAAACTAGCGAAGTAGTGACAAGAAGTTAAATCTTGAAAGTGCACAAAAAACAATCAGCTGCTCCAGAATATTACTAAAATAAAAGCAGATTCATATTTCCCATTAATAACTGTAATTGTGCTGCTTGATCGGATCGTGTAGTTACAAGATTCAAATGTGAGAAGAGATGTGAGCCGTTTTGGAAGCTTAAACAATAAAACTTTTATTTTAAAGTTGTGCCTCTGGTGTTTGTATGTTTGCGCACAGCCTCGTAGATCAAAATCACCTCGGTGGTTCTTGCAGATAAAACATCATTTGCCTGTTGTTAGTAGACTCTCTCTGTGTGTGTGTGGTCTGTATTCATATTTGAATAGGTGCCGTCTCTTCATCACGCTCTCTTTAAGCTCAGTCTGAGAGGAGTTTTCTCTCTCTGTGAGGATGAATGTGAGTTTTGACGGGTTTGAAAAAGCCTGCGGCCAAAACATCAAAACATGACTCAGCAGCAGCAGCGCGAGGAGTCTGCAGCTCAGCGGTTGCATCATTGTCTCAAACTATTATACGGTTCATGAAATATTCACCCTCGCTTATAAACGACGCTAAAACAACAAACCGAGACTGAAATGAATGAGGCAGCTGCTCTGTGGGAAGCTGTTAGTGTTTCTGTCTGGAGCTGCTTTCACTTTCCTGCAGAAGCTGCCAGATAAATATTATTTTTCCTAAATCATTCCTGTTTTTAAAGGCTCATACGTGTGGTTTTAGCCCATTAGATACAAATCACGTATATTTCCATTAATATATCAGTTTATAGACTGATTTCCTTCCTTCCAGGCAGCCTCTGCTTTCTCATCTAATCACTGCAGCCTCTTTAATATGTGAAATATTCACCAAATGTGTCTTCCTTTTAGGGTAAAAGGTCAAAATCACTGGCCTAATTCTGTTATATATAATAATACTGGTTATATAAATATAATAACTCTTTGCCTCAGCATGCGTGTGTTTTAACTGTCATTGAAACAGCCTTTGGTCATGTTTTAATTACTATAATTAGTCACAGTCTGCATGAAGAGATGGCAGCTAATCAGTATTTAAGATAAACAATGTGATCTATATATTATAATGGTGTGATTGAGTGTTTGAGTTGTTCACATGCAGGCTTGTTGGCAGCATCGCAGTTTGCTTTTTATTGGATTTATTTATATTTTCACCACAGAGGCGTGCTCTGGCAGCGCGAGCCATGCTGTAAGAAGGTTCGTGGTAAACAGCCTGACTGACGCTCAGCTTCTCTGCGTGAGTCTCAACATGCTGTTTGACCACAGGCGCTTCAGTCCAGAGAGAGAGAGAGAGAGAGAGACGTGTCGGCGTCCAGCATCACACTGTAATGGATGACTGGGTTTATCAGCCAGTAACAGAGTAGTGCTGAGTGTCGTTCGGCCGCCACAGAAACGGTTTGAACTCTGCAGAACCTGCAAAAGGTGCAAAATTTACTCATAAAAAACCATCATAAAAATAGAGAAGGAGCAATCACACACAAGCAAAGCATTAAAGTCTGCCCAGGAGGTTGTTATGATTGTTGCTAGGCGCTTTTTTGAAAACAAAAAAAAGCTGCTAGAGGGGTCTTTAAAGTTTAAATGTTTAGCAAGAAACTAATGATCATGTAGTCTGATGTCGACGTATGAAACACACTTCACTTCCAGAACAGTCTCGGCTTGAAACACACCGTGAAAAACAACAAACACTGTATGCTGTGGATGTTTCTGAACACACACACACACACACACACACACACACACACACAAGCCTTTGATGTCTGAAAGCTGAACATGTGTATTGACGGGACTCGATCGAGGAGAACCAAAGCAGCAAACATCCAACTCCTCCTTCCTTTCTGTCTCCTGAAGGTCTTCGTCTTTAACCTCAGCACATCGGACTACAAATGTCAACAAATTCTAACTCTTAAAAAGTCTGATTGGTTCACAAGTTTCTAAACAAGGAACTGAACTTTATCCGCGAGGGTCTGAAGTCAGGTCATTGTCAACACATTTTGGCCGCACATCCATCTATCTGTGTGATCTAGGAGGGTCTTCTCTGACCGTGGCAATGCTGATATACCTTCAGAGAGATCAAGAATCTCCTCAAGGCTCAGGTTTGACCCCATTTGTAACCTTTAAAGATGAAAATAACACCGTATATAAAAATGTGACCTCTCCCTTTGGATTCACTGAAGCTGGTTTGAAGCTCACAGTTGCAGCTTCTTGGGCCAACGTTAGCTGCTTTAGCTAAATTGTACAAACAGGGGCAGAAATCTGACAATAATTTGACTCAGTGTGAGTCCTGGAGCCAACTGTCAATCACAGCTGTCAATCAAACATCCACACAGCAGATATCAAAGCTGCTATAAGTCTTCAGATCTTATTAATGGAGCAATAATATCCAGAATGACCAGCAGCACAGTTATTAGAGGGTCTGAATGTAGAGATTGAGACATAATGACTTCTTGAAAAAAAAATGGAGTGACTTAATATTCCTGCAGAGGCTAATCGGGGGTCAGTTGGAGCATCTAGCAGCCGTCTGTGACACTTTAAAGGTGCTTCAGGCTCCTCAGCAGCCTTTTCTTTGTCCTGAATCTCCAGGTTCGTTCACGCTCCAACACAATTTAAAAAAAAGAGTGAAATCTGTGCGAGAGAGCTGCTGTTTATCAGCTGACAGATGATTGTGGTCACCCGCTAACCGGCCACAGTGTTTAATGCTTCATTAAGTCAACATCTGTAAACAAGAACAGTCACCTGCTCGCTGGCTGGCTCATTATGGAGGCCAACTGCTGCCAAAGCACTCAGTGTTTATGTCCATTTAACAGAAGAGGGTGTGTGTGTGTGTGTGTGTGTGTGTGTGTGTGTGTGTGTGTGTGTGTGTGTGTGTGTGTGTGTATTGTGGGTGTTCATTAGCAAGGAAACAGTGGTGCAGACTGTGTTGTGACCTGCGGCTGTGGACTCACCAGCTGTGAGATCAGCCTACACTTCCAGTGAACTGACCCCAGGTCAACTAGTCCACCTACGCTGTGTGTGTGTGTGTGTGTGTGTGTGTGTGTGTGTGTGTGTGTGTGCAGATATACATTGTGCACATGCAGTGTTGAATACGAGCCATTCAGCCCACACTTAATACTTCCCACAGGCTGTAAAAATCACACTATTGTTCTTGGACCTCTGAGCCTTCTGAGCACAACAAGAGCAGTTATGAAGTGTTGATTCACACTCCAGGCTTGTGGGGATACTATACATTACTGCACTTGACCTTTGACCCGCTGTCACTAGTGATAAATCACTCCCTGTCGCCTGTTTAAGAGGTTTAAGGCTGACGGAGATGCTTTTTACTTACAGTAATGTAATTGTTGTTATTGTTGAGCCTCATGGGAAACATTCATTTCCTCTCAAACTCCTTTCCTTTGTGTTTGCCACAATGGTTCAGGTCTGCTTTAACAAGGGGCGGGGACGACAACAAAGCAAAAACAAACAAACAAACAAACATGTATAAATACACTCAGAGTGATCTGATGCACAGATGTAATTGAGACGGCTGCAGGAGACTCGTTATTACAGATGTTCTGTGTTTGTTGATTCAGCAGTTTACTGCTAAGCAAGCTGATCTTTCACATCTTTGACGTTAAATATTGAATTTGTTTTCACAGCTTCACAATCACCATCTAGTAAAAACTCTGAGGTCGACTGCTGTCTTTACTTTTATTGGAAGTGTGTTTAACTTCACACATACAGACGAATCAGTGAGTTTCTGATCAAAGAATAAGAAAATAAGCTTATTAAACTGACCAGAGATTCAGTTTTACATTAAACTACATTAGTGTCACCTTTCAGTTGTACCAAAAAAATTGATGAGGTACCAAAAAAACGACACTACTTCTCAGCGCCACATCTGGAAAATTCTAATAATGAAGTTACAGAAATAAAAGATAACCTGCTTTATTCAGTGCAATTCAGATTTTATTCATCCCTCAAAGGGCAGGCGAGTTTGCAAACAAGTACACATATACAATTCATTTACATGCATAAAAACCAATCTAAAAAAATGGAAACATTAGAAAGAGTTGAAATCCATAAGGATTAATGGCAGTGGCCAGTCTGTTGCTAGCCAACAATATCCAACATCACAAAGACACACATTACAGCCTGGTCGCCAGAATAAAACACAGAAAGATTGAATATCTATGTTTCAACCCATGAAATACATAAAAAACAAAAACATATTCTCATCTAACCCTAATCCTAATCTGATCTTGGTTGGAAGGCAGCCCTTTTTTCTGGCAAGAAACCCAAACCATGTTATTTCTAATTGATTCAAAGGCAACTGGACTTAGATTTGTCTTATGAAGTCTGACCACTAGTCAGACCGATGCGTTACGAACTGATGAAGCCGCTTGGATAAGAGGCGAAACGTCTTCATAAGATAAATCTTCCAGTTGCCGCCTAGAAATAACTCTGACCTGGACAAATGAGAATATTCATAGACCCAACCCAAACCATGTTCTTTCTCTAACCCTAACTAAGTGGTCTTTGTGCCTGAACCTAACAAAACCTTAACCGCAGCGTCAGCACACCATAAAACATCATCATTCAACAGGTGGAAACGTTAATATGTTGTGTTTCACGTATTCAACGTTTCTGTGGTTTGCAGAAACATTCAATGCCAACGTTTTCTTCTGGTGACTGGGTTGCATATTATGTGAAAAGTGCATTAATTTTTGGCATTTCTCAGTTTATACACTGCAGCTACATTTGAAAATACCTTCTGTCTCATTTGAAGGAAAAAAAAAATATCTCACATTTATCATTCAGTTTCTTTAAATTTTAGAAGACTCCAACCTTGAAAAACACTTTTAACTTGAAGAGACCCTTCTTTCAAATTCAATTAAATGTTTCACTACACATGAGATTATTATAAACTTATCAGTTTCCAGTAAGATGCTTCAGGCTCCTAATTCCTGAAAAACTTTTACAAATTTCAGCAAGTTCAGACAAAAGGTTTTCTACAAAAAACTGCTCGTGCCTGGTTTTCAGCCGTCTCTCCGTCTGCTGCTGCAGCCTTTGGGGCTCAATACACACAGGAATGTCATTAAGGCGTCTTAATGTTCCTCGTGTGTTCGGGGCTTTACCATTATGGAATGTAATGGTGAGAGCCGAACAAACAAAGGCCGCCTTTCAATGTGAACGAGACCGTCCGAAACGTCTCAGCTTTCTGTGGCTGCTCTCTACCTTCTGGAGAAAAACTCAGAAGTTAAAGTATTAATGGCGGGAAGGAAGCGAGAAGGGGAATAAAATGTTACAAAGATAAGAAAGGAGGAGAGAAAGGTGAAGAAAAGGAGGAAGGGGAGAAAAAAAAAAGGATGGAAATACAGAAAAATGAGGGGAGGGGGAGGAAAATCAGGAAACGGGAATGTAGGAAAACATGGTAGAAAAGTAAGGAAGTTAAAAGCAGGAAAGTGGAAAGTTTAGGACATTAAGAAAGGAAGATAATATCTGGAAACAGGAATAAAATGAAATGAATGAAAGGAAGAAAGAAAGGATATTTATCTCATGTTAAATGTAAAATATGAATCTGCATAGCAACCACTCAAAAGTTTATATTGGTGATTCTCCAAAAACCACAGATTAACGTTAAATCTAAAACACAAACAAGTGTTTAAGATTATTTTTCATCCAGAATCTGCAGATGGAAACAACATGGTTCAAGCTATGGGGGGAGAGTCATGTCAAATAAACCAGCTGCATAGTAATAATAAGAATAATAAACTTTATTAATAGAGAACTTTTCAAAATCTACTTTACAAAGTCGACAAATAACAAAATCAGATAATAAAAAACAGTTCAAACCAATTTAATTTAAGATAAAACAAGAACATTTTAAAGATTTTTAAAAAACAAAACAAAAAAACAAACAAACAAACAAAAAAAACAGAAATAAGACACTTCAAAAGAAAATAAAACTCAAGTAAAATCAGGAAAGTTTCCACCTTAAAAGAAAAATCGCTGACTCAGCTGACCTGATTTCCTCAGGCAGATCGTTCCAGAGCCTCGGGGTCCCGACTGCAAACACTCTGTTCCCTTTAGTTTCAGCCTCTTTCAACTACTTTATATACAGTTAGCTAGTTTAGTCCACTGGTTCCCAACCTAGGGGTCGGGGCCCTCCAAAGGGTCAGCAGATAAATCTGAGGGGTCGTGAGATGATTAATGGGAGAGAAAGAAGAAAAAACAAAGTTCTGATACACAAATCTGTTTTCAGTTTTTGGATTTTTTTCTCTAATCTTTGATTTTTGCTGAAATGTGACGTTTCTGAAGGTCTTATCAGTCTGCAGCAGCTGCTCCTCTGAATCCTGCAAGTTGTTGTTATTCAAGATCAACCTGCTGAGATCTACCTTCTACTCACTGTTACTGTTTACAAGAGGGAAGAAGAAGAAACAACGTTCTGATATCTTTGATTTTTGCTGAAATATTGGATCATTTGAACATTTATTGAAATGAAAGCATGTGAGAAGTTTAGAGGGAAAAATCACTATTTGGTGGAGCTGTTAACAACTCATAGACATGTGAAATGTGACCCCGACTACACACTGCTTTTTGTAAGACGTCAAAAGACAAAAAGGTTGGAAACCACTGGTTTCATCTTTAACAATGTGTTGTATTTTAAAAGCTTGTTATATTATCCATTGTGTCAAATCTTCATGTGAAAAGTTAAAGCTGTCAAATAAATGTAGTGGAGTAGAAAGTACAATATTTCCCTCTGAAATGTAGAAAGTAGCATCACATGGATATACAGAGATGATGTCATCATGTCTCTTTGTTTGGGTGATACAGTCACAATTTTGTGGACAAAGTTTAACTGGATTGAAATATTCTGACATCCACAACGAGTGTTCTTCAATTTATTCATGAATTCCTGCACTACTGTTAAAACTAGTTGGAAATATGAGGCTGGCTTCCCAAGAAAAACAACAGCATCGGTTGTTTCAGCTGCTCCCCCGACGCAGCTGCATATGAATCTATGTTTTAGATGACAGACATCACCTCATAAAAACCTACAAGAGCTTGCAAGTTTGGGCCATCACCAAAAATCCAGAGTGTGTGGAGTGGAAATATTCGAAACTAAAAACCTAACAGAGCCTCCAAACTGTAATGGGAGCACACAAGTGGAGGAAATAGACTCAGCTCCCAGCATGAAATGTGATGAGACAAATAATCAACTGAATTTTCCTGAAGATTTAAAGAAAAAAGGAACCATGGTGATATTTAAAACCACATTTCCTCCCTCTGCGGTCACGTTGGAGCTTGGCAGACACGTTGCAGCTTGGCGGACAGACCCAGAGTTCATTAACGGGATCTTAATGTTTCAGTCTGGTGCTCATTTGCTTCCAGTACCCATTTGTTTCTGTCATTAGCTTGAGGGGAGTTGGCCAAATAAACATTCTGGATCGTTCTGCTGCTTGCTGGCATGAATCAGCTGCTCTGAAACTTGGCGTCGACACAAACGGGGACGAGACTCAGACGACAGCGACTGACAGACTCTAATTGAAACCATGTTGTTCATATAGACCCCAGGACTCGCTGCCGTTTATCAGACCCACCCAGAGAGACAGACTGTATTTACTCTCAGTGCTGAGAAGCTTCCTCAACTGCCACTGGGAGGATTTGAACATCTGTACTCAGCCTGACACACACCTGCTGTCATAACGAAGGCCTGTCCGGTTTTTCTGGGAAGTGTGCTGAATTAAAAAACATGAACAGTGAGCTTAGAGGTTTTGGGAAAAGTTTTGTTGCTATATAACAAAACTGAGTATTCTTGACGGTCAAGATGGACAAAGACATGAAGCAAATACATATATAGTCAGCTGAGAATAGTTGTCATTAGATAATTGGACAGGATTTCAAATGCCAAACCCACAAACACTATAATACCATCACAAACAAAAAAGAAGAGAACACAGATATTAAGTTACAAAAATCTGAATTAATACGCGTTTCCATCCACTTCTATTGTGTGAATTTTAGGCGGTAAACAGTAGGTGGCGCTAATCCTCCATTCATTGCACGTTAAACAGTTGCAGAAGAAGACGATACAATGAGATGAAGTCATTAAGAGAGGTTTATATTAATTTGCGGAACGTTATGCTCTCCTCGCTTTGGAAACTTTAAAAGGACCAGTGTGCAGGATTTAGTGGCATCTATTGGTTCTTCCCCCTTCCCTTTCCTAGCATGAACCTGTGGCCTGGGTATTTGTGTCTGTATTTGCTGAGGCAGCAAAAGTTGAAAGAGGCTTGAAAATCCTTTTTTTTTTTTTTTAAATTACACTTTTAATTTTAGAAAATTAAAGTGTTACAATAAGTGTTCATGAATAAAACTACCTTACGAAGGAGGTCCCCACACTGGGTCTCAAACTGGAGTGAACCTACAGATCATAGACAACTAAAAACAGACAGACCTCTACCTATTTATACACCCATAACATAGAAACAGCACAGCATGTAACATGTAGAAAAGAACTTCAAAAAAGGTGATTATTGCTTTGCACTTTTGATTTATTGCCTATATTTTTTTACAACCTAACTTTATGGAAAGCAGAAGGGGAACAACGGGTCATGGAGAGTCCCTTGGGAGCACTTCATGTGCGTCAGTAGCTTAGCTTTATCTCTGGGGAACACCCCCAACTCTGGGAGTAATGTCCAAATAAGGGAATGCGCATCATGTAGCGGGTGGATGTGACTCCCCTGGTTGAAACCTGCTGATAGACGTCACAGCGGAGCAGAGGAGAGACACCGAGATAGTGATGGAACTGATCTGTGTGCTAGTATTTGACGTGTTTTTTTTTCTCTTCCTGAATGCAAATAATTTTTTAAAATATTTGTACAAAATAAATATTCATAAAGAAAACACTATCTGTGCTTGCGTATTCAGGTACACCCCTACTTCAGGTGCATTTACACCACCAAATTCAAGCTGCTACTTCAACATAACAACACAAAAGCAGCCAGTGTTTGGTTTATCTTTGCTCCATGTAAAGAAACCTGCTAACTATGTAGATATAAAGGGCTCATTCTTGTCAGGGTGAGTAGCAGGAAGCAAATGCAGAGATGCGGTAGAAAGGACAGGACAGAGCAAAACGGAACCAAACTGACAAAACCAATGATCCAACCGAAAACCAGGACTTAAAAAGAAACTGAACTAACGAGGAGATGAAGTGCAGGTTGGGGAGACGGGTGGAGAAAACAGGAGAGGGGAGTGACAGGCAGGGAGCTGATTGGCAGAGGAAACACAGGGAGCAGGACAGGTGTGGGGAAAACAGAGCAGGGCAGGGCAATTAAGTCCAAATGGAGGGCAGGTGTGAAGGAGGACATGAACACGCAAGGGAACAGAGCAACTGAAAACGTAAACTCTCAAAGTAACCTACACTAACCCATCCAAGAATACCCACAAACAAACCCAAGTACACAACAAACAAAACATAAGACCATAAGGACTCAACAGAAAGTTAATGAAAACATAACAATTCTTAGTTTCAGGTGATTATACACTAATTAAAACAAATTTAAGAATATTATATTCAATTCCTGCCAATACATCCCTCTAAATCCTACATGCTGGTCCTTTAAGTCACATGATTCATGAAAACCATCATTTATTCTTTTAGACATTACAGTTTGTTTATATCCAGACATCAAAAAGAAGAAACTCTTTTTTTTTTTGCATATGATTTTTACAGATTTTTAGGGTTTTTTTAATGTGCAAATAGAAAATTCGAACAAAAACAGGTGGATTGGATTGAAACACAACTAATATCACCTCTTCTCCTTTCTCTATTTTTAAAAACTTAAATGCTGCAGAGCCACCGTACTGTATCATAATCCCTGTTTCCCTGACATATGAATCTTTAGAGGTCTTTTTGTTTGTTTATTTGGTGTCTGATGAGTTTTGTGCACAGTGGCCATTGGCGGGAAAAGTTTTATTTTGGTAGAAGGCAGTATTACTTGGTTTTAAATCAGGTTTTTCAGATTAAAAAAATGTTTAAAAGTCATGAAAGGAGGCACTGAGCTGAGGCCTTTGAGGATTGTGATGTATGGATTGTGGGTTTATCTTTTAAATGTTTCTTTAATTATTTATCTGAAGTTTCAGCCGAATCAGATATTTTTATCTATCTGCTCATCTCATGCTCACACACAAATATATGCACATATTCTAAATCCAAATATCTCTATCTTATACACACACAAATATAGACACACACCAGTAAGTAAAGGACTTGAAGCTGATCCTCTCTAAACACTGCGGTGGGAAAGTTTACAAGCTGCAGGGCCGAGCGGGGAGGAAGCAGCTGGAGAGTGTGATGTGATGCAAGGCGGAGGAAATCCAGGGAATTAACAGATATGTGAAGGCTGCAGAGCTTGCAGCACTGCAATAAAGACCAGAGTGTGCAGATGTCCGAGTCCACTGGGAGAATTCCTCCACTCAGCGATCCTCATCCTCCTCTTTTAAGAAAAGGACTCACAGTCATCTGTTCCCGATGGACGAGGCGCTGCGAGATGAAAGGTTTACGCAATAGAGTGCATTTCAAAGGGTTTTCAAAGGTTTTGTTGCATAAGAGCCACAATTATCAGTTTGAACCCCTAAAAAGATTCAGTTTGGAGCTGTGAGTTGATATAACGTTGGAGGGGAACCATATCTGTGACAGTTTGAGTTCAAGTGCTGCCATGAACTACAAATCAAATGTTATTGTGTGCGTGTGTGTTTGTGTTTTGAGTCCAAGGATGCTAAAGGGCGGGTTCGAAGATGAACCCATGTGACAGTAAAGGCATGAATGCAAAGTGTTTTTTGATCGCCGGCTGTTTTTCCATCATTATTTATTGACCAACAACAGTTTGCCGACTGCACAGACGTCAACCTGCAGCTTTTATTTAGTTTATTACCAAGAACTTTAACTCTTTCTGTTTAGTTTCCCTCCATTTTCTCTCCTTTAACCTTTTTATCGCTGTACAATCATCAAGTGGATTCAACAGCCAGATACGTTTTTGCTGTCGAGGAACATTAAACATTTGTTGCGTGGCCTCTAAAATCTAAAATGTGACTTTATTTCTGAGTCTGACGTTTTCCTGCAGCGAACACCAGCGCATCCATCCCCTTTTTTAACATCTGGCTAAAATGATATGAGATTTCTATCTGTCTTAAAAGTTTCTTGAATGCATTTACTTTAAAAAAAAAAGATACATACAGTCTTGTGCAAAAGTTTTAGGCACTAAAAGTAAAGTGAGGACGCTTTCAAAAATAATTCCATGAACAGTTAACTTGATATAAAGTTGAGTAACTTCAAGTAAATCAATATTTGCTGTCTCAGGTACTCGGCAGGTCAGTTGTTTCTGCATCTTCTGTTGATTTCAGCGTCTGTTCATGTTAATCTCAGACTGACTCCATGATGGTGAGATCAGGACTCTGTGGGGGAGAAACCATCTGTTGCAGGACTCCTTGTTTCTTCTTGTTGATGAAGATAGTTCTTTATGACTCTGGCTGGATGTTTGGGCTCGTTGTCATGCTGCAGAATACATTTGGGACCTCCTTGATGGTGTTGCATTATGGGTAAAAAAAAATCTGAAGTGCCTAAAACTAATATCTAATCTGCCCAATGAGCATTAAAGTGACTACTGATAGTTTTTCTTCAGATTAAATTCTTTCTAATAAAACTGATTGAAATATATCATAGAAAATACACTTGATGGAACCTGGAGTCACACACACACACACACACACACACACACACACACACACTGTAGTGCTTATCATTCATTGTGATGAGAGACAACAGGAACTATTAGGAACTCAAAAAGGAGGAGGGGGGACGATAATTGCAGAGTCTTCTATGACTCTCAACACATCTCCTCCCACTGCTGTTGAGTCCATCAACACACACACACACACACACACACACACACACACACACACACACAGCAGCCTGAGATAAGGAAAAACACTTCAATCCAACAGGAGACTGAAGCAGAAAGCAGAGATTGAAGGCGAGCGGTGAAGCGGTGAATATTTCAGGTGAGCGAGCGGCTCTGTTAAATCAGCCTCCAGCTGCTTCTGTTTCCTGAGACACATTTGCACCAGACCATGAAAATCTGTGAAATAAGTTAGTGCAAGGTCAAGATTTTACAATTTATCATCCGTCAAACAGGTCTGAAGGCACCTTTTAATGCTTTTGTAGCCGTCCCCAGTAGACTCATGATGGATGGAGGGATGATCTCAAAAATAAACAACCTCAAAATCACTAAAAAAAAACAAATAGATGACATTTTGATTGATCTTGCACACAGGAGACATCTACATTCACCAAACTATGTAATAAATACAATAGAATAAAGACACAGCAACATTTTATTGATCCTCACAAGAGGAAATTAGGTGTTATTTACTTATTTTATGAAGTAGAACAGACTATAATACACATAAAAAATGCACATTTCTAACATGCATTTGTATGTGAATGTATGCTATGCTGTAAATATAGTATAAATATGCACTTATATTACATATAATACAAGTAAAAGCAAATAGAATATGAATATATGAAAATATAAGTGCAATAAAATGAGTATAAAAGCTTGATGCGTGCTGCAGTTTGGACTTGAAATGGGACAGATTGTTCCATTATTCACTTTATCACTTATGATACCATCTTCACTTCTCATGTTGCACTGTAGTCTGGGCAAAAATACATTTCCCATAACTCTTCACTTCAAATCCTTGCTCCCCATCTGCTCCTTTATTTCAGGAAATATATGATTTTCTAACGTTTTCCAGGCAAAAGTTTTCACACGTATTTTCTCAGTCAAAGTAACGGATGGGAAAGAGTGTCTCGTTTCAGGAAGTATTCTGACTCATCCGATCCATCTCCCCAAACATCTGACAAATCAAACAAAGGCCAAACCAGATACAGGAGGTTCTGATGGAGCGACTATTTCTATTTCTATTTGCTTAAAGTTCTTCTAAACTGCGTCATGGCAGATTTATTATCCTATTTTTAATAACAGTTTGTGTCTTTGTTTGATTTTAATCTGTGCAAATAAACATCCCATTGAAGAGTGATAATATAGGAGAATATGAAAAAAACTGGATCAGGACTCGAGCAGATAAATCACAACGACAATCCAGATGAGAAGGGTAATATGAGTCGTGGGTTAAAAAGGCAGGAAGTGTGACAGACAGGAAGACACAAAGAGATAAGAGACGGGTCTGCAGACGGGTTAATTGGCCTGAGACAGAGAGAGAGAGTCTGTTATTAACCGCAAAGAAAGAAAAACTGATGAGAGACGAATGATGATGGAGGATCTTCCATCTTTCCGATATCTGACAGTTAATATGTTGAAGGGCAGAGTTTAGATAACACGGCTGTTTAGCTCTCCATCTGGTTTTTTTTTTTGATTCCTAAACATCTGCAGATGGTCAATAAATCTGCACAAGAGTGAATGTTAACATTTTCAAAGTGATGCATATCTCAAACTGACACGGTTCTGCCAGCTGGATCTGATCTGTTCAGACCAGGATCAGCTGGATTCTCATGAACTGCGGCGCCCGCGTTACTGATCGGCGCTCTGCACATCACACCCATCAGATTTCCCTCTCCCTCCAGAGAGCCGTTACTTTCAGTTTATATTCCATGAAAATGAACTCATACAGAGTTGAAACAGTTGTCTTAAATCTTAAATTCTTTGTTGTTGTTGTACGATCATCTCGGCCCGCCGCTCTGCCAGTTACTGACACCAGAGAGTCTGTTCCTGATCCAGTTCGTCTTCTCAAGAAAAAAACGACACAACAGGTCGTAAAGTAAGTCGCCCAGAAATGACCTTTAGTCAGTTTGATTGACAGCTGCCGTCTAGCGGGCGCTCTTCAAATGATGTGTATATTTCCTCATTCAGAGGAACAGCCGATACTGACCTTTAACCTCGTGGTTACAGACAGATGATTCAGAGGCTCCCATGTCACATGATCAAACCGTGTATTCGGACGGTTGTCAGTAGTTTGTACATTTAGCAGCAGAGTCATCCAAGGACGTCCACGTCACAATAAACCTCCTCGGAGTTTGACTTTGTTTCTTGTTTCCAAAAAGTGTAACTACAATCGTCCCCTGACCTTTAACCCCGTCGTTATTATCGTAGCCATGGCGACGCAGGTGGCCTAACTTTCAGGAAGTAGTAACTTGTTTCTCTGACCTTAACAAAGTGATTATTTTAACCCAAACCTTGATCTCTAAACCTTAACCAGACCTGAACCACATCGTTGTCACATCATGTGTGACGGTTTTATAAAACACTGACAGAGGTTCCAGATTAGAAAACGATCCTATGTGTCGTTCTGGAGTCAGATGATCAAACCATTAATTTGGAGCACTTGTTGGCAGCCTTTGTGTCTTTTTAATTAAAGTCAAGCTTAACATTTGAATTCCTCCTCTTTGGAAATGAGGAAGTAAGGAAACTATAATGATGCTTCAATAGATTTCTCACATTTTCTCCGGCGTAGCTGCGGACATATTTATGGAAACAGCGTTTAGGCCTCAGGCCAGTGTTTAAATCTAAGTTTTCATCGAACATCTCATGGCCGGCTTCATAAATTTAAGCAGCTTTAATATTTGTCCAACAGCCAAGAATTCAGCGTTGGCTGACAAATAAAGTCCATTTTTACTTTTACAGCTCAATCCCACTCATTTTTCCTCAGAGGACTTTACAGTCTGCACATCATGAGACCTCTGACTCTCAGGGTCCAAGAAATATACGTGATCTTCTTCACAATGAAGACATTTCCTTATTGTTTGTCTTCAGAGTCAGCTGTCCTGACAACACTGCACATCTAAGCAGCTCCATGTGATCTAGACCTGTGATTTGGCGCCATATAAATAAAACTGAATTGAATTAACTGTTAAATGTTGGCCATTAGAACGTCCTTGAACGCACCGCCTCAAAGAGTTTTCAAAGTAGTCGTGTTTGAAGGGTTAAACGTGCCGTTACGGTGACAGTCCGTCCACGGGTTCGTGATGTCTGGGTTTCCTCCGTGAGCTCCTCGCTGACTGATGTTTGTGTTGGAATGTGGGCAGAACGAGGATTAGCCGGGTAATCCCTGACCAGAACAAATCTAATCCTCAACCTCATCCCTCACACCTCCGGACACTGAGCTATTCAGACACAGCGCACCGGATATGTGTGTGTGTGTGTGTGTGTGTTTCTGTAGCATGTGTGTGCTGTAGAGGGATCTTCAGAAGAGAGACAGAGAAAGAAAACCAGATGGGAAAGGAAGGAGAGAAGGATAAATGTTACAACCAAGAGACAGAAAGATCAGATATCAGTTGCTAAATGACCTCAGAAAAACTATGGAGTCTGTTTCGCTGCCTTTACCAACTCAGTTTATTGAATTAAAATGCTCTAAAACTAAAAGATTTGTTTGAAAAGCAAAGAAGAAATTATTACCTGAAAGTATCCAGAAGTTTTTTAAAATGAGAAAAAGTTGTTGTAGACTGCAGAGATCTTTAAGTCGCGCTCTGTTTGTCCCTCCCGCTCTCCCGTACAGTGTCTGGAGTTCGGCGAGGGCTCGGTGACAGGGGACATGTGCGAGGACCTGTGCGTGCTCGGCCTGGTCGAGTACAAGCGCTGCCTCTACTACGAGAACGGGAAGAAGGTGATCGAGGCGCGCTGGAGAGGAAACCCCATCATCCTCAAGTCCAAGCTGGAGAATTTCTCCTCCTACGAGCCGCTGGGAATACTGGACTATCAGGTGGAGTTTCCAGTCTGGATCCAGGGAAGCTCGACTTTACATCCAATCACAGTACATTAAAAAAAGATTTAGAGTTATTGATCTTTTGCTCTCTTCAACAGGACACAGCAGAGGAGCTCTCCCCTCTCGATGTGGTTTTCTACGCCACTTTGGAAGTTAGTGGTATCTATTTGCTGCTAGTAAAACTCACGAAACCTTTCTGTACACCGACGTTTACAGTGAATATTTGTTTCTTCTGATCTCAGGTACGAAACTCCCTGGGCCTGGCTGAGGAGGATGAGGAGGATGAAGGCGGAGGAGGAGGAGGAGGAGGAGGAGGGAGTAACAGCTCTCTGGCTGGACTTTGGGGGAAGAAACTGAAAAACAGAGACAAGAGTTACTCCAGAGCAGAGCTGGCTTCACTCTGGTCCCTGCTGCAGCAGGAGGAGTACACCTTCCTCAGGTAAAGGCTTCCTGTTGTTATCTCTCTGCTACAGTTTGGAAAAGTGGATCTATTCCAGAAAGTGGATTTGAATCACATTTTGTGTGTCTTTAGCGGTTGGCATTGGCATATACAGTAGCTAATGTTCAGGCCTTCGCACCACTTGCTGGTTTGCAGTCTCAACAAAGCCTCAACTTCACCGTCACTCCATCTATCGTAACATCTCCTCTGTGGCTCCGTTCTGATGTTTTCTTGCAGCACAATGAACTAAAACCAAACCAGACTTGTTGTTCACAGTTGCAGGTTTATAAGAATGTGGGTTGTAATGTTGTGGAAATCGCCTGCGTACTACATTTTTTGTCTCGACACACGACGGACTGCACAGATGGGGAGAACGATGCTGACTTCCATTCACAGTTTTGCACTCGTTTGGTCGCACAGACAGTGACAGAAGTAGCTGTGTGAGTAAAATGAAGTCTTGTTGCTACAGTAACACATCAAAATATAAGTATATGTAGTTTGAATTCATAATTCAAAACAAAAGTGCAAATGGCAGAGTAAAAAATATAAAGATTAGATGTATGCATGCATTTATACACTCAGCCAATCAGCAATGTTTGGTGCTACACCCTTAAAGTTCTTGTTCAAAGTACCACCCCCCCAAATATCCCCCCATTTACTTCCATTTTTAAGGCTGCAAGGCGAGGTGACATCGCCATCATGCAGCATCCAGAATGTAAAGGGTTTAACCTCTGGGAAGCAGGATTCCCAGTAAATTTAATGGATTCCTCACAAGAAATGATGTTGTTTCTTGTGAGCAATGACTTACAATGGTCATAGAGGAAAAAAGGTCACCAAAATCTTCAGGTGTCTCCCTCTGGGGAGCAAGAATATTCATATAAAAAGCAATGACTGTCTGACCAGTAGTTGTTGAGATATCTCTGTCTGGGCTGAGTGACTGACGATCTTAGTTTTCACCAATAATGAAGCAAAAAAATGAAAAATGCAATAAAATGTAAAGAAAACAGAGTTGTATAGACTTCATAACCGTATTGAGGCTTTATTATTATACTTTTTTCATGTCTCCCACTAAAAACCTTCAGAATTCTCTGATTTGATATTTAAGTCTTATCAAATAAACCTCATCTCATCCTTGAAAATGTCAGAAGTGTCGTGGGCTGGAGGACGAGAAAAAAGAAGACGACAGAAGACGTCAGTTTGTTTTCAGCCGGAGCGCACAGATGCTCAGAGAGCTCCTCCGAGTACGAAAATAAAACGAGGCGAGACGAGGTGACCCGCGCCGCCGCTGCTGCTTATCTGGAGGCCAGCAGGCAGAGCCGCGGTGACTAATGGAGTGTAGGATATACAAAAACAAACTGAGTGTGAGGGTGGATGGCTGTAAGGGAACAGAAACAAGAGAGGAAAAAAGGGGAATACTGTTCAAAAAGAACAAGCTGGTCATACATCATAAGGGTTTATAGCTGTTCTTTAACGGCCACGCTGGGAGGTGAAAAGTGGGTCATCACATAGAGAGGGGTGAGATGCTGTAAATGTTTAAATATTAGTATGACACTGCAGATTTTCAGGCAGACTCTCCTCAAAGCATTCACAGTGTTGTGTTCACATTTACATCTGGAGATGAAAAAGGAGAGTTTGAGAGAGAAGTTCAAATGCTATAAACACTTTCTTTGGTCACACAAGATGTTAGATCCATCGTGTTTATACAAGTTTTTTTGTCCTGTGTTCATAAGATAATAACTTAACAGTAACATGTATATTATCTTAGGGGAGTCCTGCTTGGAAAAGATCCACTGAGCATGTGAGGTAAAAATGTATCAAGACACCAGATAAGTCACTGTTTATAAAGGGTTTAGAAAGGTGCAGCTTATGGCTTTATTAATGGTTACAATATCGTTTACACATGCTTTGTAAATCAGACATGAATTAAAAAGAAGGACTTTTGGGTGGCCAGATATAAACAAGCCCTCTGAGTGGTTGGACCATTTGACCAAACTCCATTTATTAACAACTTACTGACATTTGCAGCTGCAGACTGGATTAGTGTCTTGTTGAAATGAATAATATTTAACTTAAGCAATGACAACAAAACTAAATAAGAACGAAGATTAATATATATACACAGAAAAACTAAAAATACACTATTGTAAACATGCCACATCAATAAAAACCTAAAGAACAGCTTTGTAGATATTCAGAAACATCTTCCCTCCTCTGTTCTCCAGAGTCCTGCAGGACCTCAGCACCCACGTAGCCAAGGTGTTGGGCTCTTGTGGACACTTCTACGCCGTGGAGTACCTGTCCGCCGGACACGCCTGGGACCAGAACATCTTCTCTCTGGAGGAGGTGGCGGTTTCCGGACCGCAGAGCCAAGCCGGAGCCCGAGGGAGGTGGACCGCCCGGGAGATGGTGCAACGCATCGCGCTGAGTTTTCTGGACATGGTGTGGCACTTTGACAACGACTTCACTCACAAACTGCACCTGTGTGACATCAAACCCGAGAACTTTGCCATCAGGAAGGACCTGACGGTGAGTTTAGAGTCACTTTGAAGGCAGTTAGACGACTTTCTCCTTCAGAAATACTCACATTGAAAACCACCACGCGAGCCTGAATGGCCTTAATGTTTTCTGAGAATATAATTGAACGGCCTTAGAATATAATTGAACATATAGGATAAAAGTAAAGCAGGGATTTGGGAGAAGAAAAGCAATAAAAGGCTAGGGATGTTTTTTTTTTTTTTTTTTTTAAAGAAAGCTATTAAAGAGATCGGAGAGTGGATGGCGGATTACGTGAGATTTTTCTAGAAGAGATGTTTTTTCAGGCTAAAGCAGATGTGACCCTGTTGCTTGGAAGAGAAGGTCACTCTATCATCTGCTGCAGGCAAAAAAAGTCCTTCATCTAGTTTGAAAAGGTCTTAACGAGGGCTGCCTATTGTTTGAAATGTTTGTGCCAATTAAATATCTGAATGTCATTACCAAAACCTGAATTATAACTATACTTTTTTATACTTTATTTCTTCACTGTTCACTTCAAATTTCCAAATAACAGTCATTTTTTAACCCTTTTAATATGTTAGAAAAGGGTTTAAATCTTTTGTGTTAGCGGGTCAAATTTGACCCGTGTTCGAATTCATTAATAAGCACTGAAAAAAACTATTAAGGTAGCAGATGAAGTCTGGTGACTGTTGTGCGTAAACTGACTGAACATTAAGGGTTCAGTGCAAGTTAATGGCACAAAACACAGAAAAAAACATTAACATGGGAGAATTTTCCAAAAAACAAACACACTAGCCACTTATTTGTTGCTCTAGGCGACCGCCTGTGTGGCCTATGCTGCGGGTCAGCCCTGTTTGGATATCTTTTTATATCCTTTTCCTGGTTTATAAAGTTTAACTCCCTTTTCTTTTGCTTTTCTCATGGCTCAGTAAAGTCAGAGCAGCTCTGGATGAAATGTGCAGAAACTCAATGACTCATTTATACACAGACACTAATCACAGGTGTGGAAACTAAAACTTCACAGCCATTTAAAGCTGTGTGTTTATTATCAGGTCAAACATTCAAGGGGATGGAAACTCTTGATCAGGGCCATTTTCAGTTATCACTTTGATTTAAAAAGGGCAAATACAATTAGTTTTCAGCACGATCAGTCATATTTTCAAAGTCTACCAGGGTCTGTAAACTTATGAGCACAACGGTACATCAGTAATGCATCCAAAACACTGGAACCATTTGTTAATAACTATCAAAGCATGCAATAAATTAAGATAAAACAACACTGTTATCATGTAATTATTCCTCAAGGAGGAAATAAAAGCAGATTAAATCAGGTAGCGTCTTCTTACGGGATGATTGATAACCACTTTACATTTTTTTCTCATAATAACAAGATCAGGATCTTTTAATTATGAAAAAACTACCCCATTATTATGAGTTAGTATCTCATAATTATAAGATAGTAAGTCATAATTGTGAGATAAGGACTCCAAGTTTTTTTTTCATTAGTGAATGCAAAGCACCTCCATGTAATTCACTCGACTAAAGACAACTTGGATGCTTCCCTTGTTTTAAAAAAACATCTTTACACAGGCAAAAATAAGTCTGCTATGAGCCGCAGCCAGCAACTCTTATCTCAAAGCCACTATTATTAATCACAAAGCAATCAGACTTCTCATACTGATGCATTCATCTTCTATGTTTCATCTGAAATACAATAAAAGTTGGAAGTTTGTTGCTTTTTTTTTTTTTTTTTTTTATCTCTATAAATACGACCACAGAGTCTGGCAGAGAGAAATGGATGTTCCTCCTTCTGTTTTCCTTCAGTTAAAAAGCAAAGCAGAGTTTTAATGCATCAGGAGTGTTTGGACACTGCAGTGCTGAGAAAATAAAGCAAAGGTCTGCAGTTGTTATTCCAGTGTTATCAGATGGTTTATGCAGCAGACTCGCGGTCATTAATTCAACACCATGTCAGGTCTCTGCTGGGCGCCAGCCAACAATCACAACTGAATCTAAACTATTTTATCTTTCTAACTTGGGGCCTGATGATTACTGGAAAGATAGAAGTAAAAAACTAAACTAAACCCCGTTTGTAGCTTCAACAAATGTCAAGTAAACCAGAGGCTCATTATTGCTCTGATAATATTAGCAGGATTTGTGTTTTTCCCATAAAAGTGCTGACTTAGAACAGGTTTTACAACTCACTGTTTATAATGCCAACACTGTAAAATGTTGCATGTAAAGAAAAAAACTCCCATAATGTTCACCACAAAAACACATAAAAAAACAGGGATGTGATTTGTGTGATTATTTTATTTTTTTACAGTAAAATTCAGTAAAAAAAATATTAAAAGTTTAACTGTGGTGATATATGTGGTGTTTCTTTTAATCTACATGCAAGAATCTACAGTGATTTAAGAAGTATTCAGATACCTTATTGCAGTAAAAGTACCAATACAGCAGTTTTTGGACTTTTTCTCTAATCTTTGATTTTTGCTGAAATGTGACGTTTCTGAAGGTCTTATCAGTCTGCAGCAGCTGCTCCTCTGAATCCTGCAGGTTGTTGTTATTCAGCTGCTAAGATCTACCTTCTACTCACTGTTACTGTTTACAAGAGGAAAGAAGAAGAAACAACGTTCTGATATCTTTGATTTTTGCTGAAATATTGGATCATTTGAACATTTATTGAAATGAAAGCATGTGAGAAGTTTAGAGGGAAAAATCACTATTTGGTGGAGCTGTTAACAACTCATAGACATGTGAAATGTGACCCCGACTACACACTGCTTTTTGTAAGACGTCAAAAGACAAAAAGGTTGGAAACTACTGGCTTCATCTTTAACAATGTGTTGTATTTTAAAAGCTTGTTATATTATCCATTGTGTCAAATCTTCATCTGAAAAGTAACTAAAGCTGTCAAATAAATGTAGTGGAGTAGAAAGTACAATATTTCCCTCTGACATATAGAAAGTAGCATCACATGGAAAGTACAAGAACCTCAAAATTGTATTTAAATACAGTAGTTGAGTAAATGTACTTTTTAAATAAGACATAAAATGCAATTCACCACCTTTTTCATGGTCATTAAAGAATGACAAAAAATAAATTTAATAAATAAACATATTAAGTTTTTAATTTAGAAACTTAACTTTTGCTTTTTTTAGAAGGTAATTGTCTTTGTTAAAAGTGTATTTAAATTATACATTTTTAAAAGAATGGGTATAAATTTATCACTAAATGTAATATTTATGTGTATTCAAATTAATAATTTCAATAACAATATAATATAATAATTTATTTTTAAAAATAAAATTACGTACCATGTTAAAGTGTAAAAGTATTCAGGTGTCATTCAGCACCTTATTAAAGTTTCTTATAGTACCTTTTAATGTCAACGCTGTTGGTCGGACAGCGCAACAACAGAAGGACCCAGATGAAGTTTCTCTCTCCTGCAGGTTGTGGCCATCGACGTGGACATGGCGTTCTTTGAGCCGAAGATGAGGGACATCCTGGACCAGAACTGCAGCAGCGACGACGACTGTAACTTCTTTGACTGTTCGTCCAGGTGTAACATGAACAAACGCAGGTGCAGCCCTCGCCGCAGGAACAGCAACCTGCAGGTAAGACCGGCCAGAGGAACGATCAAGTAGCCAGTTTCTCAAGAAGTGCATTTGGTGATAATCAGGTTTGTAACGAGATACTTAAACACAGAAAAACACGAGGATTACAGGTGAAAAAGTAGTTTTGGTACTTTTATTGACTTCCATTTTATGCAAATTTATACTTTTACTATACATCATTTATTTGACAAGTAGGTAACACTTTAAGTCTGTTTATCAATTATAATCAGTATATAAACAGTTTATAAATGTTCATAACACACTACAATGTTTATTAATGTTTTACAACTTTACACAAATAATGAATGAAGACTGTTTAAAACAAACACTCATTAAATGTTTATATAAATACTAAATGTGGGAACTTTAAAGTAAATGGCTACCAATAGCTCTAGTTACTAAAAGTAGATTTAGAAAAAATATTAATAATAAATGTTATATGATTTTACACCAAAATTAGTGTGTATACGCAGGTTTTTTAAATGCAGATAAACCTGCTAAAAATGGCCGATTGACTCCTCACCAGCTCACAGTAGATGAGTTTGCAGCACGGACGCCAGTGACACGTTGTTTACATATTTATATCTTTTACTTCGGTCTCTCTTTCAAACTCAACGCCGACTGAACGACGTTCAAACGCAGCGTTTGAACGTCGTTAAATTACATTTTGAATGTCAGTTGTGTTCATTTTCATTGATCAGTTCTGACATTTACTCTTCATTTGATAAAAGATAGAAGGCAATTTTCTTTTAAATTAAAAAAAAATAATTAAAGATCACTGATTAAAGTGCAAACAGCTTTCTATAACTAAAAAATAAGCTTCTGAGATTGAAACATGTTTTTCTGAAAAGGAAAGCTGCAAAATTTCAATTTCAAAAGTGTAAATTTGTCTCTTTTCATTCAGCGTTGCTCCTCTCAACATATTTAATGCGCTGTGACCTCTGACCTCTCTACTGTTATCAGTTACCTGTGAGGCTTTTCTTCCCCTCTACTCGTCTGAGTCTCAACGTGTCGCTGCCGCAGGATGAGCGACTAATAAGGAGGTTGATAAATTACAAGGTTGTCTGTTTCTCCCCGGCGCTGCACGAAGCCGTTTTTCACAACATTTAATTATACATGTGCAGTAAAGAGACAAGTGGAATGATAATTAAAGATCAGAAGAACCTGCTGACATGTTGTGTTTTCACATCTGTCATGAAGAGATGTTTTATCAGAAACCTGGACATGATTTTAATATATTTGTATTTATAAATCAGTTTTTTTTTCTGCAGGTTCAGTGAACAAATAAAATTTTATCTTTTATTTTCTGAAAATCTAAAGATATATGTAAAAATGTCATTGAGTCAAACAGGACTTTATCATTATCATTATCATTATTGCTATTATTATTATTATTATTATTATTATTATTATTATTATTATTATTATTATTATTATTATTATTATTATTATTATTATCTTAATCAAGGCCCATTTAACCAATTTTATAACAAAACAAATAAAAAAAACTCTTCATTCATTAGTTAGAGTCCAAATGAATGAATGAATTTTTAGCTTTATGTATTAGATGACATTTTAAATATTTACAAAAGAAAAAGTGAAAAAAGTAAAATGTAATTTTTCGTTTTGTCACAAATTACACTACAAATTTAATTTGAAAATTAAAGAAAAAAAATCTGTCATAATTGTGTTTAACATTAATATGTATTCCCCATTCCTCTGTCGATACTTATTTTTAAATGGTGTCTAATGTTTCTTATTAACAGCTCTTCTCAGTTTATTTATATATTTTTACACTTTTTATTGTAAATTTCTACATTATTTCTTTTATGTATTATTTACGATCTCTTGACTTGTGGTATTTTCTCTTACTTTGCATATTTTGATCATTATGCAACACAACACTGAGGCACCTTCTTTCTGTGCCAACCTGCCAAATGATTATGATTTATAATTTCTATTTGTATAATTAGTTTTTTGTTTAATGACTCTTTCTGAGTCCGTTATAAATAAAGTTGCTCTAAAAACAAAGTTACAAAAGAACAAACATTTTTGCAGATTTCTCTTTTTTTTAAATAAGGAATTCTAAATAATTTCTAAATCTTTTTCCTATTATTATTATTATTATTATTATTATTATTATTATTATTATTATTATTATTATTATTATTAATAGTAGTAGCAGCAACATCACGTAATATACACAATAAACATTAAAAATGCTCTCATGAGTAATTATAAGAAATTGTTTCATATATCATATATATTATACATTTTTACATTATTACAAATATGAAATATTACAATTTTATATACAATAATAACAATACTAATATTTTTTATTTTTAATGGCTGGATGTTTGGGTTTTTTTGCCTAGGAGTTATTATGATTAGAAATTTTATTAGTATTACTAGAAGTGGTGTCATATTGGTTCAATATTATGATTGATTAATTTGATCAAATACAATGATTTAATCAAATTAAATTGTGAAAATGGCCAACTTTTAAATAATTCAAACTATTACTTGAAGTGATCCTCCTCCTCCTACTACTTCTAATAGCAATGATAATAATAATAATAATAATAATAATAATAATAATAATAATAATAATGTACATTTAGGCTGTTTGGATGCAACTCTGTGAACCCTGTTAACAGTAACATGAGGCCATTTTGAAGCGTCGGCCCATCAGACTCGGAGGAGGAAACGTCTGGGACACAAAGGCCGAGCCGGACATCGTCGTCACCGCTGTCATCGCCATGACAACACTCGGACAGACTCTCATCACCCTGCCGCCTCCTGTATCACATGTCATATGATAGGAGATACCTACATTCATCTGAGGAGGACGTGTGAATATGAGACCAGAGGAGACGATGGAAACCTCCATTCCACAGCAAAAACTGACTTTAGATAACAGCTGGTTATAATGCCGGGCTCCCAAAAGATGGAAACATGGTTAAAGAAGAAAATAAAGCAAGAAATTAAATAAAAAATAGAAAATAATATGAGTGTGGAAGCTGTAGAGGGGAGAGGAAAGTAGAAAAAAGAAAGGAATGATGAATGAATGATAAAATAATTGAAGAAAACTGAAGGCAAAATAACAAAAAAAAATATTTTTTAAAAAATCAATGATGAACAGAAGAAAAATTTATAAGAAGAGAGAAGAACCAAAGATGAAAATTAAAACTTAAAGGAATAAGACGAACAGAACGAGAAGAAACTGGGGAAAGCTGGGTGATGAGATGGAAAACAACACAAATTTTTTTTTAAAAATGGACGAAACAAGAAAAGAGAAAGCCTGATAAAAAGGGTAATAAATAAAAGGGAAATGAAAACAGGGGGAGAAAAATACAAGAAGAAGATCAAAGAAGAAGACAAACAACCAAAGATGAAGATAACAAAAGGAGAAATTAAACGACAATCAAGAACTTGATGGTCAAAGAAGTTTTACACAAGAAATGAGATTTTAAAATCTAAGGATATTGAAAGGTCCCATTTACACAAGCCGAAGATAAGTATAATTTACAGGATAAAAACTTCTTAACCTAAATGCAGATAAGGATGCAGCTTTGTAGCTATTTGGGGACACACAGTGAATATACCCAAACCCTCAAAATTAGAAGATCTGCGACATTTAATAAGAGAAAAAGAAATTATTGCTTCCAAGATTTATTGTTGAATGAAGTGCCCTTCAAGGCACTTAGATAAAGATGTTTGGGGTTCAATTTGAACACAAAGTCTCTAAATCAGTGAAAAACAAGCTGATTGACTGAAATCTGGTACACATGATACATTTCACCCCAGTGAAACTTAGCAGAATGGGCTTGTTTGACTCTGATGTATGGTGGCTTTGTCTGCAAGATGGGCACTTTTCTATCATGTGGTCTGCTATTGGTCAGTTTTTAATTTTCCAAATACTTCAGTTGTCCAGTTGTGGTAGATTTTTTGAGTCTTGTGAAGTGAGAGTAGCTATTTCAGGCACCCAGAAGTGGTTCCAGAAGTAAAAGCTTAATTCATTTCCCTCAATGCTGCACGACTGACAGTTGTACCGCTTCCAAGTCTTAGATTGGCATGAAACTCTTGTGGTTGAAAAAGATGAGCAACTGTGCTTACAAAATTATACGGCAAACAGTGGAAACTAAACCAGAAAATACTCCCAGCGGTTTAAAGATGAATTCAGCACACGATATGTCCAGTAATTTAAGGCAATGTGGGATAAAGTGGCTCTTTCTCTCAGGGTCTTTCTGGGTTGCACAGTCACCACGGATCCTTACCTCAAGGCTCTTGGCCCAAACATCATAAACAACCATTAATCATTGGTTGTATGACAACCAAAAGACTTACTGCACGGCAATGGAAATGTGCAGATGTAGTGGACGGTGATTAATGGTTGAGATCTTTTCTTGATGGAGAAGGTTGAGCTATGCAGTCTGAGTGGTCCGACGTGTTGAACGGATCAAGAAAAATTCCTCTTTTTCCTAAATTGGACCCCCAGTCAACTGTCTTAACTTACTTCTGTATCACCTCAGTGTATTTATTTATTTCTATCTTGTTCTATATTTTGATAATATTTTTTATCACTATTATTATATGTACCACATGACTTAATCTTTGTTACTATTGTCTAGTATGCTATTATTGGTTTGCCTCTGTAATATGCATATTTGTAACTTTATGAAATAAAAATTACTAAGCAAACACGGAAAACTAGAACAAAAAATAAGAAAAAAATAGCAAAATAAGAGCAATGAGATTAAAAGAAAAGGGAAAAGATGAGCTAAAAGGCAAATATAGAAGGATAAGAAAGAAGAAAGGGAAACCAAATAAGGGACAAAAAGATAAAAAGGAGAGAGGAATAAATTAGAAAGAGAAAGTAGGATAAAAGAGGATGACCCACAGACACAATAATCAAAGAAAAACTAAGATAGAAGGAAAAATACAGATGAAAAGAGCAAAAGAAGAGATTCAAAACAACAGAACCAGACAATGAATGAAGAAAAGAAGCAAAACTAGAAGAGAATACATGCTGAAATAACAGAGCACAAAAGAAGAAATAAAAATAAAAAGCAGAAGATGGGAAAATATGTAACGGGATCAAAGACAAAACAAAAAAAATGGACAAAACTTGGGAAGAGAAATATGAGAGAATGAATATGATTTAAAAAAGGATAACAAGCTGTTAATAAGATAAATTAATACAGGAGGAAAGATACAGATGGAGACAAAGATGAAAACAGAAAATAACCAAAGATGAAGAGAATGAGTGAAAATGGAGACCAGATACGAACTCGATCAAGAACTTGATGATTAATATAGAGAGGAAAACAGGAGAAAACAAAAGAAGAGATGAGATGAAAAGAAAAAGGAGACAAAGAGATTGAAAAAAAGGGAAGATAATGAACAAAGAAAGAGAAGACGAGTAGACAAAAGCTGCTGATGACACGTCCGTGACACGCTGCTCCCTGATTGGTCCATGTGAGGCTGCACAGGTGAATCCTGACCTGTGATGACCCTCCGCTTTGTCAATCATGTCCTCAGAGAAAGGAAGCATTGTCTTTAACTCTGTGTGCGTGTGTGTGTGCATGTGTGTTGTGTTGTGCTGACTGATGTTTGGTAATGAATAGCGAGGCGTCATCTGCATATTGACGTACTTTCATTTCTTCCCTCTCTTTTCCATTCCTCTTCTTCACCTTTGCTTCTTTTTTTTTGTTTCCTCAACACATTCTCTCTTTTTTTTGTCTTTTTCTTTCCTGACCCCCCCCCCCCTCCTCTCTCTATTCTTTCTTTGATTTTTCTCTCTAGGTGATTTGTGAGAAGATTTTCAGGCCGTGGTTTTCTCCCACGCTGCTCGGAGCCAAAGCAGGACTCCCTCTGCAGGTAGGATTGTTTTTTTTATTTATATATATATATATTTACATTTTCTTAATAATATATTTTATATGACACTTTATTTTATGGATCCCTTAGTTACAATAATTTCCTTAAAATTAGCTTCTATGTACCTGTTCATTCAGGTAATTTCTTTGAAAATACGTGATTTAATGTATATGGGAAATAATATGCTTATATAAAATTTTGCAAATAACAACTAACCCAAATATAAAAAGTTGGCACTTAGCAACTAAACCAACGTTTTAAAAATGTTTTTCCTATAATTTGGACCACCACCCTTTTTACAAAATAAAATAGATACCTGAAAATTACTCAGAATTTTTCCAGGAAATTAGTATAAAAATAAAGAACTTGTAAAATAAAGCTTTACCTTTATTTGGAATTGTTTTTTATTTGTTTTTATACAATGTTTTGTCAAATAATTTATCAGAAAGTGATACAAGACAATAATAACTCAAAGTCTCTTGTACTTAATATGAAACTCAGATGTCTTTTGCACACAGAGGCTGTTCAAACATATCCAGTGGAAACAATAACAAATTAAGAAAAGACATTTCTTTCTTTGACATTTATTACAACCACAGCAACCTCAGCCCCCCAGAGTCCCTCTGGTGTCAAACTCTCCTGTAAATTATCACACACATAACTTTTTTAACAATTCTAAGGTAGTTTTAAGTTATGCCACTGCCAAAATGGAGAGAGAACGACATTAGTTAAGTAAATAAAACATATATTGAGTAAATATTAAAATGCAGAAGGGTGTAAAAGTATTTAAAAGAGGAGAGTGCAGATCAGACCCGGAGCAACTTTTTATGGTTAATGACAGATTTTGGTGGTTTCGTCATCTAAAAAAATGTCTTCTGTGTGTTTGAACAGGTGGAGCTGCAGCGAGCCGTGCAGGAGTGTTCAGAGACAGACGGAGGCGTGGAGGAGAGTGAGGATGGAGGAGGAGGAGGAGGAGGAGGAGGAGGAAGAGGAGGAGGTGGTAGGGACGTCCATCAGCGCCTCTTCAACATCCTGACCCGCCTCGTCCAGGAAGGAGGGACTTCAGATGAAGGAGGAGGAGCCTGGGAGGCAAAAGGCCACACCCACACCGCACTGAACTTCTGAGGTGACGAAGCGAAGGCCGGCAGGGACTGAAGAGTGCTACAGAGGAAGGATACTGAGAAATAACAGGAAGAAAGAAAAATATTAATGTTTCTTCTTCCTGGGTTTTGAAACACTCATCCTCGAACCAAATGACTCTCGTTGAGAAAAAACACTTGTTTACGTGCCGGCTGATGGGAGAGATTTAGCTTATTCTTTAGGTCAGTATGGATGCTTATCCTTGGATCAATATCCAAATTAAACCAGATCTAGATTCACAAGGAAATATAGTGCATTGCTGAGACATATTCAAGATTTTATCTGAGCAGATATAAATGTACAATTCATGGAAACTCATGTCGTGTACATTTGGTCTGGGTTTGTTTTGGGCCTCTCAGCTCCTAAGAAGGGAAATTTTAGTGTAGTATGCATTGATATTTTTGTTTGTTTCCAACTTTGTGTCAACAGTGTTTGTCCCTTTCCTGTTTCAACATAACAATGCCTCCGAGCACAAAGCCGGCTCCATAAAAAAAAAAAAAAAAAAGCTTTTCTCAGTTTGGTGTGGGAGAACTTGAACTGGAACGTAGACTCACTGGTGCTTTTGTTTCTGAGTGGGAGCAAATCCTGCAGCCAGGTTCCAACATCTGGTGGAAAGACTGGAACCAGAGGAGGAGAGGCTGTAGTGTTCGGGTGTCCACGTACTTCTGTGTACATATAAAAGGGTCCAACAAATCATAATGTGCTCTGTCTTCTCTCTGGACATAAACTTTAGGGCTGCAACTAACAATTATTTCCTTATCATTTAATCTGCCAGTTATTTTCTCAGTTAATCAGAAAATGGCGAACATTTCCTGTTATAATTTCTCAGAGTCAAATGTAATGTTGTCAACATGTCTTGTTTTGTTTAATCCACAGTCCAAAACCCAAATATATTCAGTTTATTATCGTTTCTGACAAAGAAAACATCAAAACGTCACACATGGCTAAAACAGTTACTTGATTTATCAAAGTACAACAGTTGCAGATTATTTCTCTGTCAATTGTTGCAGCTCTAATAAACTCTGAGGATGTTGTGTTTGGGGAAACACCCAGACCAGGACTGGACAGAGAGAGCTCAGAGATGCCTTAAGTGTCTCCTCATCAGAGGAATATATTATGGATCGACTGTAAATGGATCCTCTCTGATTTTATTTCTTCCTTAACTTAAAGGCACCCTGTGGAGTTTTTTGTCCTTGAGTAGTGCTGTGGAGCAGTTTTTATGAGTCAGTCACCATTGTGTTTGTTTAGTGTGACACCTTCCTGTCAATGTTATCACGCTATTATAGAGATCCACAGTTAGAGCTCGAGGATACGCACGAGTTTTGGTGGTAGATAAACTCCACAGGATACCTTTAACCAGCTAGTCTCAGTGAGATTTTAAAAACCTCTCTTGTTTGAAGAGAGACTGTGGTGAGAAAACATCTGTGTACATAAAGTGTAAATGCTGATAAAAGCTGCAGATAAGATGTAACGTATGTAGAAAACATATTAATCACTAATAACACCAGTTGTTTGGTGAATCGATGGCTCTCTTGGTCATTTTAAGGTTTTACGATCGGCTGCATTTCAGCGTTTTGAAGGCAGATAAGATATTTTTTTGATTGAAGCTGCTCCAATTCAACTATATGATTTTTTTCCTCATGATATCTTTATTTTGTACATTTGATCTGTTGATTAATTTTGGTTAATGGTTGGTCCATGATGAGGAGAGTGATACTGTAATAAAGATCAGCAGAGACAGAAAACAGTTTGTTTATATGAGTGATTAATATTATTGCCGGTCTGAAACTAGAAAAAGGTCCCCAGTCCTCTACTGATCTGGAGGCTTCAAGTTTCCACATCACACTTGTGTAAGTTGAATATTAGACTAGGATTTGCTCCAAATTAGTTGTGAGGTCACAAATCCTGCTCATATCTCCGCCCCTAAAAGTCAGATTTTCATCAAACTCAGAGGGACTTAAAACTTTCCACCAAATTTCAGTGAAATCCTGCAGACAGACGATCGAGAAAAAGACAATGTTAACGTCCTAGCCGGTAACATTCACCAAGTTTAAAAGCATCATGCAGCCTTGTGGAGCCTCTGTAGAAAACAGAAAGGATAAACTGAGGCTTCAGCGGTCTCAGTTAGCTGAATCTAGTCTGTATTTTCCAAAAATTACAGCAGATAACATACAACATTTAGTTCTTTCCTTGACGAGCTGTGTGATTTATCCTAGTAGTCGTGTGTAGATTCGTTGCAGGAACATACTATGTATTCATTTGCACTGACGTCCTTGTCAGCTTTGGTCAGCTCAGCGGGTGATGACACACCAGATAAACTCAGACTGAACCATATTAATGTCTTATTAGGTGCAGAAACAACAGCTGGAGATCAACCCTGAGATGTCACACATGCACCAAAACATGAAAAACACATTGAGCCTCATGCCAGAACATCTTCTTCTAATAGACCTCTCTGACTTTTTTTCTGTGATGTTTGTTTGTTTGTTCCAAGTTGAATTCAACAAACCTCTCACAGACATCACAGAATCACTGACTTATAGTAAATCTCTAGTTTCAGCCGAGGCGTTGAAACGTTCCTGAGATTTCATCACGAGCATCATCGATGCCTCTAAAACGTTCCATATAAGGCGACTCGTTCTGTTCTGTTTGTGGGCGAGTTTCATTCTCAAAGAATGAAAAGAAGAATTTGAGGTTGCTGCTGTCAGAAATCAGCGTCAGTCGTTGTTTTAGAGGAGCTGAAACAATCCAAAAATATGAATCCATCAGAGCAGCACTGCACTGTGTCTGTGACGCCTGCGTTTAGAGGAAAGGCAAAGAAGCAGAGAGTGAGATGAATGCAAAAAAAGGTTCCAAACCTCGTCCTCAGCAGCTGATAGTCAAGTTTCTTTAACAAACCACACACATCATCAGTGAGTTTAGACAAATCAAGCGCTCCTCATCAGTATTTATGTGTCCACTCAGCCTATTTTGCAACCACAATATATAATTCCTCTCACAGGCGGAGAGTTTCATTGGTCTGAATATCAAGAAACCAAAGAAAAAAACCCCACCACAACTCACATTTTGTGGGTTTTTCCCCCCTTATAGCAGCCATATGCATCTAGCATCTATATTTCCTCCTCTCTCTCCTCTCCTCTCCTCTAGACGTTGGCCTCTGAGCAGATCAAGTTTCAGGGTTTCTGCAGAAATCCAGAGGAAAGCTGAGACGACGCAGAGAACAGAGACGAAGCAGCGGGAGACCGACGGTAGACGCAACATGTCAAACACGAGCCTCCATCCTCCCAGACGCAGAATCCAAATATATAAACTGAAGCTTTTATTTACTAAATAATGACACACACTCTGATGTTGTTCTGACTGTGAACAAACACAGAATCAGCCGTTTCAGCACATAGCGATCAGTTTCTGTCTGTTTTTCTGCTGCATCTTCATCTCAGGACAAATATGCTTCAATCTGCATACAAACAACATGTAAAATTGGACTTTGGCTATTTGAAAGCGTAATTTGTGGTGTTATTTGCATACAGATTGTGAGTCTGGGTCATTTGTGCGAGTAGAGCTTGGTGAAAATTACTCTGTTATTATGGTGTGTTCAGATATTCAGCCGTTCCAGTGGTGCTCTGTATGATAATATACAGCCTGTTAAAATGACCTGGTACCTTGTGATAACCTGAAGTACCCAACATTATTAAATTCAATTGCTGTAGCTGTTGCTGGACTATTACCTGCCAGTCAGCATGACGAGAATAAATCAGCTCAAACTCGTTCACATCCTGATAAAAAAAAGCTCAACATGGTGCAGAGAAAGTGTCCAAATAAAGACTAGTGAGAGGCTGGAGGAGCTTATGTCTGTGTCATATCGATCATATGAGAGTTTAAAACACTGCACATTGACAGAATTACAATATATCCTCTAAATTTGGATTTAATTACATTGAAGAACTGATTTGGCTGACATGAACACCAAGTTGGAGCTTTCAGAAAGTTTTCACACAGTTTTACAGCTCTAATCACAACCTGAAGGTCGATATGAACACTATTTACAAGACAGAAACTTGACTTTTTTACTATATTTGTTTATATTTCAGTAAATTGGCACCATTAAAATGATGCTGCCTCTTTAGCAAATTCTTACAGGGAGTTAAAGGAAACATCTATTACATATTTCAAACAGAAAAATACACATGACATTAAATATCCTTTGCATCTTAAGTCTTATCTCCAGATACATTGGCCAAACCAAAACCCAACAAAAGCTCTAACAGACAGCAGATACTTCTCAGGGTTCACATCATAACCTCATTACAAAAAAATGGAAAAACAGTGTCTTTACTCTCTGATTTCTATGTCGATTTATTGACGTTTGTTCGCGATGCACACCAGAGATGATGATGTTCTGGTGAAGTGTAAGTCTGAATCTGAAAATATACGTATCATGTTTGAGTATCTCACATCTTGAAAGCCTCTGTTTTATGTCAGCGACGGTCCTCACGAGCATAGAAGCACAAACAGAGCCAAGAGAGACAGCTGGAGAAGAGAGGTAACACGCAACAACAACACGCAATGCAAAAGAAATCATCGTCAAATTCAGACTGACCACTGAACACGGTGAGATTTTTGATGGCAAGAGATGCTGTTTGGTTTCTGTTTGGTGTTTTGGTATAAAACATAGAAACAGGAACTGCTCTCCAACAAAGACCTCATGCTGCTTCTCTGCTGCCAACATGCAGGTTTAAATTCTTATTTTTCTTTTAACAGTGTGGATGAGTTCATTCCTGGATCCATTTCCAGTGAAGATCTGCAGATAAGCAGATAAACAGAAGCATGTTACTACAGTACTATTCATAAAACACAAGATTTAGATTTCATTAAAAATTCAGTCGCGTGTCCACAGAAGTCCATAGCGAAAACTTTTCCCCTCAGACTACAACTATAACCTATAAGTGTGTTTTCATCCAACTGTTTTTATTCACATTTTCAAAGAAAATTTGATATAAAAAAATGCAAATTGAAATATTGCAAAAAAGTTTTTACACTTGTTTTTTAAACAAGTTTATATTTAAAGCACAATCAATCCTGCACATCTTTCGACTGTTTTCTTTATAATTTCACTTTCTTCTTGTCAATGAACCTGAAACTACATAACTGGCATTTATCTGCCTGTCAACACGTACACACCATGTGTATTGATGACTATACAACAGTAGTAGTTATGTGTAGAAACTGTAGAAAGAATTTAAAAAACAATGAACATAATCTTGAGTTTTGCAGAACATCAGCGTTCTTGTCTGGCATTGGAGTTCCACACTGTTTTTCTCTGGATGACTTTGTGTTTCCTTGACGGACTTGAGATCTGTGACCACTTTGCCTTTGTTTTGCGTTTTATTACGAAGCACTTTGCGGCGTCTGATCTGTACAAGCGCTATGCAAATATGTTTTATTTCCTTGAGTTCAAATAATTTCTTGCAGTGCAGACAGCTCAAAGCAGTTTTACAAGGATAACGTTGTTAAACTGGCGTCACAGATCATCAGCTGTTTGTCTCCACATATAAACATGGAGGAGCTTGAGGTGCCGCTCCCGCTGATTGACGTCAAATCACTAAACCGAGAGTTTAAAATCAGACGAACCCCCTGCTGTGACTTTACATAATGAGGCGTTTTATGGCTTGTGTGATCTGGTTTGTACTTGACATTTTAACAAGTACAGATTTTATTGCTTTATGTAACAAAACTAGCAGAATCATCAGTAAAATCACTCCGACGGTGTGAAACTTCTGGTGCTGAAAACTTTCCTTCCAGTCCGAACTTGCACTCTTCCTGCAGGAGGAGACAAGTTCAGTCACTGCTGTAGGAATCCTGAATGTTTGCCAAAGGAGGTTGATAGATTACAGGTTACTTAATTCTTCTCAGGAGATCATTTAAGATTTATGACGTTTGTTATTTAGTGGCCAAAAAAAATCTGATTAATCAAAGATGTGCTCAGCACCGTGAACTCTCACTGTGTTCTTTCTTCTTGACAGATTTAATTATCTTGTTTTTCTTTTCCACATGATTTTGCCAGTTAATATTTAATAGGTTGTGGTGATTGTTGCATTAAAAAAAAAAAAAAACATACAGCTACAGGGTTCATTCAGTCTGTCATGTCATGAATGTTACAGGAGATTGGCAGCTAATTTTCCAGCTCTCAGGTTTTAGTCTGAGCTGTCAATCACCGCATGTTTACCTACAACCACTCGGTTCAAGCAGAAATGCGGTAGCTGTCAGCAGTTAGTGCTCTTATTTCAAAGCTCTAGTGGCTCTTGTTAAGAAACAAAATGAGAAATCCACTCTAAATACACCTCCACGCATGATTTCACTGCGATTGAAATAAAAGAGAATAAAACCAGAGCTGGTTTCGCCTGAAACAATTACATTTTCCTGGATGGAAATCGGTCATCTGCTTTTAATTTCTTGCTATCTGATGTTTCCAGCAGTCACCAGAGGAGCCAAGTAAAACTGATGTTCACTATCCCAAGAGGAGAAGTTTGTTGGAAACCACACCTACTCTTAAACATTAAATCACTTTAGTTTAGTTTGCACAAGAGAGAAAACTGAAAGTTGACGGACGCTGACAGCTGAGGAGTTACACACTGAAAATTACAAAACAGGCAGAAATCTCAGAGACGGACATCTCAAAACCAAAACTATCTGCATGCATGCATATTTTGCATATTTGGGTGAATGAACCCTTTAAGAGAATCTGCAGTCTGTTTGTTTAGAGATTCACTGAGAGCTGAAGGAAATGATTCATGATGAGCTTCACAGTAATTCACACAAATGCAGAGCTTAACTTCCATTTGTTGCTTTAGTGAATTCTTTAGTGAACTCAATAAACATCATTTACCATCACAAACTGAACTCAATCATGAAACATTGCTGTAACCTGCATGATAGTTTATTAGCTGCTTTGAATTTAAAATAAATATACTAGTACCAAATTTTGTGCACCTTTAGCTGTGCGTGGCTGCAGCTCATCCCAGCTCACACTTGTCAGTGTCCATGTTTGATTGACAGTAGCTGAGGGTTTGTGTCGGTGTCTGTGTTTGATTGACAGTAGCTGAGGGTTTGTGTCGGTGTCTGTGTTTGATTGACAGTAGCTGAGGGTTTGTGTCGGTGTCTGTGTTTGTGTTTGATTGACAGCAGCTGGGGTTTGTGTCGGTGTCTGTGTTTGATTGACAGCAGCTTGGGTTTGTGTCGGTGTCTGTGTTTGATTGACAGTAGCTGGGATTTTGTGTCGGTGTCTGTGTTTGATTGACAGCAGCTGAGGGTTTGTGTCGGTGTCTGTGTTTGATTGACAGTAGCTGAGGGTTTGTGTCGGTGTCTGTGTTTGATTGACAGTAGCTGAGGGTTTATGTCGGTGTCTGTTTGATTGACAGTAGCTGAGGGTTTGTGTCGGTGTCTGTTTGATTGACAGTAGCTGAGGGTTTGTGTCGGTGTCTGTTTGATTGACAGTAGCTGAGGGTTTGTGTCGGTGTCTGTTTGATTGACAGTAGCTGAGGGTTTGTGTCGGTGTCTGTGTTTGATTGACAGCAGCTGGGGTTTGTGTCGGTGTCTGTGTTTGATTGACAGTAGCTGAGGGTTTGTGTCGGTGTCTGTGTTTGATTGACAGCAGCTGGGTAAACAAAATGCTGCTGCTACAAGTCCTGAACAGCATCTAACGGGTCCGAAGTGACATTTGCAGGTATGTTTGGTAAATAATGTTTCTGGTGCACTTTTTCCTGGTGAATATTTGTTTGGTGACAAGTTCAACAAGCTGAACTGCAGAACAAGACGTGTGTTCATGTTATAAAGTTAGATAACAACAACAACAACAGCAACAACAACATACATTAGCAGCAAAGCTAATGTGGGTTGTTATTGTTCAGAGTCTGTTACTCTTGTATTTAATGCTCATGCCCCTAAAGTATGGAAAAGTCTGATGGTTGATTTGCAGTTTGCACCAACACTGTCCTGATTTAACAATAAACTAAAGACATTTTTATTTTGTTAATATTTTAACTAAGTATGTGTGTCTAACGTCTGCCTGTATCTATGCCCTAACCATATTTACACTGTTTTACTGTTTTTTAAAGCACTTTGAAATGTGTCTGTATGATATTGTCCTCTACAAATAAACTTGTGTAGTGTAGCAGGATGCAATCAGGCTCAGTGTGACCATCTGCGCTGCCTGTGATCAATATTAGATTTGCTATAAAGGTCTCCATCTGCATAAGAGGAGGATGGAATGATATTAAATCAAAATAAGGCAGAACTAGGATTAAAAAGATAAGTTTCTTTCTTTCAAGTTTCTGATTGTTTTTTTCTGAAAAGAAACACATTGATTCACAGAGCAGATACATGTGTGTTGCTGTGGTAGACAAAAAAAAGAAGTTTAATTTTTTGGACTGATGACTTCACAGCCAGATGTTGTAGGTACATAACTGTTGTTTCATGTGTTGGTACATAGATCTGAACGACAAATTCACAACACAAGATTCATAATAAATGGTTCCTTTCACATTTTTTTTAAATTAATCTAACCCTACAGAGATATGCAGGGTTTTCATCCTTCCTCCTCTAAACTGGAATCAAACACCAACTATTTGAACTTTAGTTTTGTGAGAAATGTTTTCACTGAGTTCTGACTAGTTAGCTGCAGTGTTTGAGTCTGACTGCATAATTAGTCCAGTTCATTCAAAGTTTGAGCTCTGCTGCTCTGCTCCAGTTCAATTAAAAGAACATGAGATAAAAAGGTGGTAAACTGGCACTTTGTTTCTGTTTTTTAGAAACTAATTTCACACTGTGTTAAATCTGAACTGGAAGTAATAAACTCTCTGAGCTGTGAGAGAGAAGAGAGAGAGAGAGCAGCAGGATGATTTAGTCATTTCCATCTCCTCTGCCAGTGAAACCAGAGATGTTTGTGTTAATCACAGTGGTCTGTGTGTGAATGTGGAAGTTCTTCAGTCTTAAAACCTCAAGTGTGAAATTAGGTGTGAAGCAGGCTTTGTGAAAAAATAACATGAACGTAGCTTCTGTCCGACCTCCACACAGTCTGGATGTGAGAGTGCTGAGTGCGCTCATTAAACCAGCAGGAATCACTTCCACAAAAAAAAAAAAAAAAAAAAAGTGAAATCCTTTGCATGTAAGTTGTTCTGCTGATGTTCCTTTCCACGTAGCAGTTTGGTTTCTATCTCTGAATGAAAAAGCAGGAGTGGGGGGAAAAAGTAGGAAAAAATGTAAAAGCAAGATCAGGTCCAGGAGCAGTGAGTAGAAGAAAGGAGAGAGTCTTATATCACCTGACTCTGAGCAGGCAGAAAAGGTTTGTTTTCCTCGCTGAAACACAAAACCAGAGTTTTCACACTTGTCGGTGGAAACACACACACACACACACATTCCCAGCCTGTTCCAGGTGACCTCTCCTGGATCTCTGCTGACGAGCGATGAGGCGTTTCTAACATGTGACCAGTTTCCTGCCATCTGGCTGCAGTTGTTGCTGCTTCTCTGATCACAGAGCAGCAGACTTCAAAGACAACCTGCAGGACGAGGTTCATAGATGTAGGACATAGGCAGAGGTATAGGTGTTCACAGGGGACCTATTGTGCTTATTTTCAGTTAATGTTACAGTGTCGGATGTTCGTATTTAACGTGGCCAAAGTTTCAAACAATGAGGTAAACGTATGCTCCCTGTGAGCAAAAACTGCTCTGAAGTTTCCAACAGTTTTTCTACTTTCATGGTGATTTCAGATTTCTTTATATGGTCGTCTACTGCAGAGCTTCAGTGTGTGTGTGTTGGTCAGCTGGTCTCATTTGTTAGAGCTGGAGTTCACTGCACCACTGCGCTAGCATTATGGCATTTCTGTGTCTGTTTCTACTTGTGCTATTCCTCCCTGCGTTATTTCTAACTGATCTTCTGAACAAAGAGATCAAATTATCTCCAGATGTTGTTGTGTTGACCTTTTTTTTTTTTTATTTATAGAGCTGCTAACAAAGCTCTGCTAATTTGGTGATGAACACATTTCATTTACTATAAATTCTTTGAGTTATTTAGTCATTTAAAAGCTTTTACTATGAAACAGTAAAGCAGGAAATGTTGGGTTTTCATCAGCAGTAACTTAACATGACTGATACAGCTGAAAGTAATCAGCAAACTTCAGCTTTCAGCTCCAACATGTACGGATGTCTTTGAGAAGTTGAACATTTGGAGTAAAGAAGGAGAAAAAGAAGTGAAATCCTGCTACTATAGTTTGTTTACGTAGCCTCCGGAGCCGGAGGAAGCTTCCTGAAAGCTGACCAATCAGAACAGAGCGGGCTCATCAGGAGGCGGGGCCTTAAAGAGACAGGAGCTAAAACTTCCTGTTTCAGACAGAGGCTGAACTGAGGGGCTGCATAAAGGACCAGTAGAAGATCAATAAGGAGTTTTTATTCCAGTAGAGAACCAGAATATAAATATAGAGGCTGGAGATGGAAAATACTGTCAGCAAATCCCATGAAAAGATAAAAACTATCATTGGGCTTTAACAATTTTGAATTCTTATTATTTTTTTCTCGGGCTGAGTTTTCCAAGTCACAGATGTCCTCTTTAGTTGAACCTTTCTGTCAGAAAAAGGTGAAAAAATGTAAATATTCATCTGGACTGAAGCTCATGTTGCTGGTCTTCACTCTGGGCCTCCTGTGGAGGTTTCTGGAAGTCATCAGAGAGGAAAGGGAGAATGTGTGTGTGTGGTTTAATGCAACCTGGAGTTATTGTCTAGCGTTGACACGACCCAGAGGCCCCGCACTGATACTATATATACACACATGTATATATGTACGTATGTACGCATGTGAGTTCTCATGATATCAGTAAACGGTTTCACATGTTCAGACCTGAACTGGTCTCCAACAAGATCTGCTGTCACCACACACGTTGTTTTTTTTCTTTTTGTATTCTACCACCTGATGTGGATCAGACTGCGTTACTTTAACTGTAATAACCAAACACACTTGAAAGCAGATAATAATCTCTGGTTTGTACATTGGACTGTTACATTTCAGGAAGTCATGAAGACTCAGGTTCCAGTCTCTTCTGTGGCTCTAAACATCAGGATTACAAATCAAATACAAATCTGTCATCTGACAAATCATCCAAATAGTGTTGTTTTTTAACAAATATTTGTTTCATACAAATATTGAAAAATTATTTGTTTTCAGAAAGAAAAAAAACATGTCAGATACCAGCGCACAGGTCAGTTACATCTCTATCTTGGTGTCTCTCCTCTGCTCTGTTGTGACGTCTCAACAAGGGGAGTCACATCCACCCGCTACATGACGCACATTTCTGTATTTGAACATCACTCCTGGAGTTATGCTTCCAAGAGACTCTTCATAGCCTGTTGTTCCCCTTCTCTTTTCCACTGCTCTCTCACAGCCTCTTTTAAGCCTCTTTCCACTCTTATTTGAATACATATACAAATAATTTTGCTGCCTTAACAAATACAAATAGTAGGCTCGCTGCACATCCTCAGTAAACATCGATCCTGAATCCTAATATCTGTATTTCTAGAAACAGAAGAAGTGTATAAAAACTGAGTCTGTCCTCTCAAGAAAAATGACACAACAGGTCATAATGTCATCAAAAAAGCGACCTATAGTTAGTTTGAGTGACAGCTTCATTAACCTTAAGTGGTCATTTTAACCCATAGTAGAGTTGCAATGTTAAGTCTGTCGACAGAAAATTGATTGGCAACTATTTTACTTATTTAATAACCATTTTAGCCATTTTTTAAAGCAAAACTACCAAATGTTTGCTAGTTGCAGCCTCTCGAATGAGCCTTTCTGTGTAATACTTGATATTAAACTGATTATCTTTGTATTTCGGACTGTTGATCAGAGACAAGAAGACGTTTCACGATGTTACTATTGACTCAAGGAAATGATAACAGGCCTAGATGAGTGTGGCAGCAACTTTTGTACCGATATAAATAATTCAGTAAAAATATAGATTATGCTGAATTTACCTCGACAGACATTATGGTTGCAGTTTTTTTTTCTGCACAGTTAATTTTAATATGAAACATTTAATCGGCTCTAAGGTATAAAACTTCTGCTCTGTTCCCTTATTCATGAAAAGCTAGGTTTGAGCTGACCTTCAGACTGACCTGAGCTGATTTCACGCTGCATTATTCAGAGTCAATGCGTAGCAGAAACATGCGTCACTTTCTCCATTACTAATCAATTTTCCGAGCGGCTGATTCAAACCAGCAGGTCGGACCAGAAACCTGCTCTGCTGCCTGATTTCACCCACAGTGCAGAAATACAAAAAAAAAAAACACACTCAGGACAAAATGACAGTGTTGTTATTGATCAGTCAGCACAGAGAAGGGAGTAGAGCAGAGTTTACTGTAAAAATGCATTATGTTACTTTTTGAAGGGTTAAGAAATATTAAAACCTTTTATGGTTTAAAAAAACACATGAGTAAACAAAACCAAACAGTAATAACTGACTTTTTCAGAAGATGGAGGTATACTGAGAAAATGTTTTTTATGGACTGCAGGGGTCGTGTTGCTTCAGGTACCAGCAAGACCAGTGGTGAGAGTGTTTCCATGTGCTGCTACTTTCTACATTTCAGAGGGAAATATTGTACTTTCTACTCCACTACATTTATTTGACAGCTTTAGTTACTTTTCACATGAAGATTTGACACAATGGATAATATAACAAGCTTTTAAAATACAACACATTGTTAAAGATGAAACCAGTGGTTTCCAACCTTTTTGTCTTTTGACGTCTTACAAAAAGCAGTGTGTAGTCGGGGTCACATTTCACATGTCTATGAGTTGTTAACAGCTCCACCAAATAGTGATTTTTCCCTCTAAAGATATCAGAACGTTGTTTCTTCTTCTTTCCTCTTGTAAACAGTAACAGTGAGTAGAAGGTAGATCTCAGCAGCTGAATAACAACAACCTGCAGGATTCAGAGGAGCAGCTGCTGCAGACTGATAAGACCTTCAGAAACGTCACATTTCAGCAAAAATCAAATCAGAACTTTGTTTTTTCTTCTTTCCTCTCCCATTAATCATCTCACAACCCCTCAGATTTATCTGCTGACCCTTTGGAGGGGCCTCGACCCCTAGGTTGGGAACCAGTAGACTAAACTAGCTAACTGTATATAAAGTAGTGTAAACTAGCTCCACCTCCAGCAGCTACAACAGTAACATGCTGCTCTAACACTGATGCTTCAGTATTAATAATCTAATGATGTCATATATAATAATATATCAGTCAGAGGGACCAAACCACTACTTTTACTGCAATACTTTAACTACATCAAGCTTATGATACTTTTACTTAAGTAAAGGATCTTTACTTCTTCCACTACTGCTGACTGAACACACAAATAATCTGTTTTCATGCTGTCCAGCTGTGCGTTGCTTCTCCTTCGCTGGACATCCATGATGTGTCCAAATGTTTCGACTGTGCAAAAACCTCTGGAGTCAAATGATTAACAGACACTGCGGGACGTCCTGATGCTAATAAAGACGTCCCACTGAATGAAAAGAGTTGTCAGGTTGATGTTGTTTGACAGGTTTGCAGTTGTTTGCAGTTTACGGCTGTCAGCAAACATCCAGCAGGCGAGTGCGACTTATTTTATTATATATTTCTTTGTTATTTCTAATCAAATCAGCCCTTTTTAAATACATTCAGCTGTCACTCCGCTGGTCCCCGAAGTTCCCACAGTCCTTTAAGGAACTGGAGAAGCGCAGTGAGATGATTACCCACAGGACTCCTGACCCTCAGAAGGTCAGAAGGTCAAACTAACTGTTGGTGTAACGTTACACTCGCCTCGGGCTCTGGTTTAGTTCTGTGACACGTGCTGATGCCTCAACGCACCTGACAGAGTCACATTTCACCGCCTCCACCCTCCTCCCCCCGACCACAAACTCAGAATTTTAAATGAAAGAAAAGGTTTTAAATCTGGAAGCTCCCAAGTTTTTATTGCAATATGTTGACCAGCAGGCAAACAAAATACACAGACAATTAGATCACATAATACAAAATGTTCAGTCCAATTTGATTCAGAAACGATTCTCGATTCAAAACCGATTGAATAAAAAGAAAAAGGAGGAACTATTTTAGTCTCTTACTCCAGTAGATGTTGTGTCTTTAGTTCCACTGAAATGCAATATGAAACATAACTGGCAGTGAACATAAATGATCTGGATGACGGTCACAGTTACCAGAGGACACAGCTGTTTTGAAGTTAATTAAAAAACTGCGTTAATTAATTTGTCTTCAGCCTGTATGACAGTAAATAAACGGAAAGTGTAATTTACTGGTTAAATGTCTTCTGTAAAAACAGAAGCTTAGAAAAATCGATTTTTGGCCATTTGTTAGTTAATTCAGATTCTTATGTGAATCTTTTTTTTTTCATCCACTGTGATAAAATATCCTAAAAAATCAAAACAAAACAAAAAAAAATCCATTTACCAGCACCTTTAAAAATCACTAATTAACACTTTATATCAAAGTTTAATTAACATGCAGTTTGCTTTCTCTGCCGTTTCTAAGTATAGATAGATGGATAGATACTTTATTAACATAAATATATGGTCTAAGCTGTGAAGCTTGTTTTAAAAAAAAAGAAAACAAAGACAAGATTGTTTTGTTTTTTGCTTCCACATATAAAAACATGAAAAAAAGTGAAAAATTAGTAAAACATAACAGCGTCAATCGCACTAACCAAAAAAATAAACCACAAAATGATAAAACAATCAATAATAATAACATAAAAAACATACTGTCACGTCCATAATGTTGTTATATGATGTACAGATAATTATCCAAATCATTTTCTAAGCGTCTTCAGGCTGCAGAGCTTCCTGTCAGGTGATCAGGGCTCAAATGTTGTTTTTCTGAAAACACGAGAACAACCCACAAAACCTGATGAGACTAAAAACGCTTCCAGGTTAAATGTTCTTTATTTTCAGTATTGTTTTATCTGTGTCAGTGTGTTGGATGGAGGTGTTGAACTCTGTCCAGTGATGTTTGGTTTGGCAAGTTAAGACTACAGTTTTTAAGTAAATTAACTAAAAAATAAAAAAGGTGGTTGAATTTTGTGAATTGACGGTTTAAAGACGGATGATTCACAGGAAGCGGGTCCAGAGGAAGCCTCGGGCTTTCATCTGTTGCTCCGCTTAATTAATCGCACCTCCAGCAGCAGAGTTCATCTTCCTCCAGGCTTTTTAATTAATCACCTTCGCTCTGAAACATTCATTACATCTTACCTGACAGATGAGAAAAGTGGAGGACATTCATCACGCTACAGAACCTCAGACAGCCTCCGGTTCTGTACAGTGCAGCACGACGTCGTCTCGATTCGAACGAACCGCCATCGGTTGGAAAAGTTCAGCGACATTTTTGTGAAACTGAGATTCTCGGTTCAATATTTTAGCTTCGGAGAAGTCACCTGCAGATTTTTCTCATCATATTTCTTGTATTTTTCGGATGTGTTATTGTTCTTCTTGTCAGTAAATCTCATGTTTGGATTGGCGTATCAGAGCCTGAAACATCCAGACCGCCGTTGTTGTTGTTTCAAAGTGTTGCAGTTCCTGTTTCTGAACAACATCCAGCTCCTGCTCCTATCAAGTTTGCACCGGTATTGTTTGTATTGTGAGTCGTTCTGGACTAAAGCTTTTGCCAAGTGGATGTAATGATGAGAAAGATAATGGTTTCATTTATTTCAGCTCTGCCTTCAAGTTAAAAAACAACAACATGCTGGTTCTGTGAAACATCAGACGGTTCAGTCAGGTTTGATGGTATCACCATGAAATGTAGTCCGAAGATGACTGCCAAAGATAACCTCTTGTTTCTGTGCGGTTAGAGACTCTGTGTGTGTGTGTGTGTGTGTGTGTGTGTGTGTCTTGCATGCAGCAGTATCTGATGCTCCTGTTGGCTGGCGGCCGTCTTCACATTCCAGACAGATGGAGGCAGGAAGCAGAGTGACGTCTCCTATCAGATAAAAACCACTTGCAGACACACACACACACACACACACACACACAGAGCTCTGATGGGCTTCGTTTTATAACCGTTGAGACCCTCAACAGACAACCGAGGACACGACCTTCAGCTTTACTGTGAAAGAAGGTGAGCAGCAGAGAAACACATAACACACTGATCATTTTATTAATTAGTTAAACTTTCTACAGCGAAGAGGAAAAACAGTTCAAGTTTCAAGTATCAATATTCCTGCAAAACACACATTTAAAGGCTCATTCACTATTTAATTACGCTCCGATTTCTGTGTTATACTTCTATAAACAGAATTTCCCTGATCAGAAATATCAGATAAGAAAAAAAGACGACACATTTCAGTGCCAGTGAAGTAAAAACACAACAAACATCTCAGTAAGAAGCGTTCATCGACCAGCACCGACCGTGACGTCTGTAAGTTAAGTGTGTAGTAAACATGCTCGCTGGTAGCTTTTATATCTATTAAAGAAGAACTTCTCAGTGATGAAAGCGGCTTGAATCACTTTACAGCAAAACATTAAAAAGTTCTGAATAAAAAACAAATCAGGTCCAAATCTGGAGAAATTCAGTTTACTGAAGTTTTCTGCTTGAGAAACTTTTTAAAAGCCTTTTTCTTGAACGTTTAATTGATTGTTTAAAATGTGTTATTGGCGTCAACATTGATCTCTAAAGTCTCATATTTTAAGTGATTCTTTTTACAGGTAGAAGTCTGTTTTCTTTAGTCTTAATCTGTTTCTTGTGTTGTGTTGTGTTAAACACACAAAACATCAATCAAAAAGGAGGTTAAAAAAACATACAAAAAAACTCCAACTTTAAGTAGATAAAGCTTTTGTTTTGAAAGACTTTTGCTCCTCACATCAAACTTAAAGTCTTTGGATTTTCCCTTTAATTCAGACGTCAGTTTTTTCAGACGTTAGTGAGTTTGAAAGTCCTTTTAGCCGCTACACAGTGACGATGAGAGATTGCTTCAGTGTGCAGATCTGCGTCTTCTTACAGTTTAAGTTAAGTAAACATAACTTAAAGGCACAAAGAAAGATCAGAATGAACAACGTGGGAAACATATAATATCCTGATAACAATGATTATAGTGTCTCTTTATCACATTTGATGCTCTGATCTTGGATGTGACGCTCACATGGAGTAATAAACATTCTCATTAAACACTTATATTGTAAAAGTTGTTTCTGCTCTCCAGGCTCGTCTGTGTGTGAGAAAAGTAGCTATGAATGAAGGAGAGATATTTGATGATAAGAGGTGAAGGTCGTAAATTTATAAAAAAGGTATTTAAACGTTCAATGGGAGCAGATTTCATCCCAAAACAACCAGAGAGTAAATCTGTAAAAGAGCTCAAACGTTTGAAAAGAAAAACACACAGACTGCAGACATAAAACACACCTGACGACTGATTGATTTTCCTGTTTGTTCGATGATTAATTCTTCAGATATGAGAGCAAATCCTGCAGTTACACATAAAAAAAAAAAAAAAATCTCTCTGGAAGCATTTGCACACACATGAAATTTCAGTTTTGTTTTTCCCTCTGACACGCAGCACATAAACCTCTCGATTCAGATCAGGTCAGACGCAGAAAAAACCTGTTTCATCTGTGGAATTTAAACCGGAAACCTCCAGGTTTTCTGCAGTTTTTTTGTTTTGTTTTGGCAGAAGAAGAAAATCTTTCATCCTGAGCAAAGACAGACTGTGTAGAGAAATGCAGCGATTATTTCATCACTTACATTAACAAGAAGAATGAAATAGATTCTTCAGCTCAAAGCCTCATGTGATGATAAATGCTATAAAAAAAAAAAAAAAGAAAAAGATTAATGTTTCTGTTGGAAAGCAGACACAATGACTTCATGGGAAATGATTTTTTCCCCTCTGGGCATGATGGATTACTGTGCCAGGAACAAATTAATCAAGTTGCTGATGAAACGTCCTCTCCGTGACCGAGTATGAAAAGGTTTTAAATGAGATTTTCTGCATTTAGCTAATGTTTGAGGCCTTGTTGTGCCCTGAGAATGACTTGATCTTGAAATCTTAGTACTTAATACTGGAGAGAAGGGTTTTTTTTTTTTTTGGTCATAATTAATGCCGAGCCTCGGGGCTGTAAAAACTACTCTCAGATTAAAGCACTAATAAGTGACACTGGTTTGTGCAACAAGTCCTCCGAATGAAATAATAGAAAAAAAAAAACGTTTATGTTTAATGTTCAAAGTCCAACTGAAAACACATTTAATCCTCTTTGCAGTCAAAAATAATCTCAACATGTTTTTTTTTTATTTAATGTTAATAGTCTTGCATTATTAGAATGAATTTTTGTTTAAGCCAGCTGGAGGGGCGTGTAGGTATCTGTGTTTGACGGCAGTTGGAGGGGTGTGTCGGTCTCTGCATGTGATTGGCAGAAGCTGGAGGGGCGTGTAGGTGTCTGTGATTGATTGACAGCAGCTGGAAGGGCGTGTCGGTATCTGTGTTTGATTGACAGCAGTTGGAGGAGTGTAGGTATCTGATAGCAGTTGGAAGGGTATAGGTATCCGTGTTTGACAGCAGCTGGAGAGGTGTGTAGGTATCTGTGTTTGACAGTAGTTGGAAGGGTGTGTCGGTCTTTGCGTGTGATTTATAGCAGCTGGAGACGTGTGTTGGTGTCTATATTTGACTGACAGCAGCTGGAGGGGTGTGTAGGTATCTGTGTTTGACAGTAGTTGGAAGGGTGTGTCGGTCTTTGCGTGTGATTTATAGCAGCTGGAGACGTGTGTTGGTGTCTATATTTGACTGACAGCAGCTGGAGGGGTGTGTAGGTATCTGTGTTTGACTGACAGCAGCTGGAGGGGTGTGTAGGTATCTGTGTTTGATTGACAGCAGCTGGAGGGGTGTGTAGGTATCTGTGTTTGACAGCAGTTGGACAGCGTGTTGGTGTCTATATTTGATTGACAGCAGCTTTAAAGGTTGCTACTGCATGGCAGAACAAAGGAACACGTGTAACGTGTTTGAGGGTAAAAATGTTTTATTCTTGACTACATTAAGTTTCCAAACTCTCCAAAGTCTCCAGCTTCAGACTGTGGAACGCGTCGTCTCTAACAGGAGGCTGCTGGTCGAGATAAAGGAGAAATCTGATGAAAAGAAACATCTTTAAAAAGTAAAGATCAGACGGAGAGGTTTAGCAGAGAGGAGATTAAACAGCAAATCAGCGCATGAGCGAAGAGAACCACAGGAAGCATTAAAACACAGTCAGCCTGCACATTAGACTGTAAGTACAAAAACCTGCTGCATCAACAGTCTGCAGGAGGCAACTGTTCAAAACTACTGTAAACTCTTATCTTTGTTCATTTGAAGCATTTTGTCTGGTCGTTATTGTTGTTATTTTTTCTGTTGCCAGATTTTGTATTTTGTTTATTTTATGTCTGCAACCTTTCATGCTGCCATCTTGGCCAGTTCTCCCAAGACAAATATATTTCTGACATCCAGGGGACTTGCCAGGTTAAATAAAAACATAAAATTTATATATATTTCTGAATTTATGGCTCCAAATGCCAGGTTTCTCTCCTGGCATTTAGTTTGTTTTTCTTTTTTTAAATAGATTTAATAAACCTTACACCACAGGATGCACTCTCATTAAGCAACAACACTGACCAACACATTGAATTAACAGCAGTATTAAACAGCAAAAACAAAAACAACAAACTCCTAAAGCAATAATTATAACAACAATAGTGGACTGTGTAAAGTATCATTATAATTCCCCAAAGTCTCTGAAGTAGAGTCCAATAAAACAAAAACAAAAAAAACATCCCAAAATATGAATCAGCTCAGTTTATTCCCAAAAGCTGAAAATTAAATCAAATTCTAAACAGTTCTACAAAAGTTAAGGTTTCAGATCAGGTAGGTGTAGGTGCCTGTGTTTGATTGACAGCAACTGGAGGGGCGTGTAGGTGCCTGTGTTTGACAGCAGCTGGAGGGGCATGTAGGTATCTGTGTTTGATTGACAGCAGCTGGAGGGGCGTGTAGGTACCTGTGTTTGATTGACAGCAGCCGGAGGGGCGTGTAGGTACCTGTGTTTGATTGACAGCAGCCGGAGGGGCGTGTAGGTATCTGTGTTTGACAGCAGCTGGAGGGGCGTGTAGGTATCTGTGTTTGACAGCAGCTGGAGGGGCGTGTAGGTGCCTGTGTTTGATTGACAGCAGCCGGAGGGGCGTGTAGGTACCTGTGTTTGATTGACAGCAGCCGGAGGGGCGTGTAGGTACCTGTGTTTGATTGACAGCAGCCGGAGGGGCGTGTAGGTACCTCTGTTTGATTGACAGCAGCTGGAGGGGCGTGTAGGTATCTGTGTTTGATCAAATTAATAAATCAAGTTATTTTTAGTATTTAAAAGAAGTGAATCCAGTAAGAGGCTGAAGACGCTGAGCAAGTCTGATTTATACAAACTTTATTTATACATAACGTAGAGACAGAGTGCTGATTCTGAGCTTCACACAGTGTCTCATCTACGTCTCTACACCACTGTGAATTTTTAATATTTTCAGTGATTTATGAGCAAACTTTCAATGCACAAACACAAGTTGGAAAAAAAATCACTTTACATATAAATCGATTTTTTTTTTTATCAAAGTTGTATTTCTTACATTTTCCTGCTGTATTTGTGTGTATGAATAATGAAACATAATCTCATATAACCTTGAACTGTTTGTACATAAAAAAGGTGCCTGTTTCATTTTTCTTGTACTTTGGTTTTCTTGGGAATTTTATACTTAAGTTTGACTTATGCAGATAAAAATGTGTTGAGCAAAGACAGAAATGAATGCATAGAGAAATGGATACATGGAAGAAGAAGAAGAAGAAGAAGAAGAAGAAGAAGAAGAAGAAGAAGGCTTTAAAAAGCTCGTTAATAATAAGATTTGTGTGTTTTTTTTGTTTGATGGTGTTAATGGAGTCCATAGAGGAGGTCCTTCCAGTATAAAAGCTGGTTTGTGATTGTTGTTCTACAGATACTTATAAAACTTAGAAAAGCCCTGAATACGGTGGCCCAAAGGGACAAAACACAAAACAAGAAAGACAAACATAAAAGAGGCACTCCACTTGTTTTTCTTAGTTAGTCCTTCTAACTGTGAAAAACAACCTCAGTGTCATTTTCTGCAGCTCCGGAGGAGAAAATAACCCTGGTGATGTCATAGTGATGTCATCAGGGTAGTAAAAGAAAAAAATCGCTTCTACGGCTTTGATTGGCAGGAAAGTCTTTCCAGTTTAAAATCATCAGAATAAAAGATGAGCGTCAACTGGACATGCTGTAAAACCTTCAGGTTAGAAGTTTACTACAACTCCCATGGTGCATTTTGGCAAAAAAAAAAAAAAAAAAAACGGTAAGCGATTTGAGGGGGAATGTCATCCATCTTGTTAGCTGAATGACCAAAATGCTCTCCGTCACCTAGTAGCAGAGAGAGCGCAGGGACAGAGCGGCCGTTTAGCTGAATATCTCGCCTGATTCATTGACTCGTTGGGAATCTTTGACCCCGACGACGCCTCTGAAATATCAGCAGCCTGACTGTGCTGTGTATTGATAAATCCACGACGCTGTCCGTGGTGCTGAAGTAGCAGACGGATTTGTAATTGCGCCTTTTTCTTCTGTCCGTATCATCTTGGATCTATAATATTCTCTAAACTATATACTATAAATATTCAGTTCTATACTATATTGTAGCCTTTATGTTCTATACAAGTGAAATAAAAATAAACTCTTTAATTCTGTAGCTGCTTCTGGTCTCCAAAAAGAGACATGAGGCCTTGAGGAGGAATCAATAGATAAAGGAATTACATGAATAATAAAACAGCCGGATGCTCATTAGTGATGTTTCCCTGCTTCGTCCCGCAGTGGAAACATGGATAATAACTCATGCAAACATTCTGAGCATCCAAAAAAAAAACAAAAAACCCAAAACCTCACTGAACTTGTGTTGTTGTTTTCATTCCTGGAAGGTGAGCGGTGAGTATTGTTTCCAGACAAAGCCAATCAATGTGAAGAAGTGATTAAATCCATTTTAAAAAACAACTTGTGTCTCACTGGTCAGCAATTAAACCTCCTCATCTTCATGCCAGACGCTTCGCAGGAGAAGAACAGACTGAGCTGCACCTGGTTCAACCTCAGTTACGCACAATCACACTGGGAGATGACCAGTTCAACCTCTGCTGCTCTGCTACTGGGATGTAATAAGGGTTGATTAAAAAAAACAAAACATGAATGCATTACATGAATCCACTGCAACAGCAGAGCAGCAAGCACGTCTTTTAAACAATCAGCAGGTCTCACGTCTTGAGGCAGAAGCACCTTAAAGTGCCACTGACACTCCAACTGAAGCCAAAAAGCCTTAACATCTCTAAAAAAAAAAAAAAAAAAAAAAACACTAAGTCAAGGAGTCATTATGGTCTTGATCTGTAAATTCAGGCCCTCTAATAAGTGTGCTGCTGGTTATTTGGGAAATTATAGCCACGTTAATAAGATCTGAGGCTTTAATTGACAGCTCCAGGATTGTTGCAATATTTCACCAAGTTTAATCTTACTGCCTTGTTAGCACAGTGTCGCTAAAGTAGCTAACGTCAGCCCAAGTGTGCAGCAGACCATAAACTGCAACTTTTGGGCTTCAAACCGGCTCCAATGACACCAAAGGGTTGATGTCACACCTCGCTACATCCAGCTTTATGTACAGACTGTGGCTTTAATGTCCATTTGGTTAAAGAATGGTTAAAAGAAATGCTTCGTGTTTGCCAAACATTTGGCAGTCATGAAAACATATTCAGAAGCATCATTAATATGGAATTCAGCTCATAAATCATGATATTTTGTTTGAAATGATGTGATGATTGCTCCTGATTATTAGATCAAAACCAACTTTTGTGGTATCGCACAACTGTAGCTGAAGTTATTTGAGAATATGAGAGAATAATGAATGCTCTAGCAGCCCCAAAAGCATGGCAAAAATTACCCCCAAACCCACAGCAGCATATATTCATGTCTCAGTGACAGCCTCCTGTTGTGAGCGTAGCATTCATGATGGCAACAAATCACGTGACTTTATTGTAGTGCGACATAGGAAGGAGGTGGATGAAAGGGCCAACAAATCAGAGACCAGACTGCAGAAGTCTTCTTTTAAATCAAGGGACGTCAGCACAGGGGTGAAACAGAACACCGACCAGACAACCAGGACTTAAAAAGAAACTGAACTAACGTGGAGATGAGGTGCAGGTGAATACAGGAGAGGGGAGTGACAGGCAGGGAGCTGATTGGCAGAGGAAACACAGGGAGCAGGACAGGTGTGGGGAAAACAGAGCAGGGCAGGGCAATTAGTCCAAATGGAGGGCAGGTGTGGAGGGAACAGAGCAACAGAAAACCTACACTAACCCATCCAAGAATACCCAAAACAAACCCAAGTACACATACAAACAAAAAACACACACAGTCCATGCAGGATGTGACATCTCTTCGTTAAAATAGATACAGAAACATAAAAAGGGGCATCTACATTCAGTAGATGACGTCTGTGTTGATGGAAACTTCCAGAAAGGCCCAAATATCAGCAGGTTCAGTTTCATACGAAGGTGGAGTCCGAGGACACACACAGCAAGTGTGAAAGGACAAGAGGGATTTCTGTCTTTGTGCTTGACTGTCAGAAACTGTTTTGTTCTCTTGTTTGCCTTTAATACATCTGCATAAACAGAAGGGAAAAGGACAGAGAGGAACAAAAGAACAGGATGAATCCATTTCAGACCCGAGGGGACAGTTCCATTGTCTCGGCCAGAAGAAAAACTGCAGCACGGATAAAAGAAGGAGCGAAATCATCGCCCGGAGGAAGGACTGAAACGTCTCAGAGTGAAATGTCAGCGGACAAAAGCGGTGACAGATTGGCACAGCGAGGAAAAACCTGGAAACCGGACTGGACGGTTGCCACGACCTGCTCGGTCCACCGTCTGTTTCTGGGTCAGGACAGCAGAGGACCAGTGTGACTTTCTGTGGTTTCATAAATGTTTCTACTGGAACTTTTTTTGATTTCTAGGATCCTGAACTTTATGGCTGCAGGACAACATCTGCAACTTTGTATTATTCAACTCTTTTCGGCTGTACATTTGCATATTTATTCCTAGTTATACCTAACTTCCAACATGTGTGCGAATGCCTTTTTTCTCCAGTTTGTAGTGTTTAAATATTGTGTGTGTATCCAAAGCCTGATATATCTTATTCATGTTGTTGTCCAAAATAACTAAAAACACATTAACGAGCCACGCCACTGCAGCGGGTGACGGTTCCCGTAGGTCGTTTAGAAACAGCTCCAAAGAGTAAGAACAGTGGTAAAACTCGCCACTGAGCGTGCAAGTGGTTCCATTTACAGAGCTCCACTAGTTTGTTGCATGTGCTTGTGCTACATAACATTCTTGACTTTATACTGAAGTTATTTGAGAAATGTACAAAGTAGTACAAAGTCCACAGGTTGTGATATCTAGCACAACAAGCCAGTGAAGCTGTAAATGGATCCGCATTTCCGTCTACCTTACACAGGACTACTCTCTAGAGAGTTACTGTCTTCTGCTATTTTCACTCTGTTTCTTCTTTGGACCCAACTACTCATCGTACATTTTAGCCAGGTGTACGTTGCCTACTGGGATGTGAAATTAATAGTTGGCAGGAGAGTTAACCGAAGTCCGACCTGGACTAGCGCAATGAAGACCGCTGTATTTAGCCAGAGGACTTTCTTCCTGTGTTTATGTTCTCGCTTCTGACACATCGGACCAATGAATAGAGTAAATGTTCTCACAGGGCTTGTAGCGTTAACCATAGATGAAGTGGTCTTGGTGCAGTTGTTTTTGTCCAAGTACGACTGCCGTGTTTCTGATCCGCCCAAACAAATTGTACCAAAGAGGAAAACCAGCCACAGTCCAACTCCATGCTCAGTGGTAGGAGTATTTTTAGTCCAAGGTTTCAAGCGCGATTCCTCGGGAGTGATTCTGAGAAGTTTAATAAATACAGGCCCAGAAAGCACAAAGTGATTAACAGCAGGAGAGCAAAAAAAAAAAAAAAAGTAAGGGAGAGAGAGGAGGATGAAAGAGGGAAGATAACTGCTGGAGTATGAGGGAGGTCAGACTAATCAGCTCCACATCACAGGAAACGACGGATAAGAGATGAAAAGAGAGCGCGGTCCTCTCAGACGCTTGAAGCTGAAGCAGCTTTTTAATCAAAGCTCTTCTTCTGCTCTCTTTAGACATCATGTGTTGTTGTGGTGTGTTCAAGTTGGAGAAGCATCCAACTTCCGACCTCTATTTTTTTTTTTTTTTTTTTATCTCTGGCAGTTAGTTTGATGACATATTGAACAAAGTATGCAGAAGAAATCAAGGGCTTTTGTTAGAGTCGGCCTTTAGAGTGGCTACTAGTATGGCTACTTCCTGGAGGCAGTACGTACCATTACAGACGCAAAACGTATCCAACCCAATCAGGCAGTTAAGATTCATTCATACACGCTACTTGCGACTTTTACGCTCACACTGTGTAGATAAACTGAGCGACCACAAGTATAGATTTCCTTGCCGGTTTTATCCAGTGACAATTCTGATGAAGTTTATCGCAAAAAAACACGACTCCGTTCTGGTTGGGGGCGACCAATCTAGGGTTAAAATCAGGTTTTCTCTATATAAGGTAGTTGCATACTAATGTCAGTTCATCTAAATAAAAACATTGCTTTAAAACTTGAGGTGTTTCTTCTTGTTAGTTTGCAGCTCACTCTCACACAGCAAGAGTTCACCTTTGCAGGGCACATCCACCACTCACTCAGTCATTAACCTTTACAGATATTTATGGATTGAAGTGTTCATTTCTTTTGGGACATTCTCTCTGACCACTAACTCTCTGTAAAAAAAAAAGCAATAAATGCTCCTCACTATAAACCACACATTCAACTGTGTGTACATTCATCACTCTGACTTTCCTCTGGTTTCTGTCCCACAGAAACAAAAGAGCCTTTGTGTTGGATCAGTTTCCCCCTCGCCGCAGCCTCGCCAGCTTCTCCACACAAGGATTTTGGAATTAGGCAATAAAGAAAAGAGGCATTTAAGATAAATCCAACAATAAATCCAACACCACCACCAAACAGACCACGGACTGGTGACGTGTGAGTTTGCTTTGTAGAAAATTTGTAAATGAAGTGTTGTTCCTGTTCCTGATTTGTGGCTGAGAAACCAGAACCTGCAGGACAGACTTCTGAAAAATGTTGGAATTCCTACTATTTTGTAGATGCTTTTACACAGAGCCGTTAAACACAACACTGGTTTAAGCAACTCTTGTGAAAGCATAGAGATACAGTAGGTTTGGAGCCAGAGATGTGCTGTTTTTACATTATACAGTAAAACATTCTGATCGTATCAAAACCACCAACCATTTCCATCACCGTCGTTAAGCAGATCTCCGAGCTTGTTCGTATTCCCAGGGCGTCAAATACCAACACTACGTCACACCCTTCCAGCATCTGATACCGATTATTAGATGCCATGAGACCAAAGACGTCTATGACTTGGTTGGAGGGAGAGGAAGTTAGATGGAGCAAGTGGACTTCGCTGCAGGAGACGCTTCCGACCACAAGTGTCACGTTTCCAATCGAGACTCGGGACAGCTTTTTGTCGTTGTGCTTACTGTTGTCATGACAATGTTTCAAGTGGTCATTTTAACCCAAATAATAACAAACATGGCCCAAACATCCCAAAACAAATGTGCTCTTGGCGATGTGTAAACTGGATGTGACCATAAAGTCGCCCGTGTGATACATAGTGAATATGACCATCAAAATGTGGGCCACCTTTGGCAAAGATCTGGTCCAGTCGACAATAGTTAATGTGGTTGTAAACCAAAAGTGGCCCACATATGGTGCAGCAAATGTGGCCCGATTATCTTAAAACATACCTCGGCCAGTTCTGACAAAGACATTGCACAATAAACACTGGCTTGACTTGATGTGAACCTAAAGAGGCCGACATATGATACGGCAAATATGGCGTAAATGCTGTACAACGAATTAGGCCCACTTTTGGCGATCGTATGGCAGAGTCAGCACTGGTTGCCACAATGTGAGTCTAATGTGGCCTACATTTGAAATAGTACATACAGCCCAAATATTTGTGTTTACTGTTGTCATGACAATGTTTCAAGTGATCATTTTAAGCCAAACCACAATCTTTCCCTAAAACTACCTCACTGTTTTATGTGTCTAAACCTGACACTATACTATAGTGTCCTATACTAGCTCTGAGTGTGTATTGTTTGTTGGTTTTTGATGACCTGGGATGAAAACCTGTTGGTAAAGGGTAAATGGACTGTACTTACGACGCACCTCTTTAGTCTTTTGACCACTCAAAGCGCTTTTACACTATGAATCACATTCACCCTTTCACAAACATTCATGTGTTGAAGGGTACAGGAGCTACCATGCAAGGTCCCCAACCTGCCCATCAGAGGAAACTAATCATTCACACACAGCCATCAGGAGCAATTTGATGTTAAGTATCCTGCCCAAAGACACATCGAAATGCGAACTGGAGGAGGATCTTCCGATTAGTGAACGACCCGCTCTTGGTTCGCCTCTAAGGCTCCTGCTTATCAAACAGCCATACCTCTATCTTCTGTTTGAGAAGACAAGAGGGTACAGCTTGACATTTCCTAGCTTTATCACCCTTTAGTTATGGAAATATCTATAACAACAAGGAACAGAGCTTTCTACTGGTCGCACAGACAGAATAACTTCCTGTCTGTTGAGCTCTAACTACTCTGACCATGACTTTCTATATTAACATTGGCCGTCAACCCACTGAGGTGTGGCTAAGACGTACACGCGTTAAACACATCACGCTCTTCCTCATAGATCGGCTTCATCTCTGCTGGTGCTTAGGGTGTGTAGATATATTTAACTATATTTTATTGTATTGTAGATTATTGTGATATTTTTACCTACGATAACTGTAGCATGAATATTTCATACCGGCACATCCTGACGGGTTTGACCCACGTCAGAACAAACTGATTGATAAACCAAAACACGCCAGATTAGTTTCAGACGAGCAGCAATTTAATCACTTAAGTTTCACAGACTTCATTGACTTCTTTCTGTATTAAACTGCACCATCTTATTCTCTTCTGATGTAAAAACAGTGTTATTTAACGAACCAGGGCCTTGTTTCCGATCATGGGAAGTTAAAGTTCACCTCGTTAAGAGCTTCAGCTGTCTGTGGTGATAAAGATGATGCTGAATAACAATTTCTAATAATAAATATGAATGTACTCTTGCAGATTTATCACATCTTGCTCTTGGGCAGTGAAGAAAGATGTTTTTTATTCCATCCAACAAGAGCACCGGCCTGCTGTTTCTTAATCATTTTGATATAAGTTTCCCGGTAGATATGAGGTGATGTAAGAGTCACTCAGCGGGACGGATCGGAGGTTTAAAAGCTGAGTCATATTCTCATTTGTTGCTGCGCTGCATGAAACTGTATTTCAACATGAAGGACAAATTGTACCTCTGTATAAACATCCTTCAACTGGACAAAAAAGAAAAAAAGGAAAAGAAAAATAATTGTTCAGCTGGTGCCGGTTAGGATTGTACAAATCAAAAACCACAGTTTATTTTCTCCTCACATTTGTTTTTTATTGGGTTGGAGAATAATTCTTATGAATTATCACCGAAGGACATTTTTAGTTTAGTTTTGTTTTTCACAGCATAAACTCTGAGCTGAGCTTCACCCGACAAGTCAAACTAAGTTAGAGCTTTTATAACTTGTAGATTATCTCAGGCTTTATTAAAGTGTGTGTGTGTGTGTGTACGATTCTGTCTTTGTGAGGACCAGTTTTAGGTTTAGACGTTTTGGGATAGACTCGGTCCTCAGAGCAGACTGTAGGTACACAAGGTCTAGAGACTTCATGAGGCTAAACAGGAAGTTAACCAATTACCAAACACATATCTGAGGATTTAAATAACCAACAATCCCGAGGAAGGAAAGATAGCCATGACGCAAACCCGTAATTTTTCAGTTGTCAGGTGGTTTCAAACTGTTTGAGGCCCGAACAGGTAAAAAAAAAACCCACAATATTATTTAAAAAAAAGAAAGATTAAGCTCTAATAAATTAAAATTATCCATATATGTGGCCGTCTATCGTCCTGAGACCTTTCAGATTTATCGTTTCTCTAACTGGGAATGTTGGTTTTTATTGGCAACTGAAGTAAAACTATTAATGCCACACAGTAAAAGTCCTGCATTAAATATTTACTTAAAAGTGAAGAGAGAAAGAGAGTTATTATCAGCACAATGTACTTTAATGCTTTTAATTCTTATATATATAATGCATCATGTTATTTGTTATATTTTTGTGAGTAAAATCTGAATCTGCAACGTAATCAGTAACATTTATCTGTATTTTTTCCTCTGAAACAGAACAGTTGCATATTTTAATTGCTTCAGGGGACTTTTGCAAGTTATTTTTGTATAATAATATAATCAGTTAGAATAGTAACATAAATAAATAGACACAGCCAAGTCTTCTACAAGAGTACTTTTACTCTTAAGTAGGCTTTTAAATGCAGGACTTTTACTTGTACTAAAGTATTTTTACATGGTGGTGTTGATACTTTTATTTAAATAAACTATCCCACTATAAACTTCTCCCACTGCTGTCTGCATTTAAAATACATCAGTGGCCTCACAAGTATATAAAAGTTATAATTTTCTTTACTTTGTTCAATCTGTTTTATCATAAAGCCACATTTGAGGATTTTAATTAACTTAGCTGTTATTATAAAGGTACATGTAGAGTTTGTGTGTGTGTGTGTGTGTGCGTGTGTGTGTGTGTGTGTGTGTGTGTGGGTGGGTGATATTTCAAGTAAGTCCAAACTCTTAGCTTAGTTTTTCCACCTTAAGAGTCTCTTCACACTGGAGAGGTTCCTGTCACACTCTGTGCCAAACTGTCAGCTGATACATATACAGGAGGAGAGTGTGTGTGTGTGAGTGTGTGTGTGTGTGTGTGTGTGAGTGTGTGTTGGCTCTTACAGAGGATAGATGTGACACAGGAGATCGAGCCAGATGCTGAACACTGTTGATACCCAGAGAGTGAAACCTTGAAACGTCTGACAGCAAACGGTGATTTCACCTACAGGGAATCTGACTGGGTGCACACACACACACACACACACACACACACACACACACACACACACACACACAAGCTTCTCATAGCTCAGGATTAAGTTTCCTGACGGGGGGAAGTTATCAAAATGCATTGTGGGAAACGTTAAGACTTTCACACAGAGTGCTGGCGGGGGAGCGGTGGCCTCACTGGGCAGCACACAATGCGATGATGTCACATTTTCACATGATACACACTCACACCATCACCTGCACCAGTAAGAGGCCAAGTAGACCAGTAAAGGAAGAAACACTCAGATCATTTACTGCAGTGAAAGTACATCAGTATTATGAGCTTGATGTAGTTAAAGTATTGCAGTAAAAGTAGTGGTTTGGTCCCTCTGACTGATATATTATTATATATGACATCATTAGATTATTAATACTGAAGCATCAGTGTTAGAGCAGCATGTTACTGTTGTAGCTGCTGGAGGTGGAGCTAGTTTACACTACTTTATATACACTTAGCTAGTTTAGTCCACTGGTTCCAGTGGCTCATTGATGAGGACATAGTTGGACTATAAATTACATTTTATCTACATAATTTATTCCTTATTGACATTTGGTGACTGCAGTTTGTCAGAGATCAGCTGTGCTTCTCTGGCCTCAGCTCTGAAGTCCAACCCCTCCCATCTGAGAGAGCTGGATCTGAGTGGAAACAAGCTGCAGGATTCAGGAGTGAAGCTGCTGTGTGCATGTTACTGTTGTAGCTGCTGGAGGTGGAGCTAGTTTACACTACTTTATACACAGTTAGCTAGTTTAGTCCACTGGTTCCCAACCTAGGGGTCGGCGCCCTCCAAAGGGTCAGCAGATAAATCTGAGGGGTCGTGAGATGATTAATGGGAGAGGAAAGAAGAAAAAACAAAGTTCTGATACAGAAATCTGTTTTAAGTTTTTGGACTTTTTGCTGAAATGTGACGTTTCTGAAGGTCTTATCAGTCTGCAGCAGCTGCTCCTCTGAATCCTGCAGGTTGTTGTTATTCAGCTGCTGAGATCTACCTTCTACTCACTGTTACTGTTTACAAGAGGAAAGAAGAAGAAACAAAGTTCTGATATCTTTGGTTTTTGCTGAAATATTGGATCATTTGAACATTTATTGAAATGAAAGCATGTGAGAAGTTTGGAGGGAAAAATCACTATTTGGTGGAGCTGTTAACAACTCATAGACATGTGAAATGTGACCCCGACTACACACTGCTTTTTGTAAGACGTCAAAAGACAAAAAGATTGGAAACCACTGGTTTCATCTTTAACAATGTGTTGTGTTTTAAAAGCTTGTTATATTATCCATTGTGTCAAATCTGCATCTGAAAAGTAACTAAAGCTGTCAAATAAATGTAGTGGAGTAGAAAGTACAATATTTCCCTCTGAAAGGTAGAAAGTAGCATCACATGGAAATAAATGTAAATGTACTTAGTTACTTTAAACCACTGGGGGCTTTTTTATGTGTTTTTGTTGATAATCTAATGATTAAGTGTTATAAAAAATCATAAGTTTAGCCATTTAAGGAGCTGAAATATTATTTCTTTCCAGTCAGCTTTAATGCAACATTAGACAAGAAACACGATGATCTTCTCTTGGTTGACCGGCAGTGTGTGTGCGTATGTGTGTGTGTACTCTACAAGTCCGTCTCTTCCTGGGAACGAAGCTAAAAACAATCTAAAGTCTCCTTTATGAAAACATACAGAGCTCAGATGATCTGCGATGCGGCTGTATTTGGTGATTATGATTGAGGGGAAATATCTGCTCAGTGTAAACATCTTTAGCTCTCCACTTAATGAGGCGGTCACTCCTTCCTGCTGGCAGACATGTGATCCGCTCTAAATATAGCCACCATAATAAAACACACACTAACATTAGCTATTGGCTCGCCGCGGAGAGATTTGTGTGTGTTTGGATATCGGCTTCCAAATGTGAAGCGAAAGGAGGATTTTTTAAAAATAAATAGTCTCTTAGAGAGCCGTTGGATCAGTTAGATTGAAGGTTTTTTTTTTTCCACACGTTTGTCATTTTAAGTGGAGAGGATTCTCAGAAACATAATTTCTTTTGTCATAACATACGATTAATTAAAAAAAGAGAAGAAACGTCTGAATCGGATCGTTCTGCTAATGAGTCACTTTTTGGCTCTCGGATCAGTGCTTTTTTTTATTTCTCTGTTTGGATCTGAGGTCCAAGTTTCATCCACTGAAAGCACTTAACTGCCTTCATCTGGTCTTTTTTTTTAAATCACTGACATGTTGGTGCAGTTTAAAGTAGACGTCCAAGCAGAGTTTAAAACGCAGCGACGTCAGCTTTTAAAACAAAAACTTCTTTTTGGACGAGTTTCAATAAAAACATGTTTTTATTTTTTCTATATTTGCAGATGAGGCTGACGGCGTTTCTCAACGTCTCAACGTGTTTTCCCGTGACTCGTCTCACAGTCAGAATTTGAAGTAGCCCGTTGATACTAAGTTTGAAGCTGCTGAGGTCGAATCTCTAGAAGGAGTTTGTTAAAGTACGCGAGCTAAAAATGGCAAAAAAAGACGTCAAAATCGCAACTTTGAGCCAAAATGGCCGACTTCCTGTTGGACTTAGGGTATGGCTCCAAGAGACTTTTCCATGCGTCTAGTCATGATAAACATGCCTACCAAATTTCGTTCTTCTACAACAATCTGTATTTTCTAATTTTCTAGGTGGCGCTGTCGAGCCAATGTTTTGTTTTTTTTGCACATTTTAGCGAGGCGCTTAAAATCTGCGATTTACACGAGAACTGACGCACACACCAACTTTCCTCAGATCCTCGGCTGGGGTCCTTCTGACTCAAGGCTGAAATCTAAAGGTGTAATGTTGTCTTTCAATCATCTTTTAATCATTTTATCGTCTCTTTGTTGTTTCTCTTTGTCTTCGGCCGCTGTCTTCTTCAGGTCAGATTTGTTATTGTTTTCTGTTTCATGTCTTTGCTTTTGATTCGTCTGTCAAAGCACTTGGTAAACTCTGTAAACTCTTTTAAAGGTGCTATATAAATAAAATCAAGACATCTGAGGTCATCTTAGACTTTGGGAAACACTGATCAACGTTTTTCACTTTCTGACATTTTATGGGCCAAACAACTAATCAATTAATGCAGAAACTAATCAACAATATTAATTAGTTGCAGCTGTAGACTTTGTTAACATTACTACACACACACACACACACACACACACACACACACATATCAGACCACTTATGGGGACATTATGCAGACTTAAATTCATTTCCTGGAGACCTTAAGCACTGACCCAAAAATCAGCCTTTTTCCCAATTAAGGACATGAGTTTCGTCTGCAATTAACTGGTTCTGAGTCTGAAATATGTCCCCAGAAGTAGCTTATACAAGACCACACACACACACACACACACACACACACACACACACACACAAACACACACACACACACACACACACACACACACACACAGACGGAGCAGGACGCAGCAGCTCGCCTGATGGAATCTGACACCCTGAGAGAAACTAAAGCATATCTAAACTAATACACGGTCGACTGGGCACATCTGTGTGTGTGTGTGTGTGTGTGTGTGTGTGTGTGTGTGTGTGAGAAACAGCTGCCTGGCAGACCTGAAAAATGCACACAGGAAACAAAGAACGACTGGCTTTAGATTTTGGTGAATAAACAGTATATAAATTATTATTATTGCACAACAACAAGAAAATATTCTGTATAAAATAAGCAGATATTAGTTGTAGAATACATAAAATATAATATTTTTTTAGCAAAGCTGTTAAAATAAATCTGTAATTTTGTCTTTCTGAGAGATAAATAACTATTTTTTAAGTTAAAACATTAAACAGATGTGCAGATAAATTAAACAGTAGACATATAAAATAGATAAATGACAGTTGAAGCTACATGAGGACATTTTTTGAACAGCGCTGAGAGGAAACTAATAAACATTTCCTTTAACTCCATAACTCAGAACTTGTGTGAGATGACATCAGAAAACCCCCGAACAGTCTTCGCTACTCAACATCAAACTGAACCGAACAAACTTCTCCTCGAGACGTGACTTCATCTGACACGAGAATTTATAATCTGGCAAATCTTCAGCATCTAAATTAGCGGCGAGGATGAGACGCTGTCGTCTGCTCCAGCTGCAGCGTGTCATTCACACTGATAAGATTTTTTAACATCAAATCCCTTAAATGAGGAGCTTAGAGCAGCGTTAATACTCCAAAGTAACTCCATTAAGTAGATACGGTGTGTGTGTGTGTGTGTGTGTGTGTGTGTGTGTCAGGCCTCAGCCAGACAGCCCATGACTTTCAGCATCAGCTCCTCCTTCTTGTGTTTGGCACTGACGAGAACTCCTCTTCCTCTCAACCAGGCCAGCAGAGTCACAGAGTTCAGCCGGGACAACTGGAGCGAGAAAAGAAGGAGAATGAGAGAAATAATAAAGATAATAAAAGGTACAAAAAAAAGAAAAAAGAAAGAAGAGGAATGAACAGAAGTGAAGGAAGGAAACTAGAGACGAGAATGAGGTCATAGAAAGAAGAGAAAAGGAAGGTTTTAAAGCTCTAATCTGTAATTATTCTTCATTAAAATGTGTAAAAACAACTAGACCAGACAGAAGCTTCTCTCCTGAAACCCTCAGGTTGTTGTCGCTCAGGTCTAGACCTATGTTCTATATGTTGTTGAGTTGTGTTCTTACATTAATGTTCAAACCCAGAGAAATCTGTCATTTTAATCAAAGTAACGGACCGTTTCATTTGGTGGCCTGTCAATGGCGTCATACCTCCTTTACCAAAGAGCCACAACAACACAACAACAGCTGACACATCTGATTGGATTATAAATGGATTTTTATCTGCATAATTTATTCTTTATTCACATTTGGTGACTGCAGTTTGTCAGAGATCAGCTGTGCTTCTCAGGCCTCAGCTCTGAAGTCCAACCCCTCCCATCTGAGAGAGCTGGATCTGATTAATAGTTTTCGGTTGGCAGCAGAGAACTCACCACTTTAAAACTTTTATTGTCCAGATTAAACAAACGAGATGTAACATGTTAATCAGTGCTGGCATTTGGTCAGAGCCGGGCTGTTTCCCTCTGTTTCCAGTCACTAAGCTAAGCTAACTGGCTGCTGTCTGTGAGTGAAGCATCAGTCTGAACAACGAGAAGATTTCACAACATGTTGAACTATTATTTTATTATTCCACATGTGTAAAAACAACTAGACCTATGTTCTACATGTTGTTGAGTTGTGTTCTTACATTATCACAAATGTTTCCAACAGTTTTCAAACCCAGAGAAATCTGTCATTTGGTGGCCTGTCAATGGTGTCATACCTCCTCTACCAAAGAGTATAGTGCACAAGAAACATGCGTCGGCGCCGTGTTTGTCCGCTACAATGGCGTCTAGCAAAGAGTAACTTACACACATACAAGATAATACATGGGCTTTGTTGTGCTTGTTCCACACAAACTGTTAGAAATTGACTTTTATTCAGTTTGAAGCCACATTTTCATGATAAATTTAGCTGGTTTTTAACTTGATCTTTTAGCCGCAAGAAGGATTTTAGTCATTGGACGTCTGGATCTTAAGTTATCAGAGAAATAAACTGGGCAAACGTTAGCAGCAGCTCCCTTTCCTAAAGTGTAATTCAGTTGTGCTTTTTTTTTAGCACTGATCTTCTTAACTGCTGCTTTTTATTGAGTTTTTATTGTATTTTTGCAAACACATTTTCATTCTACTGTATGTGTATTATTATATAAATGCGGTTGGATTCTCAGGCCAGTTCTTTTTTCTCTGGTTTCTAATTGATGGAGGTTTATTGGTGATAAATAATCATATCCTTGGTTAGTGGGAGTAAACAATGACTGACTCTGGGGGGTTCTAGCAAATTATCGCTGGCATTTTTCTACATTTTATATATATATTCTATATATTTCAACCCTAAAGGAATCATTGCAGCAATCATAATTCATCCAGAGGGGAATGTGAATGTGTGAACTAAATTTCCTCCAATAGTTTTTGACATATTTCACTCAAAACCACAAATGTCAACCTCATGGTGGCGCTAACGTCGGCAGGATTCATCCTCCAAGGAACAAAAACGTCTGTGTAAAATTTCACGACAAATGAATAAACAGCTGTTGAGATACTTCAGTTTGGACCGGAGCGCTGGAACCGACCGACCTTTCATCCAGGACATGTAAAAACTTCCCCTCATAAACAACATTTTAAAACTGTTGTTTCAAACAAAGCCTGAGGAACAAAAACGTGTCCGGCCGGCGGTGAAGCTGCTTAAAACAAAAGTGAAGCAGAAAATGTAAGTGATGCTTTTGTTCCTGAACACTCGCAGGTCGGAGCTGTAAAACTGATGAATGTTGTTATTAATGCGCTCGGCTCCTCGTGGGCTCCCGCCTCCTCCTGACCATTCATCACTTTAACAGTCCTCGCGCTCCCCTGAAAAGGAGGAAACCGGGCTGACAGAACAGTGTGTATGCTATTCATCACGCTAACACACTTTAATACATCACCTTAATGTGCGCGGTCTCCCTAAAGGATGTTTATGAGGAAGCTAAAGCGGTGCATACAGTACAGAGTGGATGCACTGGAAATCCATCACGTCTCAAGTCTTCTTCTCAGAAGCTAAAGCACCACTTCTTCCACCTCTTCACACTTCCATATGTTAAACCAGACAAACTCTATAATGTTCCTTACACAACTGATATACAACAAAATATACTTCTCTATCCTCAGTGGCTGGAAATACTTGAAAACAGCAGCAGGACGGACAAAAGACTGAACTGTATTAATGTAACCATAGAGGCTGAAGCAGAAACGTGGCGTTGGTAGGAAGAATAGGAAGGAGCACAGATAGACAGAAGGAGATGAGAAAGTAACGGAGAAAAGAAGAAAGTTTGTGTCTCCACCTGGTTGCTTCTGGCCATTTTCTCCACGTCCACGTCTTGTATCGCAGCAGCTTTGGATTTCTTCGGTGGTTTCGACTCAAACACAACTCCCTGAAACACAAAAACACCACAAGACAGTAAAAGCTGGGAAACACCAGAGGAGCGCAGTTTGAGTTGATCGTCTTTATACGATACGAACAATACATACAGTCGTCATTATGGTCATATATATACTGTACACACGCATGTTCACGCCCCAACATGCATATGTACAATTATATAATGGCCTCACTTTCTACACCCAACATGTCCACTGATGTTTTTACTTGAAAGACACCAGGGCTGCAGTCAACCAAAGAAAACCTTGGTCGACTAAAATTGCACATAATCTTCAACTAATCGATTAGTTTCTCTGTTTAGCGTCTTCAGGCTAGGCTAACCCATCGTTGCTAACTTTGGAGCTAACTCCCTTCACTTTTCCAGCACTTGGAGAAACAACAGACGTGACTTTTCATCATTTAACTGACACACTGTAGTCTGTGCTGTACATTTACTGCCAGACTGACAACTTACCGCTAACCTTTTCCTCTGCTCCACTCATATCCACCGTCACTTTCTCTGCGTCCGACTCGCTACGCAAACATACTACGCAACGCCGTATTACTGAACAGAGTTACGCTCGTTTCCCAGGCAACGACACAGAGGTTCACTCACGGAGAAACACTGATTCAGTAAACGCTCAGTAACCGTTGAGAACAGTTAGACCCAGAAGTCTCCGTTAGTTTGGAAGAGTCCAAAGTGGTGAAAACAGCGGGGGTGTTTTTGAATAAACACACCCACACCCCTCACCCTCACACCTCTGTCCCTCCCACCGCTGGAAATAACTGATCTGACCCAAACTAACTGGACTCACCGCTCTGCTGCTCTCTCTGCTGGAGGTATCAGCAAACGTGACAGCTGGGACCTTCTTTTTCGCAGCTTTGTCCTTCACTTTCCCGCCGGGTTTGGCAGCGGCGCTCTCAGGATTCTGGTTGGTTTGGGGTTTAATCTTGGTCTCCGGCTTTGGGGCGAGGGTGAGACCGGGTCTAGGCTTGGCTGCGGGGCTGAGGCTGGCGATGTGCTTCAGCTTCGGATGGTTCGATGAGGAGGACGGTTGGCGGTTGAAGCGAGGGACGGCGGGCGGAAGAGGAGGAGGAATCGGGAGGGACGACAGAGAAGAAACAGTAGAAGAAGAAGCAGGTCTGTTCTTCCCCAAGGCAGGAAGCGTCACCCTCCCCTTCTCCTCCGCTGCTCCTCTGCTCAGCTGCTCCTTCTGCTTCTGGAGGCGCAGCAGGGCGACGTTCACGTGGCGCGACGGATGCTTGTTCATGAAGATGGGAACCAGTTTGGGGGCGGCGTTTGAAGGGGGAGGGAGAGGCGGGAGGACAGAGGGGAACGAGAAGGAGGTGGAGGAGGAGGTGAGGGATGAAGCTGGCTGGAAGAGCGGGAGAGAGGAGAAGGAGGAGGTAGAGGAGGAGAGGGAAGGAACTGAGTGAGAGGAAACAGAGAAGGAACCAGCGTAGGAGGAGAAAGATCTTCTAGATCCCTGACTTTGTCCGTTACCCAGAAGCCCCTGGGCTCCGGCCTGCTGGGAGAGATGGGTACAAGGTGGCGGCTGAGACCCAAAGGAGGGCCTCGCAGGTCGGGGAGGAGGAGGAGGAGGCAGCTGGGTGAGGACCGGCCTCATGGAGGACGAGGAGGTCAGATTGATCCGCTCGCCACCCGACGCCTGAGGAAGAAGAGCTGACGTCAGCGAAGGAGAATAAACGACAACTCTGAGAGAAAACAGCGAACGTTGTCACAAGGTTTTAAATGCATTAAAACACTCATATTCTTCACATCTCAGCCTCTATATTTATATTCTGGTTCTCTACTGGAATAAAAACTCCTTATTGATCTTCTACTGGTCCTTTATGCAGCCCCTCAGTTCAGCCTCTGTCTGAAACAGGAAGTTTTAGCTCCTGTCTCTTTAAGGCCCCGCCTCCTGATGAGCCCGCTCTGCTCTGATTGGTCAGCTTTCAGGAAGCTTCCTCTGGCTCCGGAGGCTACGTAAACAAACTATAGTAGCAGGATTTCACTTCTTTTTCTCCTTTTTTACTCCAAATGTTCAACTTCTCACATCCATCCATACAACAACACATGGAAACACCTTAGCAACCACCTTAGCAACCACCTAGCGAACACCTTATCAACCACCTAACAACCACCTTAACAACTGCCTTAGCAACCACCTTAACAACCACCTAGCAACCACCTTATCAACCACCTAACGACCACCTTAGCAACCACCTTTAGCAACCACCTTAACAACCATCTAGCAACCACCTAGCAACCACCTTAACAACCACCTTATCAACCACCTAACAACCACCTTATCAACCACCTAACAACCACCTTAGCAACCACCTTAACAACCATCTAGCAACCACCTAGCAACCACCTTAACAACCACCTAGCATCCACCTTAGCAACCGTGTTTTATAAGCGTGTGTGATGATGAGCTAACGCCCTGAGTTTTGACTTACAGGGACTTGGCCGACTCACAGGTCAGTGTCTAAATGCTTCACTCAACTAGAGGCTGAAGACAATCTCACAGCTTTCTGTGTTAAACAAGGTGGAAACAATTATAAGTATAAAAAAAACCTGTGTTGCAGAACCAATCCAAAGTCTTCAGCGTGGCCTTTCATATCAGGGCGGAGACGTTTCCAAGTTTCCAAGGGAATTTTTGGGAAAACATGTCAGGATTGTTTATATTTGATCTCATGGTGCAGCCATAAAACATGGTGTCATGGAGAAAAACCAACAACAGCAACAATTCAGATTAATTGAACCCTAATTTAAAGAGTATGAAAATGATATCCAAACAAAAGAACAACTCTCCAGAGGAGCAGCCTGAGGGAACTCGGTGGGATTTGCACAGGAACTGGATGTTATTCTCAAAAACCAGCATGAAACCGAAAATCAATCCGCCTCCAAATAAAGAAATCTTCAAAATATGTGAAGCATTTTCTTTGAGTCTATTGTTTAACTGCCTCACAAGAGCTTCAAGTTCACCTGAAGCTACATTTTTCAGTCTCTTTCCCCTCTTATAGATGGAAATGAGCCCCGCTGAGCACCTTAAATATTTCAGTCTCACTCTGTGAACACTGAATCGATCTCTCCAGATGTTTTACAATGCACAGCTCTCAGGATGAAAGTACACTTTAGCTTCACCCTGTGAATAAAAAAAACATTTCTTTCCACTTCACACGCAGAATAAGAACTCTCAACATGAGGGATAACTTTCATTTCCACCGGCTCGTCGAACCTTTCACAGTTTCAGACTGAGTTCATCAAGTGTAGGAACACGTTTATTAAAGTGATTAAAGACGATAACATGTTTTTATCTTCTGAGTTTTCAGGACAAGATTTCCTTCGATTGGCACAGTATCATCCATCCAGTCTGGTCCTTGTTCCCTTTGCTCGTCATCCTCTGACCCATGTGTGTCTGTTATACGGTGTGTGTTTGACATGCAGCACCTTCTGATCCAGCTCCAGAATACTGGACCTCGTAGTCTCTCAGATGTCTCTTTAGAAACATTTTGTGTCTCTTTGTTGACATTTTGTGTCTTTTTATAAACATTTTGTGTCTCTTTATAAACATTTTGTGTCTCTTTGTTGACATTTTGTGTCTTTTTATAAACATTTTGTCTTTTTATAAACATTTTGTGTCTCTTTATAAACATTTTGTGTCTTTTTATAAACATTTTGTGTCTTTTTATAAACATTTTGTGTCTTTTTATAAACATTTTGTGTCTTTTTATAAACATTTTGTGTCTTTTTATAAACATTTTGTGTCTTTTTGTTGACATTTTGTGTCTTTTTATAAACATTTTGTGTCTCTTTGTTGACATTTTGTGTCTTTTTATAAACATTTTGTGTCTCTTTATAGTTATTTTGTGTCTTTTATAAACATTTTGTGTCTCTTTATAAACATTTTGTGTCTTTTTATAAACATTTTGTGTCTCTTTGTTGACATTTTGTGTCTTTTTATAAACATTTTGTGTCTCTTTATAGTTATTTTGTGTCTTTTATAAACATTTTGTGTCTCTTTATAAACATTTTGTGTCTTTTTGTTGACATTTTGTGTCTTTTTATAAACATTTTGTCTTTTTATAAACATTTTGTGTCTTTTTGTTGACATTTTGTGTCTTTTTATAAACATTTTGTGTCTCTTTGTTGACATTTTGTGTCTTTTCTAAACATTTTGTGTCTCTTTATAAACATTTTATGTCTCTTTATAAACATTTTGTGTCTCTTTGTTGACATTTTGTGTCTCTTTATAAACATTTTGTGTCTTTTTATAAACATTTTGTGTCTTTTTATAAACATTTTGTGTCTTTTTATAAACATTTTGTGTCTTTTTGATGTGTTGATGTGTGTTTTTCTTTCTTTTATTTATTTTATTTGATGATATTGTTTCTACAATGAAAATAAATAACTCAACTTCCAAGTCCTAAAGAAGATGTGGAATATTTTACCTTCCGCCTGAGAAATCTGTTGCTTTTACTTGTTTTTCATGAGGATGACTTGAAGAACACATTTTTTAATTGAAAGTGAACGTTTCCGTCACCTTCCTGCCGACATCCGTAGCATGAAAATGATTTCTCACGACACCGAGCTCTCTCTCTCTCTGCGGAGTCGCTCCTCCTGTGGTCATAAAGCCGTCCGTGGAGATTTTACAGGGTGGGAAATGCTCCGATAATTGCTTTTCCTCCTCCCTCCTCCCTCCACCTCGGCCTCCACCAGCTCACATTAAATAAGCTCCGTGCGTGTTTGACAGAGTGAAAGACGAGAGACAAACTGATGATTTAGGTTTTAGAGAGTAAATAAAAAGAGGATGGAGGAGAGAATAAACTCAACGAGGGACTGAAGGTTAGAGTTTGGTTTGAGTGTGAAGGTTAAATAATTAAATGTGTCCAAACGTTCTCCAGTTTCAGCTCCTCTAATCTGACGATCTGCTGCTGAAGACGTCATCCTGAGGTCCAGGAGACTGTGAGGAGCATTTTTCTCTCCATTTTATGAACTTTTATAGATTTGATTGATTGAAATTGATTGAAAAAGTGATCAATACCAGCTACTAACAGGCCACAACATACGAGGAATAACTGAGTGCATTCGGTCTTCCCTGAACCTCGAGGAGGGAGACTCACTTATAGACGTTTTGTGTCTCTTTGTAGTCATTTTTCTAGGGATGCACGATATTATCGGCCGATATCGGTATCGGCCAATCGACCGGCATTTTCTGCCGATTAAGAGCAGCCGATATGTTTCCATCTCCTCCTCCGTCTGACTGTGTTTCCTCCACTTCACTCTGCTGCTTCTTCCCACTAACTCACTAACGTTAGCTGAGAGGTTAGCAGAAGCTAGCAGGCTGCTGCTAACGCTCCGCTAGCCTCTCAGCTAACGTTAGCCCCGGCTCTCTCTCTCTGTGTGGATCCGACCGGAGCAGCGAGCCTGTGGAGGAAACACCGGAGCCGTCAGGGTGAAACAGTCCGAGGAGGAGCTGCAGAGACAGGAAACACTTCAGCTGACAGGATGTATCACTCTGTTTGGTTTATAACGGCGGTTAGCATCCAGCGTTTTAGGTGCGTTAGCGCCACCTTCTGCTCTGGAGTGAGGAGCAGAGATTAAATCCTGCATATTAATACTGTCTAATAAACTCAGTGAAACCTCTGCAGTTTTAATGCTGAGCTCCTGAACTCTTCCTTCATATCTTTCTGGATCAGACTGAGTATCGATGCTGCAGCAGAACCGTCTGCAGGAACGCAGGCGTCAGGGTCGTCCTGTGTTTACCTGCACTGATGCTGCAGGGTTCAGGCCGGCTGTGTGGTAGCAGGGTTTGCTGCTCAGACGTGCAGGAAAGCCACAAACGCTCTGCAGCCCGCTCCTGATGTCAGACAGGAAGGAGCCCAGCGCCCCCTGCAGGTCGACCCGGGGGAGGCGCTGCACCTGCTGCAGGCGGACGCAGCTGAGCGGATAGCTGCAGCGTTAAAGAACACAACGCTTTAAAACTGTGTTAAACTCATTTCCTGCTTTATTTAACCACAGCAAACTGTTACTATGACAACTGAGTCAAAGAAAACCGTTCTGTTTTTCAGATTTATTCTATTTTTTAACAGTTTATGTTCATATTCAGTTAATTTACGGAGTGTTTTCAGGATACGTGAAGAGTCTCTCTCCCACCAGTCTGAAGTAGATGCTGCAGTAAACCACCGCCTCCTCTGCCAGCGCAGGCAGCCTGTAGCCGTACTGGAACACACACACACACACACACACACACACACACACACACACACACACACACACACACACTGCTGGTACAATACAAATATTTAATAATACACTTCTATCACTTCAAAGGTTCAGTAAAGCTGCGTTAATGATTATATTTCAGTACAAAAACTACATTTTATGTCTCTTTGTTGACATTTTATGTCTTTATAGTCATTTTATGTCTCTTTATAAACATTTTATGTCTCTTTGTTGACATTTTATGTGTCTTTGTTGACATTTTATGTGTCTTTATAGTCATTTTATGTCTCTTTATAGTCATTTTATGTCTCTTTATAAACATTTTATGTCTCTTTGTTGACATTTTATGTGTCTTTGTTGACATTTTATGTGTCTTTGTTGACATTTTATGTCTCTTTATAGTCATTTTATGTCTCTGTTGACATTTTATGTGTCTTTATAAACATTTTATGTCTCTTTATAAACATTTTATGTCTCTTTATAAACATTTTATGTCTCTTTATAGTCATTTTATGTGTCTTTGTTGACATTTTATGTCTCTTTATAAACATTTTATGTCTCTTTATAAACATTTTATGTCTCTTTGTTGACATTTTGTGTCTGCTAGTAGTTGCTGTGTTGCTTCCCAGTAGCCTCGTTTATCATCCAATCAATAATCCATGTCTGACCTCTTACAGCGTCACCGTATTCAATCGTTTTCATGTTGTGCTTTCTCTAGAAAGATATTCTGATATAACATGAAGTAAAGCTGAATATCATGTGTGTTAATGTGAGAACACCTTCACTGTTAAAGCTGTGATGAGACGACAGCGTTCATCACTGAGTTTAATGTTGAATTATTCTGCTGGTTCAGTTTTATGGTTCTTCTTTGTTGGTTTTTGGCATGTTTTAGTGTGTGTGTGTGTGTGTGTGTGTGTGTGTGTGTGTGTACCATGCTGTTCCAGTGGTTCTGCAGGTCTCTGTAGCTCCTGAACGGTCCGTCTTTAGGAAGCTGATGGCTGATGGTGATAATCTGACCTTTCTTCATGCTGAACACACACACACACACACACACACACACACACACACACACACACACACACAGGCATACAGAGTGTTTCAGTGAGTGAGGGCAGGATAATGAGTGAACCTGCGGCGCCTCCTGCTGGTCACAGTCGGTATAACAGCTCAGTCAGATGTGACTGGACGTCACTCTGAGCTCATTTGTGTCCTTTAACGTGTGTCACAGCTTTAATTTGTCCTTTTGTTGCTCAAACAGGAAAATTTATGTTTTCTGTTAATTTGTTAGAGAATTTGAGCCAAAAAATGAAAGTTTCTGTGACTTCAGGGAGAATCAGGCTGAAAATATATAAACTAAGATGAAAGAGTTTAATAAAAGTTAAAGTGAAGAATATCAGCATGAAACATCAGAAACGTCTTCTTCTCTGCAGCTTGTTTGTTTTTTTTGGCGTCCAGCAGCAGGTGGCGCCGTCTCACCTCGGCAGGACGTGACACCAGACGGCTCCTCCGGTGGAGGAGGGGTCGAGGACGGCGTCGGGGTCGCTGCGGAACCTCCTCAACGCCAGCGGAGGGAGGTCGAAGTCCTCCAGCTGCAACACACACACACACACACACACACACACACACAGACACACACACACACACACACACACACACACACACACACACTTTACTGCTGGAAGAAGTCTTAATCTTTAATTTTATTTATTTATTTTACTTTATTTCTGGTTTAAAAATTGAATTACTGTGCAGTTATTATTATTATTTATTATAATAATTATAATTAAATTATAATTTATTATTAAAACATAAACTCAGAGGACGGGTGAAGATATGAACTATTTTTTATGATAATTTTAAATATAAATCACTTGTTTTTTTGGCTTTAGATGCAGTAAATGTGCACAAACATACAACTTTAATTCATTTATTGATTAAACCTATAAATCAGTTGTTATTATTATTATTAGCAGTCTAATTGTATTGTTCATTATAAATGACTGAAACTAATATTTACTGTTTCCATGGATTTAAGAAAGTGGTTGATTATTATTATTATTATTATTATTATTCTTCAGGCTTCTGTTCTCTTACTGTGATTGGTGGAAGTCTGACTGTGCTGCTTTCAACGCTGATACACAGCTGACCCTCACTGGTGCTCAGCTCCAAGCCTAACACACACACACACACACACACACACACAGACAAACACACACACACACAGACACACACACACACACACAAAAAATGTATTTAAAAGTTTATCTGAAGTGAATAAAATGAGTCAAATCAAGTGGAAATTCTTTTTTTTATCTCATTTACTTGATGTTAATGTAATCTGATTGTAATCTGCAGCCTGCAGTAAAAAGATAAGAGACGTTTAATTTATTTATTTATTCGTCTGAGAGGGAAATACTCCGTTAATCAACATCATCAGGAGGAAAAAATGAGCCTTAAGTGTTAATTTTCATCTGTTATGTCGGGCCAGATGTTAAAAAGGCAACTTAGAGTTATATATAATTACACACAACATGATTAATATGCAGAGACTAACACACACACTCACTAATCAAACAACGTCACAACACAATACAGACCAGTTTAAAACAATATTAGGTCAAAAACAGTCGACAGAAACTAATGTTTTAATGTTTTACTGTTTGATTAACGAGCTTTAACTGACCAGTAAATAAAAACAGTGAAACTTACTGACAGCGTTCAGCCTGCTGCTCTCAGTCAGGAAGTCTTTTCCTGAAAACACAAACACAGCGAAACTGAACGTTATCATCAGAGTTTCAGTCAAAGCAGCAACAGTGTATAATATAATAATAATAATATTTATAATAATATGTCATTTAAATGTCTCATAATCTTCTATATTTATAATCTGGTTCTCTACTGGATTAAAAACTCCTTATTTATCTTCTACTGGTCCTTTATGCAGCCCCTCAGTTCAGCCTCTGTCTGAAACAGGAAGTTTTAGCTCCTGTCTCTTTAAGGCCCCGCCTCCTGATGAGCCCGCTCTGTTCTGATTGGTCAGCTTTCAGGAAGCTTCCTCCGGCTCCGGAGGCTACGTAAACAAACTATAGTAGCAGGATTTCACTTCTTTTTCTCCTTCTTTACTCACAAATGTTCAACTTCTCACATCCATCCGTACAACAACACATGGAAACACCTTAGCAACCGCCCTAGCAACCAACAGACGGCCATATATGGGCGTGTATACTGTACTTGTGTAACAGTGATGAGCTTCAACTTGAAGTGTGCAGCTCAGACAGTCATGTTTATATCAACGTGGTCTCAGATCATGTGACCAGTTAAAAGTCTTGCTGGTCCTGTTTTCTGACCAATGAGGGTCAGACTCTGGACTTCCTGTTCAGATCACACTATCATCAACAACATGTGTTTTAAAAAGCTTTTTAAAGCTTATTATTGTTTCTCATAATGTCTCAGTGTTGTGTGTGATTCAACCTGTGTGTAAATATATTTAATGTGTTGTTTAACCGCTTTATTCCATTATCACACTAATCAGGTGTTCATGTTTCTTCTTCTTCTACATCCTTCTTCTACCTTCTTCTTCTTCTTCTTCTACATTCATCTTCTGGAGACTTATTCTAACCTTCACATAACCCTAAACTAACCTTCACTGGAACTATCTAACTTTCTGTCTTATTCCCTGTTTAGCTTCTTTTTATTTCCAAATTTAACACTTTTTTAATTGTTTTTAAGTCTTTTTTTTACTTTTACATTCTGTTTTAAAACCTTTTATTTTCTCTGTAAAGCCCTTTGAACCGCCTTGTTGTTGAAATGTTGCTATAAAAACAAACTTTAAACCAATATTTCACCCTCAAATTAACCAACATGACTGAAAACACATTTAAGTCCCCAGAACATGAGGAATGCCACACACACACACACACACACACACACACACACACACACACACACACACACACACACACACACACACTTGTTTTATGTCAGACTGGGTCCAAGGTTGCGTTGCAACACTCTCGCCGTGACTTTGATAAAACATTTCACAGCCTTGACCCCGATCAACCACAAACACCCTGCTGACAGCTGATTGGTTCACAGGTTGGACTTTGCTGCGAAGCTTCGATGACAAAACAGCCCCGACGCTCTCCGCTGCGACGGCGACGGAGCGGCTGATAATCACCGCCGTGTGTAGTTCAGGAGCGTCGTTTTTTTCCATTTCTGTCCATTCCTGTCAGGTGCTCCGCTTCTCGCCATCTCTGTCTCCATGACAACGCACTTCACTTCCTTCTTGACCCCAGATTTAAGTCCTCAGTGCAAACCGGCGCAGCGTTATGGCGCCATCTTTGGGATTTAACGAGTTAAAAATGGAAAACAGCGTCGTGGATTCTTACGTGAATCTAATTTCTAAGATTAAAAACAAAAAAATGTATCAATTATTCTGAGATTTGAACAG
>CM055859.1:24196790-24224290 GCA_029490765.1 Euthynnus affinis
GTGTGTGTGTGTGTGTGTGTGTGTTTCTTACAGCCATGACCACAGTGATCTCATTGAAGGAGTCCAGAGCAGGAGAGGCGAGAATATCAGAGTACAGCAGCAGCAGCTCTCTGTGGAGGAGACACACACACACACACACACACACACACACACACACACACACACACACACACACACACACACACACACACACTTTACTGAAGGACGCGTTCACGCTGCGTTCAAGTGACTCAGTAAAATCAAGACTTTGTCCTTCAGGATCCTGTTAGAGCTGCAAAGAACTTTTCTCACTTATGTACAGACTAAATAATCTGCGACCGAGTGAATAAATAAACACTGTCAATCAACCTATCAATAACCCTCCTCCCTCCCCCCCCCCCCCCTGTAAGTAGGTATGGAAATCCTAGACGTGCGGCTGCTTAAGCTTCTTCTGAGCGAGGAGGAAACTAAGTCTCCTGTGTTATTTGCTGGTTGTTTATATTCTAGCTGTTCAGTCTCAGGCTCCAGAAACGACGAGAAACGCAGAAAATTCTCACGTTTAGAGAAGCCGGATTCGTTATTTCTGCTCGATAAACGAGTTAAACGATGAATCAATAATCAGACTAGTCGCCGGTTTGAATCCTTAATAATTAATTCTGTGGTTTTTGTGTTATTTATTTCCTGTTCTGACGTCAGATGTTAAACAGTTTGTAGGTGAACGTTTGTAGAAACGCTGCCTGTGAGTCAAAACTCAGGGCTTCAACCTGCTTTTAATGCTTCGATTGTGACGTTTTTTTCCCACCTTGTAGACGAGTATAGCCTTGGTTGCTAAGGCGATTGCTAAGGCGGTTGCTAAGGTGTTTCCATGTGTTGTCCACTCATATTTCAGATGTTCAGTTTTGTAATAAGCAACTTTTTCTCTTAATGATTCGACTTTTTGTTCCTGTTTTATTACTTTTTCTTCGAGTAATATGTCAGCTCATCGCACACGCCCATATATGGTCGTCTGTTGGTTGCTAAGGCGGTCGCTAAGGTGTTTCCATGTGTTGTTGTACGGATGGATTTGAGAAGTTGAACATTTGTGAGTAAAGAAGGAGGAAAAGAAGTGAAATCCTGCTACTATAGTTTGTTTACGTAGCCTCCGGAGCCGGAGGAAGCTTCCTGAAAGCTGACCAATCAGAACAGAGCGGGCTCATCAGGAGGCGGGGCCTTAAAGAGACAGGAGCTGAAACTTCCTGTTTCAGACAGAGGCTGAACTGAGGGGCTGCATAAAGGACCAGTAGAAGATCAATAAGGAGGTTTTATTCCAGTAGAGAACCAGAATATAAATATAGAGGCTGGAGATGTTTCCTCTTTACGAGCTGTTCAGTGTCGTTCACCTGCAGGTCTTGATCTGTTTGCTCCTCGGCTCCTCGTCCTCCTCCTGAAGACTCAGAGTGACGCAGCAGAGCTTCTTCAGGTCCGGTAGTCCGAGGAAAAACAACGACGGCTGAGCTCCTCCAACCATCCTGCACATCAAAACACAACAAAAGAAAGAGCGGGTTTATAATCAGAGGCTTCAGCGGCTTGTTAAATAATAACCTCAGTGCTAAAAACTATAATTAAGTTAATTGATTTAGCCGTCAGCAAAGTACTATCTTAAATAAGAGGATCATTATTTTGTAGACGGTAATTATCTTGTCTTTACCGGCACATCCTGTTATTATGTTTTATTTCTATTTTTACTCAGTTACTGATTTGGAAAATGTCTTTTCTTGTTTCAATGATTTGCTTAAATCATTTCTGCCTACAAAGGAAAAGCATCAGTATATTATTATAAACCTAATGAAAACTTTTCTAATCCATTAATTGATTAAGCCATCTGTCAATCAGCAGAAAACTTTGATCATCAATTAATCATTAAAGTAATTTATCAAGTAAATATAAGAAACATTCTCTCACTTCATCCTTTTAAATGTTTATCATTGTAAACTGAATATCTTTGGGACCTCCAGGAAACAGGGAAGCAAACTGCCTAAACACAGCCTAAATTAAATATATTAATATACTAAATATAATTAATCGAAGACAGAATTAATGGTGAATATAGTAATTAAGTGCAACCCAAAATACGGCTACTTTGAGACAATTATCAAAGCTTTTCCCCTTTTTTTCAGTCAAAATAATTGATTTTAACACATAATTTTGAGTTTCAGTAACTTCTGACACCTTACTGCCCTCAAACACTTATAAAAACAATCTATAATTCAAGAATGAGTCAGTTGAACTCTCTTATTTACCTCTTTTTATCTTCTTCACTCTGAGACGAGCAGGTTAGCTTTTCAGCTAATTAGCTTAGCCGTTAGCTAAAAACTAGCTGTTAGCCAAAATCCGTTTCTTTCCTGTTTTTCCAACAACATGAGTCGCTGAACTTTTAAGAGTTACACTGGAAAGCGATAATAATTGTATATATGGGTGAAGTTTCAGTTGATAATTAAGCTGGTAAAGTGAAAAGAATATAAGTTTTTAAGACGATAAAATTACAGCTAGCCAAAGATGGTTGAAAACAGCGACAGAATGAGGTCTCACTCTGCCTCCTATTATTACACCATTAAAACGGTCATGTCGGGAATTTGGGGAACTGAAAGCAATTAAAACTTTGACGTGAGGCAGTAAGGGTTTATATTTGATATATTTCAGTCCTAGAAAAATAAAGAAATACTTATACAAGCACACAAAGACTGTTTAACATAGAAGAATAAATAAAATAGTAAAAAAAAAAAAAAAAAAAAAGTGAGGTAATAATAAGGAAATTAATGTTTTGGTGTTTTTTTTTGTTTTTGTTTTTACAAAATTGAATAATAATAGCTTTGAAATGGGATTTAAAAAACTTGAAATTAAATATTGAAGGAAATCTGGACCGTGCTAGACAAAAAAATGAAGTGTTTGAAATATATGAATGTGACAAGTGTAATAAAACAATAAAGTTATGTAACAGTGGAAGCTGAATGCAACAGTGTTAAGTCCAGTTTGATAAAAAGACTTATGAGTAACTCTTGTATATATATATATATATATATATATATATATATATATATATATATATATATATAAACAGAACAGCTGAGTTGCATAGTTTATAACCTTAATAATTTTAAGTTTTATATGTTGTATGTATGTTTATTATTTCATAAACTGCAGTTAACATCCAGAGCTACAACTTATGTTCGTTTAATAAGTGTTTGTTTTATGTTCTGAACATTTATTAAACATGTATTGAGTGTTATTGAAATTTTATAGTAAACAGTTCAGGTGACTTTTTCAACTCTGCAGTGATTCAATGTATTAATAGACAATCTTTGAGTTCGAGTCTGTGGTTTTTCCCGCCAGAGAGGCTTTTATCGAAGCAGTATGCCGACTAATCTCTCTGTTTAACAGGTTTTTACACATCAGCTGGGTGTTGAAAGTCTAACAGGACCTACGGTTGCCCGCTCAAAGGCACCAAGCGGGAGAGAAAACTCTCGTTTCGTGACAAACCTGCTTCCTCCCGCCGCTTGCGTGAGAAGCGAGTTTCCTTGAAAGCCGTTGAACTGGTGTGAACTTTAGCCTCGTCCTCGCCCACGGCTCTCTGATGACTGACAGCGACGGCAGCCAATCACAGAGCCCCACAGTCATAGGTGGGGAAGAAACCGACCAATAGCAGCGCTAGGAGTCTGGTAGGGGGCGTTCCTATGAGTCCCACTGACCGTGCGAGGAACTTTGACGTTACGTGAAGCAGCGAGGAGATAATACACCCGCACCGGAAACCAGAAAGTGGCCTTTCAAAATACAATTATAAAATCTGTCACGGAAAAAAAAAACACTTTAAAAAAAACAAATAAAAAACTAAATAATCACAGTATTAATATTAAAAATGTACGAGTAGTGTTATAAACATATTAAGTATGAGTCAAAATGTAAATATTAAATATTTATTGCTTTGTTCTTAATTAATTGCTCAATGTTTAAATGTATGAAACTAAATTAAATTACTTAAAAAAGACGTGCCTCTCATGTATTTGACAAAAGAATATACTTTAGTTGTTCCAGCGTCAATGACTCAACTAATGAAGAAATATTTTTCATACTTTATCTGAGCTATTAGACATGAGAGAAATGTTGATTTAGACTCTCTAACAGCTGTTTTCGGTGTTATAGATCATCATGTTGGTGAGAGCTATAGTTCAGGGTGCACGGTGATAACATTTGTCAGTAGATTCATACTGACTGGAAGCAGTTATCAGCTACTATTCATGCAAATTAGATGTGAGAAGCGATGATGCATTTAGAGCGAGAGAAGATTAAATTTACATTAAAGAGACAGGAAGATGAATTCTACAGAAAATTATAAATTACTTCAACTGGACCAGACAGTGAAACATTAATAAACATGAATACCAACTTTCACGACTAGTTACCCACATTAAATCAGTTTAATCACAGAAACAGAACACAGACAGGCCCTCTATAGATACAGTTCATTAACAAACGTTATATACATCCACCCCTTTTTATTTACTTACTTTACCTCCCACTGATTACACTGATAGGCACACCCCATATTATAAATATTTAGTTAATCTGTTTAATTAAATTTAATAAATCATCTTTTGTTGACTCTTCAACATGGTGTGTCTCCTCTTTGTTGCCGTAACACCTTTTTTGTTTAATTCATTGTTGTTTTATTTTTCCACTGTTGGTAAAACTCAAAATCTCTTCTGTTTATTGTATATTTGTATTATATTTATTGTTTATTATAAATATGTCATTGTACATGTTATACTTTGTCATGTGGAGAGTTGTGTTTTACAAGTTAAACTTAAAAATATGTAGTTTAAGAGGAAGGTTAATTATTTCAAAAAGCTTTTCATGACAATAGAAAGTTTCGGGAACATGAAGTCATGCACTAACTTTACATTTAAGTCACAAATTTATCTTTAAAAAGGATAAACTCATAATTTAATACAGCAGTCAGGTGGCAACATGAACACGGAAACAGGTTTTGCTTGCTGTAATTATTCCTGCTTTTCATATCATATCATTTCAAGATCTTTTCACAACATGTTTCCAGTGTAAGTTGAGAGCAGACAAAACATAGTCAGCGTTGTGTGCAAAAAAAACAAAGTATTCAGACGTTTATCTTATTGGAGGCTTCAAGAGTTTGAATTAGTCAAATCAAATGGAAATCTTCCAAAGATTCGACTTTTGTAACAGTTTTGTTTTCCTCGTTTACTCCATCAAGATGTAAACTGACTGAGCTTCACATTCTGAGGTGAAAGATAAAGTAAGTTAGAGATAAGAGACGTTTAAACTTACTGACAGCGTTGAGCTTCCTGCTGTCAGTCAGAAAGGTTTTTACCTGAGAAAAAAAATCCTCCTGCAGTAAAAGTACATCAGTATTATGAGCTTGATGTAGTTAAAGTATTGCAGTAAAAGTAGTGGTTTGGTCCCTCTGACTGATATATTATTATATATGACATCATTAGATTATTAATAGTGAAGCATCAGTGTTAGAGCAGCATGTTACTGTTGTAGCTGCTGGAGGTGGAGCTAGTTTACACTACTTTATATACAGTTAGCTAGTTTAGTCCACTGGTTCCCAACCTAGGGGTCGGGGCCCCTCCAAAGGGTCAGCAGATAAATCTGAGGGGTCGTGAGATGATTAATGGGAGAGGAAAGAAGAAAAAACAAAGTTCTGATACACAAATCTGTTTTCAGTTTCTGGACTTTTTCTCTAATCTTTGATTTTTGCTGAAATGTGACGTTTCTGAAGGTCTTATCAGTCTGCAGCAGCTGCTCCTCTGAATCCTGCAGGTTGTTGTTATTCAGCTGCTGAGATCTACCTTCTACTCACTGTTACTGTTTACAAGAGGAAAGAAGAAGAAACAACGTTCTGATATCTTTGATTTTTGCTGAAATATTGGATCATTTGAACATTTATTGAAATGAAAGCATGTGAGAAGTTTAGAGGGAAAAATCACTATTTGGTGGAGCTGTTAACAACTCATAGACATGTGAAATGTGACCCCGACTACACACTGCTTTTTGTAAGACGTCAAAAGACAAAAAGGTTGGAAACCACTGGTTTCATCTTTAACAATGTGTTGTATTTTAAAAGCTTGTTATATTATCCATTGTGTCAAATCTTCATGTGAAAAGTAACTAAAGCTGTCAAATAAATGTAGTGGAGTAGAAAGTACAATATTTCCCTCTGAAATGTAGAAAGTAGCATCACATGGAAATAAAATTGTGGTATATTTGATTGTCTACTTGGGTGCCTTGTGTAGTGACAAATCATACTTGGCATACTGAAATGAATAAAAGTAAAAAAATAAATATAAGTGGCAGTATTCACATTGTCACAAATAAATCGACCACTTTATTTTGAAGTAGAAACCGGATGTGTTGTTTCATATTGTGTCTGCCTTGACGTCTCTGAGCTCACAGCTGAAACTCTCCGTGGACTCCTGTGTTGAGTAAACTGGGTTAAATGTCGGTGTGTTTGTGCGGAGTCACGGTCCACAGTTAACTTCCCTCCGCGGGTCCTCAGGGTTAAAACAGGCCGAGCTACCAGACACTCAAATGGGTGAAACGGAGGAGAGGAGCCCCGATGGAGTCAGATATTACAGACTGTCAGAGGTCGAGGAGCAGAACACCTTCAAATCAACGTGGATCATCATCCACAACAAGATCTACGATGTCACCAAGTTTCTAGAAGAGGTGAGGAAGACTTTTCTGTCAACAGCCGGGAGACTTGCGACACAAAAAAAAACATGTGGAAATCAGCCAGAACAGGAAATAAACCACTCTGGGTGGTCAGACCCCACAAACACACACGTCTGGGGCTCTTTTTTATAAACAGAAAGGCAGAGCGAAGAATAGAGAAGTGACTCCTGCAAAATGAGACTTTTTTTTGACTGACATCTGGTGGTAAATGTGTCTCTTTTTGATTGACGTCTGGTTGTAAATATGACTTTTTTTGATTGACGTCTGGTGGTAAAAGTGTTTAGTTTTTTTTTTTTTGATTGACATTTAGTGGTTAATGTGTCTTTTTTATACTTGGTACTTGATGTTCACTGTTGGTTGTTCTTCCTCAGAAAGGCTTGTATAGGGAAAGCTAAGCTAAATGAAAAGTTAGACACCAAAGCCAACACCAAGGTTATCCTGTAATGAATCCATATCAGCTGATATCAAATGAACTAACAACAAAATATACATGTATGAATCATTTTTTTATTGCCAGTGAGTGAACAGGTTGTAACAAAACTTTAAAAACGTCTTTCTCGGTTGTCTGTAACAGCCTGCAGACTGGTTTCTATGTGAAGGACTCAGGCTGGTTTTTCATAGAAGACCACAACAAAACACGCGCTAACTTACCTGACTAGCAACACTGTGCAGATATCAGCTCTCCAGCTCTGTTTCCCATCAGATTGGCCGCTGGTGAGCTTCTGAACCTCGCCGCCATCAATCACCGTTTCTGGCTACAGTTCCTTTGTGTTTGTGGGGGGTTTAAGACGATTGGTTCGGACGGGTGATTAACGTATATCTTTGCTGATTGGCTCCTATAACCTGGACCCACGCATCACCAGCCAGCGGCCTGACCGACTGGGAATCTTTGTATGTTATTATAAGAAGTGTAAGCGAGGAAAAAGACATGACCTGCAGTAGTCTAACGCCACTGTTTGCTGACGGAGCGTGAGCAACAGGAAGCTGACTGAGCTCACTTAACGACCGCTGCTGAAACTTGCATATAGTTTCTTTAACTGTAAACGGGATATTTATGGGTTTATGGGTTTATGGGACATGTTTCACTCTCAGACATTTCATGAATCAATAATGAAAACAATCATTTGTTGCAGCCGCAGACTTCAGATGTGGTTTAAAGAAATAAATATCAGCACATAATGATGTTCTGGTGCAAATTGGACAGTCGTTTTAAACACTGATGAAGATGAGGATGATTCTCCTGAGATGTGAACCTTTTATTTTTAAAACATCACATGATCACAGAGTAAATAAGTCATGATTCATTTTATAAATCAATGAGAAAACAACCAATATGCATCACTAAAGCACAGTTTTAGCTGATATGATGAGGGCATTAAGGGGGATCCTGATCGATGACGGAGGATTATGCAAAATATAAGCATTTAATTTGCTTAATTTTAATTAGATAATAAGTGCTGCTGCTTTTAAAACCTGCACACACTGAGCAGAGTTGGGAGGGCGTCACAGTGTTGCTGCTGGACGTGGTTCAGGGCGTTCAGCGGTCGGGTTACTTGACTCATTCTGCAGCTCAGTTTACACAGAGATCCTCTCATTGTTGATGACGGACGACACCAGACGGAGACACGTCTGCAGCCATCAGTGGCGTCTGATGATGTTGTTTTAGGTTTCGAGAGTTTTCCCTCCTCTTTTTTAAAATGTTTTGGTGTCAGTTTCCAGATATTTTAAAGCTGCTGTCAGCAGTTGGACAGACAGAGTGTAATGGTTCACTTGAGGACACTCTGAAGGCCGGGACAAACACACAGCTGTTCCTCAGGCTCCGGCCAGGCACTGTAGGCCGTAGTGAATCATTACAGGACACAGGATGAACAGTTGAATGTGTATAACTCGTCAGTCCGCTTCTACACGCCCTGAAATACTGTAATGATTCATCTGAACAGACAGTGTAGCAAGTCAAGTTTCCATTATCTGCTGCTGTTGTGTGAATAAGAAGAAGAAGAAGAAGGACGCAACGAGATGACGTCATTAAAAGAGCGACGATCAAAGCCAAGCAGGAAGGTCTGAAAAGTGAAGCCAGTGTAGAAGTGACTTAAAGCTGCATTCTCTCTAATGACCAGCAGGGGGCGACGAAAATGAGCCTGCGTCTCATTGATTTATTATCAATCACTAGTTTCAAGTCTTTGTCAATACAGCATGACGTTCGTTTAGTAAATTATGGCTCCGTTTAGAGTGAAAGAGATGATAAAGCTCGTCCAAATATGGTCGCTTCTGGCTCCAAAAAAACCAAGATGGCGACGGTCAAAATGCCAAACACGAGGCTTCAAAATGCCAAGGCGGATGCGTCTGTTATATTTATACAGTCTGAGGTCAAAACGATGGAAATATTAATGTTAGTTTCATGTGTTGATGTGAGGAAGGTTACAGCTTCCTGACGTTTAAGTCACATGACTCATCGTTTATTCACTCGCTGTCTGTTTACAGTTGATTTTCATCCACACAGCTGCTGTCACAGTGTAAAGAAACTGGCTATATTTCAACTTTTGTTTGCCTTTCTGGTGTTCCAAACTATTCTTGATGTATATTTATGCATCTTAAAGGTGTTGTGTAGCACTAGTAGTAATGCTGCATGTGTGCAAAGAGTCCAGATGGAGCTGTGTGAATAAGTCTGGAGTTGTGGAGATAGAAAGAAATGAGGTTATCTGTGCTGCAACAAGACAATTCAATCACTTTTTCAGTTATTTTCTTGATTAATCAGTTAGTTGTTTGGTCCAAATGTTTCCCAACATGTCTTGTTTTGTCCACAACTCAAAGAATATTCAGTTTACTGTCATAGAGGACGAAAGCACTAATCAAATGTCAAAATAGTTGGCGATAAATAGAAATATTCATGAATTGTTGTGACATTTAAAAAGTGTCTCAATACAGGAAGTGAATTTAACTGTCAGGAACCTGATGATTTATTGCTGCTGTGTTTTTTAGTAAGTTCAGAGTTGAAGGCTGTGAAAGGACACGAAGCTAAACTAAAGTTTTGACGAGCAGAAAGTCACTGTTGTCACGTCCCTGCTGAACCCTTCACGGTCCTGATAGCTGAGTCACTGTGTGTGTGCGTGTGTGTGTGTGTGTGTGTGTGTGTGTGTGTGTGTGTGTGTGTGTTTGTTTTTCGTCTCAGCACCCTGGAGGAGAGGAGGTGTTGAGGGAGCAGGCGGGAGGGAACGCCACAGAGAGCTTCGAGGACGTCGGACACTCAACCGACGCCAGAGAGATGGCCAGCAGCATGGTGATAGGAGAGCTGCACCCGGTCAGTCCAGGAAACATATTCTTCATCTCCAGCCTCTATATTTATATTCTGGTTCTCTACTGGAATAAAAACTCCTTATTGATCTTCTACTGGTCCTTTATGCAGCCCCTCAGTTCAGCCTCTGTCTGAAACAGGAAGTTTTAGCTCCTGTCTCTTTAAGGCCCCGCCTCCTGATGAGCCCGCTCTGTTCTGATTGGTCAGCTTTCAGGAAGCTTCCTCCGGCTCCGGAGGCTACGTAAACAAACTATAGTAGCAGGATTTCACTTCTTTTTCTCCTTCTTTACTCCAAATGTTCAACTTCTCACATCCATCCGTACAACAACACATGGAAACACCTTAGCAACCACCTTAACAACCACCTTAGCAACAGCCTTGGCACCAAATCAGCCCTGAGTTTTGACTTGCAGGCAGCATTTCTACATACGTTCACCTCAAGCGTTGTGATAATATGCACCACTGATAATATATTTACCTGATTTTCAACAGTAACATTAAGTAGAAATGTAATTATTATGAACTATAATTGTAAACATGCTGCAGTGTCTTCATGCTCGTCTATAACATCATCTGTGAAGCTTTCAGCCGTTTACTTTAGTTCAGGAACTTTTGGCATGACAGATGAAATGTCTGGAGTAAAGTGTAGAGTTATTAACGGACTGTCTGTGTGTCTGCAGGACGACATCGATAAGATCAGCAAACCAGAGGTACGAGAAGCCGTTTGTTTCCTTTTTAATGACAGAATTCAATAAAAACCAGCTGTTTGTATTGTTTACATGTTTGTTGACTTTGTGTCTGATTGTGTTTGTGTTTTACAGGAATCACTGTTGACCACTGTGAAGGAGGAGACCAGGTACACACACACACACACACACACACACACACACACACACACACACACACACACTGTAGTGAGGAGGTGAATCTCTCGCTAGTTAGACGGAAATAAAAAGAGATAAACAGGAAGTGAAAGATGATATAAAGACAGTGAAGTGTTGAGCTGCTGATCAGTTTGATATGTTGATCTTCCTCTTTCCTCCAGCTGCTGGTTTAGTTGGTTAGTTAACTAGCTGTCTGTCTCTTTTGCAGCTGGTTTAACTGGTTTAGATGGTTAGTTAACTAGCTGTCTGTCTCTGTTGCAGCTGGTGGTCTAACTGGTTGATTCCCGTTCTGGCCGCCACCATCATCACGCTGATGTACCGCTTGTACACCACAGACAGCGAGTGACATCACCAGCGTCGGGCACGCCGCTGTGACGTCATCAACACATCCCCTTAACCTCTGATCGACAGCTGCGGCAGCCAACGGCAGCGCTCGGATGCCGCGGCTCCTCCCCGGCGTGGAGCGGCGGGCCGTCGAGGATCCGACCGGCGGATTAAAAACATTCTCGGAGGGAAACTTGTGTTCTCGGATCAATAACTGTACTCTGCTGCTTCTCTCCTGTAACAATACTACAATACCCAAGATTCATTTCATGCTCTTTAAAACAACCAATCAGCTGGCATTATGTTAATGAAGTCATTTATGTTGTTGAATTTATCAGATTTTATAAAAAAAAAAAATCTTTATCATTTGAAAATCTTGTAGAAAAACAGTGGATGTATAATTTGTTGTATCTTTTTATATCTTTGTAAGTGAATGTAACACAATATAAATATGTAATCAGCAGCTAATCATGATGTCATCACACTGCAGTCATGTGACTTTCCGCAGACTTCTATTGTTAATATGCAGAAGATCTTAACTTACAATACTGAACTGTTTTATATGTGTATTGATTATTGAGGTCATTGACCTGAATATGAATGAAGTACAATCCTGAATATTCAGGAATAATCTGACCAAATCTAATTTTCTCTTATTTAAAGCTTGCAGAGAAATAATCAGAAAAACTGTAAGAAGCTGCAGTTTATTTCTTACAGAGAATGTATGAAGTCTTTAACAACCTGGATCAGTTTTTGCCATAAACCAGCCGGTGCCTTTGCTGAAATATAACTTTTAATGTTTGCTGCCTTCTTCTTTTTTTCAGATTTTGCTTTTGATGGTTTGGTTAAACATTAGATTTGTTCATAATGTGATTAGACTCTCTTGGTCCTTGCAGTAAATCTGTTTCTAGCGTCGACGACAAACCTGTGAAAATATTTTGGGTTGTAAAGTTTTACTATAAAGCACAACCACAAAGACCTTCCTGTTATTGATTATTGATTAGAAGCTGATCACAGTCTGTCCAAAGCTCCAAACATAAACCTTTAAACACATCAGGCCTCATGCAAAAGCAGTTTTGTCTTCTTTTTCTGTAACTACTGAACTGGAGCTAATAGCATCTAGCTAGCTGCTCGTAGTTAGCTTCACGTTTAAATCACAGAAAAACAAAACACACGGTTCAAATATCAAAGAAAACATTTAATTCAGTGGTCAATCTTAATCAGTATGGAGCATTTGGTATTCCCACACACTGCCTGGCTTTTCAGAAACAGAAACATTCAGGTACGCTACGGTTTAGCTACGCTGTTGCTAGTTAGCATCGTCGTTAGCGAAGATTAGCTTAAAACACTCAGGTAGCAGTTTCTCATTTTAAATGTCGTTTTCAGCAGTTAAAAACCAGAAACCAGCAGATAATACCAGCTGACACTTAGTAACATTAGTTCTGTCAGTAACTTGAAGTTAATTTAACATTGAGTGCCTTTATACAGTCTATGGTTTTAGCTGACATGAGGCGTCCATGTTTGTTTGGTTTTCATGCACATCTGTATTTATAAAGTGCCACTTCGGATGTAGACGGAGCTTTCAGGACAATCTCCGTGTCCTAGTTGTAATTAAGACTTTGAGGTTGATGTGAACATTATTAAAACAACAAGAACTCGTTATTACAGTAACTCAGATATGATTTAAACATGATCCACTGAGGAAATACTGGAGTTAAATCAGCAAAGATGTTCTGGTTATGAGCAGACAGTCCAGACCGCTGCCAGCTAACAGGTAGAAAAATAAATATTTCCCCGTCGAGGTCTGATACCTCCGACTTGGCACTTCATAAAAGAATAAAAGCTAATAAAGGCGCTTCTTATCAGCCAGAGTCTGAAATACGAGGAGACTAAACCCACATTTTATTTCATTGTTCTCTAAATGAACGCAATCAGATGATTTGTTTTGTCCGACCAACAGTTAGAAAACATGTGAGAAGCTGCTATCACAGAGGTTGTTTTTTTTGTTTGTTTGTTTGTTTGTTTTACTATTTTTTGCTGAAAAAAGTCACATAAGAGTTGTTATCAGTTAATTTTCAGTGCCTCCGTGTGTGTCGGTGTGTTGTGATCATTCATAAACAATCTTTCACATCTTTAACGTAAATAAGAAAAAGAAGTAAATTTTACAAATGCTGGAGCTTCTGTTCATAAATGAAGAGTTTCAGTCACATAAAGCATCAACTTTAACTTCTTTTTTTAAAAACATGACAGATTTTTTAAATATTTTCTGAAGCACAGACGGTACAAGATGTTCTTTTCTGGTTAATAACAAACTTTTCCTCTCAGATTATTCAGAAATAAAACCTGTCGCTGTGTTTTAAAGTGTGTGAAAAACACTCAGTATCACATCACAATATTACAGCTTCATGTTTTTACAATAAAACGATTCAGTTGAAGAACTTCTATCATTGTTTTTGTCTTTTTTTTTTGTGTCTGATAGTTTGCAGATGTTCAACTTAAACTCAGTTTGACACCACGAGAGAAAAACATCATGTTTGATAAATGTTTGTTTACATTTTTCTTTATCAAGAGCCCAGACATGAAATGAGGAAATAAATTCCTCTAATGTGCTAAAACTGTAAAGTTTGTCCTGATCGTGCTGCAGGAAAGGTCATGAGGTCGTTAAGATAAAATATTATAAATAAAACTTCATCTAAAAGACAGTTTTTCATCTTTTTTGACTCTTAAACATCATAATTTCTACCCAGAGTGACATTTGGAGGGAAAGAAAAGACTTGTATAAACTATAATAGAGCTGCAATAATTGATAGAAAATCAATCAGAAAGTATTTTGATGATCTATTAAATCATTTCTGGCATTTTTAAAGGAAACTTTTTGAACATCTGATGGTTCAAACTTCTGATATGTGAGAATTTACTGCTGTAATTTCACTATAAAATCAGACAGAAACACAAACATTCGATGTCGTCACGTTGGACTGGAGGAAGTTATGACGGGTTTCTGTTGAGATAAGATCGACTTTATTCTCCCAGATGGGAAAAATTCATGTTTGGCTCAAGTTTTGCATAACAGAAAAACACACTAATGTACAACTAGAGCAGCTTTCTCTACTCCTTCACTGATTAAACAGGTCAGCAGAGAGGACGAGCAGTTTTACAAGAATTAACACAGATATGCAGAAAGAGGAAAAGTCCATAAATTAAATAAACTGCACAGCACTGAGATCAATGTCTAGTCAATAAAAATAAACAACTGAGCAGCTGATTGATGAAAAAGTCAAACAGGATCAACAGTTCAACAGTTTTATTATCAAGTAAACATGAAAATATGATGAAGTAAACAGATCTAAGATTTAAAATCACTCCTCAGAGCTCAACTGTCGTCACTCAGAAACATTATAATAAAGTTTAAATGTTTGTTCTGGTGCTGAAGTTCATGTGGTGAACAGAGCTACAGCGACACCTGCTGGACGTTCAGCAGAGCTGCTGGCCTTAAAACTCTCAGGCCTTTTTCACAACTTCTCACCTCACAGAAGGAATCCGTGGAGCTCCTCGACCCTCTGCAGCAGCACACGCAAGATTTTTGGAGAGAAGGTCGAGAAGCACGAGCAGGAACGCGGCTCCAAGGACCAAACTGATGATGAAATGATCAGACTGACGTTTCTTTGATTGAAACACAAGCATCAGACACGCAGAGTAACGCAGAGTCTCTGTGGAGAAGTTCTCTGGTTGTTTACAGATTCCCTGCAGACCTTCTCAAAGCTGTGAGCAGATGCAGCTGAAGCTCATACGTCAAACATAATCCATCACTTTTAAAGCCCCACACATCATATATATATACATCTATACATCATCTGACATGTTCTGCTATTAACCATAAAACTTACAGAAAAGAACATCCAGTACTAGATAAACATTTTATATATATAAAATTTTGTTTTTTAATTTATTTTATTTTATATATATATAATTTTTAATTTATTTTTATTAAAAAATATTAAAATTATTATATTAAAAGTGAAATTATTAAATTATAATTAATTATTAAATTAAAAAACAATTTTAAATAGATAAAATTATATATATATATTTTTTTTATTTTCTTTTTTATTCATTTATTTTTATATTGATTTATTTATATATATAAAATTTAGTTTTTATCTATTATACATATATTATTAAAACATTACATTCAAATTATTAAATTATAAAAAATCATACATATATATACGTATATGTATATATATATATATATAACATATATATATATATGTGTGTGTGTGTGTGTGTATATATGTTATATATATATATATATATATATATAACATATATATACAACAGTGAGAGGTGTGTTTAAATAAAGCACAGATTTTTTTATACAAATGTTCATATTTGCTACTTAAAGTAAAATAATAGTGAAGGAAGACCAGTTTTGTTTATTTAAAGTTAACACACTGTATTGTTTTAGTTATTTCTACATTAATATGTATTTATGTAAATGAGATTTATGTCCTCAAACCTGGACAGTGAATGAACCTCCTGAATAAAAATAAAATTAAAAAAGTAAAGAATAAAAGGATGAACAGTTAAAATGTGTTTTAAATCAACAGTCAGGAGCAGAAATCAACATTCAACATGTTTGTTTTCATTCATTCATAAATCAGGATGTTTCCGGTCAGTGAACTTCTGCTCCGATCAAGCGTTTGTTTTCTTTTTTTAAGCAGCGTGACGTCAGGACGATGGTGGCGATGACGACACGTGTTTGTCGACGCGTCGCTGCGTGACGCACGTCGACGGAGCCTCGCGGACGGCCGCGTTACGTAACAACACCTGTGACCTTTGACCCTCTGTATCAACACATTCAAATAACAGAACATGATTTATTTTTACTGATCGCAACACATGAATTCATCAATAATTACATATTAAACATTTATCTGTTTATTAAAAAATATGAATAATTATCTGTAAATATATGTGTATGTGTGTGTACTGTATATAAGTGATGTTATAATATTATAATATAATAATATTAAAAAAAACATGTTTCAAACAAAACAATGACATAATTAAATGTATTATAAATATTCACCTGCTTTATATAAACATCAGTAAAATAATAACACTGTAATGAAAGTGGATGAATATCAGAGTGAAAATTGTACTTTTTAACTATTTTTATTGTTACATATTTCATTAAAATATAAAATATCTAAAAGGAAAACAGTTCATTCATTTTTATGTATTTTTAATATTATTTATTTATTTCCTTACAGAATAATTATTCAACTTATTTCATGTTTTCAGATCATTTATAAATGTTATAAAATGATGTTACACTGTGTGTGTGTGTTTACTGGTTATATGTGTGTAACTGTATTATATTATAATGTGACAGACTAACGATTATTTTCATTATTGATTAATCTGTTGATTATTTTCCTGATTAATTAGTTTCCCAAAGTTCAACATGATGTCATCAAATGTTTTATTTTGTTCACAAATCAGAAGATTTTCAGTTTGTTGTCATAAATATTCACATTTAAGAAGCTGAAGTCTTAAAAAAAACAAAATAATCAATCAGCTGACTGTTCTGGAGCTTTCAGTCACATCACAGGAGCTTCATCAGCAGCCTGCTGTGATGATGATGATGATGATGAAGGTGATGATGATGATGATGTTCAGCTTCCCTTTTTTTGAACTTTGAACTTCAACGTTTGAGTCGACGTGGAAACGCAGATCAATACATGTGATTATATAATAATATAATAATATAATAATATCTGATCTGTTTGTTTCAGAATAAAGTTCAATTATTATCATAATAATTTCCTCCTGTGTGTGTTGTCATATATATATTTACATATATAAGTCATAATGATGATATTATTAATCTTTATTATTCATTTAGTGATTTTATTAGACTCATTCTGTCTTATTATTATTATTATTATTATTATTATTATTATTATTATTGTTATATTTACAGTCTTTTATAATAAGACTGTGTGTTTGTTTATAATAAGACCATAAATATTCGTTTAAATGAATAAAATCTGTATTAAAGTTTCACATCAAACGTTTTAAATATAATAATTGAGCTTCATAAAGATGAAATACGTGATTTAATCTCTATAAGTTATATTTTATACTTTTATTTTATTAGATTGAAGTGAATAAAGTGACCAAACTGAACTTTATTTAATGTTTAAATGCATTTATTTATTTATCTATTTTATAATTTATTAGTATTCCAATTATTAATAAGGACTTGTTATTATATTTTATTTTATTATAATTGGTTTGAGATTAACTAATTAAGTTCATTTATTTATATCGTTAAATGGTGAAACATGAAATTTTACTTTTATTTATTTATTTTTATTGTTGTTGTTGTGAATAATAATAAAATGTGTTACTGTGATTTATTAATTGATACACTTATTATTACTGTTGTTGTTGTTGTTGTTGTTGATGATGACGTAAAGTCTGCTCCTGCACGCAACCAGGTGAAAGTTGACGGTGCGCGTGTTCTTGTGACAGCAGCAGCAGCAGCACGCGCTCTGCTGTCACCGTGATGCTCTGCGTGTTCTGCGTGTGTGTGTGGGTGTGTGAGGGGGGGAGATGTAGAGGGGGGGGGGGGAGGGGGGAGGAGGAGGCGGGTCTTTACCTGGACTCCTGACCGGCCTGCAGCCACAGCACCGCGGGGCTGCCGGGCAGACATGTCCCGCTACACCGGGGGAGAGCCGCCCTGCCCGGGGAACGGCCTGGAGGAAGATGAGGAGGACGAGGAGGAAGATCTGGACGACGAGGTGGACGCGTCTCATCTGGAGAGGTTCATGAGGGACAGGAGGAGAGCCCGGTCCCTGCCCGCCTACCCTGCGGCGCTCCTGGAGGGAGACCCCGGGAGTGACGGGAGGAAGCGGGTGAAGTTCGCCGACTCCATGGGTCTGAACCTGGCCAGCGTCAAGCACTTCAGCTCGCTGGAGGACCCGCAGATCCCCAGCAAAGTCCTGTCCAGGCACAGGAGCTTCCCGCCGCAGCAGCAGGACTCACTGAACGACCTGTGCCAGAGTTTCAAGACCAGCCTGGACACGGACCGGCTGGTCGCCTCCTTCCCGGAGCCCCGGGACGCGGAGCGGAGAGTCCAGCTGCTCCGCGTCTGCCTGGAGAGAGTCTTCATCACCCAGTTTGACGTGCGCGGGCAGATCCGGGTCTTCACCGGCTGCAGAGACAGAGAGGTCGGCGTGAGGTACACCTTCAACGACTGGCTCACCTACGTGGACGCGCAGGCTATGTCCGTGGCCGTGGACCAGCCGGGCTTCGTGGGGGAGCGGTACGGCTTCACCGTGTACACGCCGCCCTTCATGGACCCCAGCTCGGCCGTGCACTTCGCCGTTTACCTGAAGAGCGAGGAGGGGGAGTTCTGGGACAACAACGAGGGGGAGAACTACACCCTCAGGTACCACTGCATGCCCGGCAGCACCACGCCGTTCGCCAGCGCCGCTTTCCACGCCACCTGACCGCTGCGTAATCCGTGCGTAAGAGAAGCTTTCCACCGTGCCCCCCCGCGTGCTGACAGAAACGCTTTGACATGCAGCTGCTGTTAATAAACACATCATCAGTGGTGAGTCTGGTTGAGATCAGGGAACTTGTTTCATGCTGCAGTTTTTTAAAAAAAGGTCCAAACATCATCCAAAGAAAAGACAAAGACGCGTCACTGTTTCATGTTTTCCTTCATTTCTACCTCTTGTGTTTTTAAAAACCTCCCGTTTGGAAGCTCATGAACGTGTTTCTGAAGGACAACAACGCAGCTGAAAGACATTTATGGATATTGTTTTCTGAATATTTTCCACTTGGATCGATGGACTCAAAAACAAACAAACAAACAAACAAACAAACAAGCAGGTTCTGAAATGTGTTCGATCATCACGTCAACAACCTTCTGGACGTCTTGGACCTGCTGCGTCTTTGTCTCACTGCCGCTCTTTTAGACTCCATCTGTTAAACAAACAAGTTATTAACTGGATTCACCTCCTACTGACCCAAACACACATCACAGGAACTCTCCGCTAGCAGCTCCTCACATGTGGATATTTGCTAGTTTCCCCAGTTTTTGTGTTTCTAATAAAACAAAACATCTGAATATCTTCACTCTGGCTTCACGTTTAAATGAACTGTAAAGATAATAACAGCTTGTTGCAGCCTCACAGTCCTGCTGTGATGGAGTGACACAACTTTACAGCCAATTAACACTTTAAACACTAAATATAATAAAGTCTTCAGACTAGATGATGGAGGATTCACTGCTGCTCATTTCTGACTAATTAGAGATTAATTAGCAGTTGTTAAAATTAATCAAATCATATTTTATTTGTATGAACGTTTGACAGCAGAGAAACATGTCAGTGCTGATTATATGAATAAATATGAATCAGAAAGCTCTTTAACCTTCACACACTGCTCATATTCTGATATTATCTACAACATATTTAGTCTCTAATAACAAACATCTGCACCACAAATCTATGTTTCATTCATTAACACGTCGTCAGTCATTTATTAATGAGCGATGATGTAACAGTGGATGAAAACAGAGTTACAGCTTTCATCAAATTTCAATTTCAGTGTCTTCCTGAAACATGCTACATGCTACATGTTAACGTGTAGCATGATGAAGACTTTCTGTAGCATTTTATTGATACGGACAGTAATGACCGTACTTGCTAGCAGGCCGTGTTAGCCTGTGTTCATGCTATCACTAGCATGCTGCTTCTAACACAAGAACAAAACCTACAATGTTAACAAATCCAAAGGTGGCTAATGCTAACACAGTCATCAGAACTGCTAACATGAATGATGCTAATGTTAGCATTTTCATAATGTCAGAATTAATATTTTAACACTAGAGAAGGTTTTTAACATGTCAACATGCTAATGTCAACACTAGCTTAACATGCTATTGATAATAGCATCACCACAATCTGTAGCTTACTTAATGTCATGTGTTAGCCTGAGTAATGCTGATGTTAGCATTTTGCTAATGTCAGAATTAACATTTTAACACTTAGAGAACGTTTTTAACATGCTAACATGCTAAGAACAACACTAGCTTAACATACTGTTGATAATAGCATCAAGAAATGCTAACATGTTGTTAGCCGTGAGTGATGCTAATGTCTGACAGTATCAGCACATATTTAGTCTCTATAACAAACATCTGCACCACAAATACAAGTTGTAAAATCATAGATGTTTTCAGACTCTTTGTAATCAATCACAGTTAACCTCGGGTATCAATCAGTCTGATTGGAAAAGTCACTGTAACTTTCACACTTTAAGTCTATTAAAGGAAACCAGCTGATTATTGATTACCTGTGTGGTTCCTTTTAAACACTCTGGCTCCGCCCCCTGAGATCAGCTGATTGGAACAAGAGTTTAAAGAGATCTCATCAATAAACGGAGCTCACAACAAACAAATAAACAAACAACTTTGTCTTCAGTTTTTACTTTTCTTCTTTCATTTTATTGTTTTTCTTCCTTCTCCTTTTTTCTCTTTCTACTCTTTTAAAATTCATTTCCTTCCTCCCTTCCTTACCTCTATCCTTCTGTCCTTCCTTCCTAACTTCCATCATTCCTTCCTTCCCTCTTTCCTTCCTTTCTATCCTTCCTTCCTTCCTTCCTTCCTTCCTTCCTTCCTTCCTTCCATCATTCCTCCCTTCCTTCCTTCCATCCTTCTGTCCTTCCTTCCTTCCTTCCTTTCTTCCTTCCTTCCTTCCTACCTTCGTTCTTCCTTCCTTCCTTCCTTCCTCCCTTCCTTCCTTCCTTCCTTCCTTCCTCCCTTCCTTCCTTCCTTCCTTCCTTCCTTCCTTCCTTCCATCCTTCTGTCCTTCCTTCCTTCCTTCCTTCCATCCTTCTGTCCTTCCATCCTTCCTTCCTTCCTTCCATCATTCCTCCCTTCCTTCCTTCCTTCCTTCCATCCTTCTGTCCTTCCTTCCTTCCATCATTCCTTCCTTCCTTCATCCTTCCTTCTTTCTTCCCTCCTTCCTCCCTTCCTCCCTTCCTTCCTTCATTCCTTCCTTCCTTCCTTCATCCTTCCTTCTTTCTTCCCTCCTTCCTTCCTTTCTTCCTTCCTTCCTTCCTTCCTTCCTTCCTTCCTTCATCCTTCCTTCTTTCTTCCCTCCTTCCTTCCTTCCTTCCTTCCTTCCTTCCTCTGTTTTGAAGGCAGGTCAGGTGAGAAACTTGCTGTCTGCTTTCTGCTGACTGTCAGCAATAATGTGTTCGTATATTAAATAAACAGTGTTTTATATTTGGAGGGAAACTTGATTTTAATATTTATTTATAATATAGTTACAACATCAGGGCCAACATGGCCGACTGAGGACAACACAGTTAAGCTGACGGCGTCCGCGGGACAAAGTTTACAGTCTCCAGTGGTGCAGCAGAGGGTTTTATGGGACCAGTGTCGTTTTGTTTTTACAGACTTCTCAGCATCATAAATCCCTTTAAACGCTTCCAGCAGAGAAGTTCAGCTTCTCTTTACTGACGGCAGGAAGCACAAACCGTCCTCTTTATAAAAACGCCACACAGGAGGAAAGATGACGTCTCTCGTCCTTCACTGGAGAAGTTTTGGGGCGTTTGCAGATGCAGGTCTGAATCCAGATCTGTTCACATGTTCAGATAATCAAGCAAAGTTACACATAAATTAACTGTTTATTTATTTATTTATTTACAAACAGCAGCAGTTACACAAAGTCTAACAGGATGAAAACAGAGACACAACTTTTACCACAATAAATCTCAATTTCAGTTTGTTTCTGTCTTCCTGAATCTTCATCAGCTCTGACCCAGAACTGACCACAGCTACATGCTACATGCTAAATGCTACATGCTAAATGCTAAATGCTACATGTTAACATGTAGATGAAGACTTGGCCTTCTGTAGCTTATTATTGATACAGAAAATAAAAATGAGACCTGGATCAACTTTCATCAGTGTCAGTAATGACTACACTTGCTAGCAGGCCATGTTAGCCTGTGCTCATGCTATCAGTAGCATGTTGCTTCTAAGACAAGAACAAAACCTACAATGTTAACAAAGTTAACATAACAAGCTAATGCTAACACATTCATCAGAAAGCTGTATTTAATACTAACAGGCTGTGTTAGCCATGAGTGATGGTAATGTTAGCAATTTGATAATGAAAGGACGTTTTTTAAAACCGTTTTAACATGCTAATGTCAGCATTAGCATACTGATAATGAGATTACCAAAAGCTGTAGCCTACATAATGTTATGTATTAGCCTGAGTAATGCCGATGTTAGCATTTTGCTAATGTCAGAATTAACATTTAACACTAAAGAACGTTTTTAATATGTCAACATGCTAATGTAAGCTGTTGCCTACTTATTGCTAACATGCTATGAGCTGTGAGTAATGCTAATGTTAGCATTTTGCTGATGTCAGAATTAATATTTTAACACCAGAGACTATTTTTGCACTACTGATAATAGCATCACCTAAAGCTGTAGTCTACTAAATGCCAAGAGTAATGCTAATGTTAGCATTCAGCAATAATAGCATTTCACACTGTGACAAATGGCATCATATAAACAAGCTAATGCTAATATTAGCATGTTACAAAATGTATTAGATTGAAATACCAAGATTCAAATCGTTAATAATAATAATAATAATAATAATAATAATAATAATAATAATAATAACATTTACAGAGACGTACAGTCATGATGCAGGTCAGGGCTGTTTGAGTGTTTTCTACTTTATTATAATGAAAAACGTTTCACAGTATAACTTTTATGATTTTTTTTTTTAAAGTGCAGTCGACAAATACACACGCTGACATTTATTCTGCAGGTGAGATCAGCGGGTTCTCGGTCTCCGTCGTCTTTACATGGCGGCCAAAGTTCAGAAGTCCGACGCCTCTGAAAATAGTCGTGTTGACAAACCTGAGCGCGTCTGTTTGATCGGTCAACACTGACAGAGCTTCAAAGTGATGCAGAATATTTCAGCTGGATCTCAGAGTCCAGACGGATCAGAGAAATCACTATTTGGTGGAGCTGTTAACAACTCATAGACATGTGAAATGTGACCCCGACTACACACTGCTTTTTGTAAGACGTCAAAAGACAAAAAGGTTGGAAACCACTGGTTTCATCTTTAACAATGTGTTGTATTTTAAAAGCTTGTTATATTATCCATTGTGTCAAATCTGCATCTGAAAAGTAACTAAAGCTGTCAAATAAATGTAGTGGAGTAGAAAGTATAATATATTTAAGTGGAGCGAGAAGTTGTGATAAAGATCAGCTGGTGAGTCCTCTCTGTTTTCTTTGTGTGTCTGTCTGAGTGTGTGTGTCTGACGGTGAATCACACACAAACAGCGTGATCGGGTGTAGCAGCAGATGAGGTGAGCTCAGAGGTGCGTTTGGTTTTGGGTGGAGGAGGGTGAAGGTGAAGGAGGTGACTGACCCACAAGGCTCCACCGGGCTGCTAATAATAGATCCATCTGTTGGTTTAAGGACGAGCACACTGGCCCACTTACACACAAAGACACACACACACACACACACACACACACACAGTCAGACAGACAGGCGTAAAGGACCAGGTTGCTCAATGAGTGGTCGGTGTTTCATCAGACGAACACACACAGGATGCTGGTGGAGTTTCTGCAGAGTCATGCACGTGCTCTGTACGAGTCGAACATTCACTGAAAGACTTCAGAACAGATTCTGACCGTCTGTCCAGAAGCAGTCTGACAAAAACAAGGTTAACAGGAAGTAGCGTTGTTATCAACAGCCACAGTTCATTTTTATATAAGTGATTTGCAGGAACTGAACAGATGGATCGTCTGTGATGCTGCTTTCTACATTTCAGAGGGAAATGTTGTACTTTCTACTCCACTACATTTATTTGACAGCTTTAGTTACTTTTCAGATGCAGATTTGACACAATGGATAATATAACAAGCTTTTAAAATACAACGCATTGTTAAAGATGAAACCAGTGGTTTCCAACCTTTTTGTCTTTTGACGTCTTACAAAAAGCAGTGTGTAGTCGGGGTCACATTTCACATGTCCATGAGTTGTTAACAGCTCCACCAAATAGTGATTTTTCCCTCTAAACTTCTCACATGCTTTCATTTCAATAAATGTTCAAATGATCCAATATTTCAGCAAAAATCAAAGATATCAGAACGTTGTTTCTTCTTCTTTCCTCTTGTAAACAGTAACAGTGAGTAGAAGGTAGATCTCAGCAGCTGAATAACAACAACCTGCAGGATTCAGAGGAGCAGCTGCTGCAGACTGATAAGACCTTCAGAAACGTCACATTTCAGCAAAAATCAAATCAGAACTTTGTTTTTTCTTCTTTCCTCTCCCATTAATCATCTCACGACCCCTCAGATTCATCTGCTGACCCTTTGGAGGGGCCCCGAGCCCTGAGTTGGGAACCAGTGGACTACACTAGCTAACTGTATATAAAGTAGTGTAAACTAGCTCCACCTCCAGCAGCTACAACAGTAACATGCTGCTCTAACACTGATGCTTCAGTATTAATAATCTAATGATGTCATATATAATAATAATATATCAGTTCTACCTCAAACCTGCTGCCATTAAACCATCAGGGATCAGAAACACGACGACTTCAGCCGTTAAATCTTTCACCAACTGAGAGAGAAGCAGCTTCCTGTCACAGTAACCTCGACCTTTCACCTTTTTAATAACAAACACAGGAGCACTCCGGTCAGGTGTGGAGCCCCCGACCCACAGTTTGAACACCCTTCTTCTGGAAGATAAAACAGGAACAATAACTTATAACATTAATAATAAACTTAGAGACGGAAACATCAGATGTGTGGAAACTCTTTATTCTGACAGTCCACTGTTAAACGTCCTCATACAATAACTGATAAACAGATAAGATATAAGACTTCACCTGCTCAACTGATAATCAATCACTCTCAGTATTGATTCTTCATCAGTGAAAACTGCTGCTTCGTGTCAGTAAAGTCAAACTTTCTCTTCACTTGGCAGCAGAGTTATTATCGTTATTATTATTGTTATTATGTTTTTAAATATAAGAAATAATAAACAGATAGTTTGGTTGCAGCTCTGATGGCAAAACACCGACATCATCATCATCACCATCTTCATCATCATCATCTTCATCGTCTGAGACAAAGTTTGACTTTCCAGCAGAAGCTTTCAGAGACAAAAACAAGTTCAGTCGCAGCTCGACGACCGAACAGAAACACTGATGACGAGAATAAAGTCAAATATTTATGAGGAAAAAAAGTCGTAATTTCAGCAGCTTTGAATCCGTCTGTCGGTTTTGACCTTTGACCTCTGAGGCTTGTTGTTCACATTTACGACTTTCTATTAAAAAAATTACGACTTTTTTTTCTTGATTTTTTACGTTTACAAACCAAAATGTTTTTTTTTTCAATTTCAAGTTACAAAAAATATGATTTGAATCCAGAATATGTGACTTTATTCTCTCTTTTTTTTAACACTCAGTCGCATCACCTGACTGAACTGAACTGTTTGAGTTTTATTGTGTAAACAGCTCTTTGTGTCGTTTCTGTTTACTGATCAATATATCAGAGAATCTCATGCAGGATCAGCTAATTGTGCGTTTTAATACAAAAAAAATAACACTAGAAAGAGAAAAAAAACAGAAACGAACAGGGATGCACCATCAGCCAGTTTCAGACTTCCTGTTATTCATGTTTATTTATTTATTTATGTCAGTTAATATCAAGAATTCTTCACATCTTTAAATGTAGTTTTTATTTTAGAGTCGTCCTTCTGAACATTCACATCATCGTTTTTCTTTATAATCAACAATTCATTCATTTAATTTCTGAGTTTGATGAGCTGTTGAGTTTATCAGACGACAGTTTGGCAGAATTCTTCCTTTTCAGAGAACATTAAACTTAAACCCCGTTTAAACACGACGAAAGAAAAAGAGTGAATTTATGTTTTTCATCTACAAGAACGAGAAAACTTTAACGTCACTGCTGAACGTATTTCAGCCGTTTCTCTGCTCGTTGAAACTTTGAGCAGGAGGCAGAATGTTTATCGCTGCTTCTTCTTCTAGAGTTTAAATCTGTGTGTGCGACGCAAACGGACCTTTGAAGAAGAAGAACAACAACAGCCGACGGCTTCCTGCGAGTCTCTTTATTGTCGACGGCTCGTTTAAAGTGAAACGTCTTCGTCTCGCTGAATAGTCTCTTCTGTCGTTTAAACGCAGACGGAGGAAACAAACGCATCGAGCCGCTCGCTACAAGAACGTAGCATTTTTTATATTTCATTTTGGCAAAAACAGAACAAGCGAAAAACGTCGGCAGCGTTTCTCAGAGTCTCAGCTGCTGAACTCACGACGGGCCTCGAGAAAAAAAAAAACGCTAAAATGAAAATATCTTTGGTCAAAATCTGCAACAAACTTTCAGACTTTCACTGGTTCAAACTTTAAATAAGAAATCAGAACTCTGGGAAACTTTTTTGTTGCTGTTTTTATCGACGAATTGATCAATCGGCAGATAATTCGCCAGAGGAAACGGTTCTCTGGAGGATCAGTAGCTTCGTTTTAAGGAGGAAAACTTAAGAAACCAGCGAGTCAGAAAGTTTGAGCACGTTTAGTGAAATGTTTTATATCAGTGATCAATCGCCGATCACTCATCAATAATGATAAGCAGCCTGGTAACGTCTGATTGGTGCATCCCCTAAAAACAAACAAACAAACAATTCGAAGCCTAAACTCCAGACAAACTTCAGGTATTTCACAGCTTTACTCCCACAATGCATCTCTCACACGTCCGCCTCCGCCCAGCGATGGTTCTGTCAAACTAAACAGCGTCCAGGAGGAAGAAGGAGAAGAAGAAGCTGATTGGTTGTCGGCCGGTGGCGATGACGGCGGCGGCGGCGGGGGGCAGTGATTGGCTTCCGGTCTCTTGACATCACATCCTGTCGTTTGCTGGGACAGCAGAGCGTTAATTCTCCACCACGATCTTCTGGGCCTCGTACATCTTCCCCACGGAGACCTGCGGCGAGGAAGAGGTCGTCATCATCATCATCATCATCATCATCATCAGTATCATTGACAGGAAACAGAACAGCAGCATCGTCATATTTATTGATGTTATGTGAGGTTTTTTTGCCATTTTATGTTGATTACATCCTAAAAAAAACATTTGATTGATGAAGACTCAGTCCTCCATGTTTGTTTGTTGTGATGTCATTTGTTTATTTT